>CM061252.1:0-600000 GCA_022605425.2 Hamiltosporidium tvaerminnensis
CTAACCCTAACCCTAACCCTAACCCTAACCCTAACCCTAACCCTAACCCTAACCCTAACCCTAACCCTAACCCTAACCCTAACCCTAACCCTAACCCTAACCCTAACCCTAACCCTAACCCTAACCCTAACCCTAACCCTAACCCTAACCCTAACCCTAACCCTAACCCTAACCCTAACCCTAACCCTAACCCTAACCCTAACCCTAACCCTAACCCTAACCCTAACCCTAACCCTAACCCTAACCCTAACCCTAACCCTAACCCTAACCCTAACCCTAACCCTAACCCTAACCCTAACCCTAACCCTAACCCTAACCCTAACCCTAACCCTAACCCTAACCCTAACCCTAACCCTAACCCTAACCCTAACCCTAACCCTAACCCTAACCCTAACCCTAACCCTAACCCTAACCCTAACCCTAACCCTAACCCTAACCCTAACCCTAACCCTAACCCTAACCCTAACCCTAACCTCTAACCCTAAAATGGCTTAAAAGTTCTTAAAATAACTTAAAAAGATCGTTTAATATGAAATTATTTGTTTTTAATGTAAGTTTTTTTAACTAATTTTTAGTAATTTTTTTCAATATAATTTGTATATAGTCGTATTGACGATTCGAGATGATTAAAATATCAAGAAAAAAAAGAAAATCTTGAATGTTAAAAATTCTCTGAAAATTATACAAAACTTCTTATAATGATCTAATATAATTATATTTTACGAAAGATTTAGGAAAGTTTCTGTGTAATTCCATTCTCCAAATTTTCATATTTTTTTTCTATAATATTTTCTATATACTGTAGGAAACGATTTTAAATTAGAAAAAAAAATTCAGAAAAAAACATTAGTTATAATCTCAAAGAACACATATAATAAATGTTCTTAGGATATCATTAATGTTATGTTTATGTTAAATTTTCTGAGATTCTAAGCAATTTTTTTTTACTGAATTTTTTAAAGTCATTTGTTATATTTATATATACTATATTCAATTATTCGAAAGTTATCACAAATTAAAAATATAAAAAAAATTATGTTTATTTAAATAAGAATTATTCGAAATACTACCGGGTAGATTCTTAACCTAATATATTTATTCTTAAATTTGTATTTGATTTACCTATATTTTTTAATTCTGTTAGATTAGTTTCAATATAGTTGTATAAACCATTGCAAGATTCTAAAAATAAACTAAAAAAATATATGATTTATTACCTAAAGAATGTAAAAACATTCCATATAGATTTATAAAGATCCGAATGAGATAATAAAAAATTTGGTCATTTATTAATTTTTTTGATTTACTTAATCAGTTTTCGTACAGTCGTATATACGATTTAAAAAATATAAAAAATCTGTTCTTAAAAAATAAACGCTTCAATGCATAGGAATCTATAAAAATACATCAAGTGTGATTTTAATAATTTTATTTTTATGTTTACTATAAAATATAGCAGTTTTTCTTATAAATTTTTAATACTTATTTGCATTGTTGCTTAGTATATCTTTTATATGAATATTAAGAAAGATAAAAATTATGAAAAATTGAAGTTGCCTAAACAAACCTTAAAATAATTATAATGCTCTCAATATTTTAAAAAATACGTCTATATACTTAGATTATGGTTTATGATAATATTAAGTCATTTTGTGTGTTTGTTTCAATTTTCAATTTTTTTGAATTTTTTTGGCATATATACCTATAATATATGTCGCGTTTTAAAATTAAAAAACATCAACGAAAAAATACATATTCAATGCACAGCTTTTTAATTAATCTATAGCGGAGTCTTAAAGTACTCTAAAAGCTTGCTTCTGAGTAAACTCCAAAATTCTGAAAGTAAATTTCTAAATTAATTTTTTCGAATTTGTCAAACTACATAGTATATTGTGAATGAAGAAATTTAAAAAAAGGTGAAAATCTTCTTAAAAAAAATTTAAGAATTATATTACGAAAATATCGCAACTATCAAATTCTGTATAGTGTAACAGAATATTTTTCTTTAATTATAATTTATAGTATATCTTTCTATTAAATTCGAATGAATTGATTTATTCGATTTGTTTTATGTATAGTCGTTAGAATGATATGAAAAATGGAAAAAAATATAATTAAAAAAATAGATGTTTCGTTGAATAAAAATTGGTATAGATACATCAGATGTTTAGTAAAAAATTTTATTTATAGTAAAGAATAAATTTTGTCTTTTTTCTTAACTTTTTTTATTGCTTGATTTTTTCTATTTTGTTTAATAGAGTTACATGTATCAGAATTGAAGATTTTAAAATTTTTAAAATACTCTGTAAAAAAGAAATACTATTTAATGCTCAGAAATTGATACAAATTCTACTAATATGCTTATAAAATATGACTGTTTATTTTATATAAAATTTGGGTATGCAATCTTCATTACAATTTTTTTTTGATTTTTTTCGTGATATATTTGTATATAGTATATTAAACAAATCGAGAATTATCCATGACAAAATAAAATTTTTAAATACTCAAAAAACAGCAAAAATACAAGAAATTATCTAATAAGGAAACAATATTGGAGTTGTCAATAAAATTTTTTCGTTTTTAAGAACATTATTTCATAAATATTTTTTTTTTCATTTCGATCAACCTATCTCGTATATAGTGTGTAGGCTATTCCAAAATTTTTGAAAATATTTTACAAGATATATGTTTTAATACCGAAAATTACTTTGAATATAATGAATAATTGTTTATTAATTAGATATTGTATGTATAATAAAATTTCTAGGTGGTTTTTGTAAATTTCTGTACTCCAAAATTATCGAATTTATTCGATATAGGTACTTATAGTCGCATTGAAGATTCTAAATTTTGAAAAAAAAAATATAAAAACAAATAAGATTATATACATGAAAAATCCGGAAAAAGGACCAGAAATCTTTAGAATTATCAAATATGGTTTCTTTTAATTAAATCAGCCATTTTTGCTTTAAATTTTTGTACTTGTTTATTTTTTAAATTTTATTTAGATTCGTTTCCTTTTTAAGTTTTTTTAACTGGAATATTTTATGTTTTTGTAATTATTTTTCTTCTTTTTACTACATTTAGAATTTCTAGTCGTATATGCTTGTTTACTTAAATTCATTTTGCTTAACCTTAATCCACTTTTTAAATGTGGTTACATTTTTTTAGATCATTCTTTTGTTATTCATTATCTAAGTTAAATGGTTACTTACGTAAGCAGTTTTCTACGTATAATACAGTTCTAACTCTTGTAATGTTTAAGTTTTTTTACAAAGTACTATTTTTTTCCTAACTGAAGCATAATGTTATTATATTTGTATGGAATTTTTATTGATTTTATGTCAAGTTTATATTCATTATTCTAAAAATTCGTTTTATCATATTAATATGTTACATTTGAATATATTCTAAAGTATTTTCTCTTCTTATATGATATTAAGGGTTTAAGTCTAATAAGCTTATAAAATTTACCATAATTGGAAGTTTTTAAGTGTGAGGTATTGGATGTTTATTTATTGTTTTTCGGAATATTTGGACTATTAAAACCTTTACTCAATATCTAAAAATAAGATTTTTTTATCTTGGTCATAATACGCTGTGTTTAACGCTAATATGGCCGTATTAAATTTTATGAAATCGTTTGGAAAAGCTCTCAGTATATTGTTAGAAACATTAATCATATATGGAATTTATAGATAACTTTCGATTTCTATATAACCTCATATTATTTACCTTTTATAAAATTGATTGAAATGCCAGGTATCTATTATAAATGTATTGTTTATGTTACTTAAAAAAAATATAAATCTATTTGAAAGAAAGATGTATATGTGAAAGATATTTTAATATCATGTATAGAAGTTTTAATCGAATTAATGAGAAAATTAATACTATAAACTTTTGTGAAATGGATTAAATTTTTATAGATTTATAAAGGGATTAATTTATTATGTGTAATACAATTTATAGGCAGTATATCTTAATATTTCATTCCTCTCAATATATCATAAATAAATATTTTGTTTTATAATATATAGCCAGAGTGAACCAACTTAAATTGTTATATTCATAAATATGTTAAATTTTTTTATAATTTGTAAACTCTTTTTATTAGAATTATATACTATCTTACTGCAAAGTGCTAAAGAATTAACCTAAACTAAATAGGATAGTATACTAAAATGTCTTGAACTAATAACTTTATTTTATTTTTATTACTTTTATATTAAACTACATTTTAATGAATGATTTTACACTAATTATTCGTACATTTGAATGCTCTTGAATTATCTACCTAGTTTACAGGCGATTTCTACAACTATGTTTTAAATAGTTCGGATATCTGCTATTTGGGTTTTTTTGATCTTTAACTTTCACTGTAGCAATACGGATTCACACAAAAAAACAATTCAACTAAAAAATAATTTAGATAATATTTTAATTTGTATAAAGATAGAATGAATGATCAATATATAGTTCAGTATAAACTTAATTTTATACCACATATTTTAATGTATATTTTTTTTATAGCTTTACAGCCACGAACAACTCTTTACATAATAAAGAAATACTTATACTAATCTGAATTAGAAGATATTGATAACATTTTAATATCTAGATATATTTATAAGAGGATATTAAATGAGAAGATTAAAAAAAACATATTTTTTTATCAAATCGGTCGTGTATTATAAATCAAAAAATAAAATTTCGATGACTTTGTTTGTCGATTTATAGCTAATTATATCGAAATTATTATTTTTCCAATTAAAACGTAAAAATAGAGACAATTGGGTATTAAAATCACTAAAACTATAAATGGAGTTGAGTTCTAAATGCGTGGCATCTTTTACAAGTAAATTAGAACTTTTTCATTTTGAAACTTCTGATTCTTCCTTATATGAATAAAGATTAAACTAATTTAGAGGAATAGAACTTCTGCCACAACCAACTGATATATTTTTACTAGAATATTTGCACCTGTAATATATTATCTCAAACTATCCAAGCGGATTCGGATTATGGAATGGTATATCTAAGGTTATTTACACTTACCTTGTTCAAAGTGTAGTCACCAAGAACTCATCTGATCTTGTTTGAAGTCAAAATTAACTAAATAATTTAATGAATTCACTCATAATATATTGGTACATAAATACACTATATCATTAACTGGAATTACAATAACGCGAAGGCAAAGAGCTCAATTATGAGACGCCTTGGTCTGTTTGAAAATACTCGAGGTGGAGATGTATGTGGTAAAGAAAAAGATAAAATAATATGATGAGATTTATAAATTAACCATTTAAAAATTAAAAGATTTTATTTACTCTATATCACAAAACATTACTTTTGTATATTTGCTCGACTATTTCTTTTAAATGTTAAGAAAATTCATTTGTCCTTCATGATATATGAGTGAAACGCCGTCTCTATGATTGAATTGTTTTCTTCTTGATTAAATGTGTACTTCCTATTATAAAAATCTTCATAAATATTTGAGCTATTAACGCTTAAGTAAGCCGTTTGAACTCAATACAAATTTTGTATTATATATTATCTTATACTATTTTTTGGTTTGTGTTAGAAGATTAAACATATTTTATAGTTTGTAAAAATTAAAAGGTAATGCTGTTTTGAACAAATATTTTTTAATATATATTTTTCTCTCAATATTTTTTGTGTTTAAGGAATTCACATTTCTTAATCTATATGCTTCTATTGTTTGAAATACTATGCATTTTATATTTAATTGAAAGGTATTTAAAAACTAATGTGCCTTTTCTAATAATCACAATTTTACAATAAATAAAAAATTAGAATTTTAGTGGATACATTTTCGCTTATACAAAGCTTTCCATTTTAAAATACTTTTGATAAGGATAAAACTTTATGCAAATGATATGCATTGTAACAAATGAAGATTTTAATATTTTTTTTAAAATTATTAATAATAATTTAGACGATTCCATGTAGCAATTATTTTAACTATATCTCTATACGTATTAAGCAATAAATTTTTTTTAGATAATACATTGTTCGAAATTAATTTATTTTACAGCTATTTTTATAATTTTTTTTTTATTTAAATTTATGCAAGTTATAAATTCAGATATGAAATAGAATATGAAGAAAATTATATTGTAGGGATATACTTATAGAATATCTTAGTATGATTTAAAAGAAGCCAAGAACATTATTTAAATAAGTATTGTTATACATTAAAATGGTTTAGAAGGGTAAACAGTGGATGGTATAATTAAAAATTGTGACTTGAGCTAACTCATAATGTAATTAGATAGATTGCTTTGGAAGAATATCTATCAAGCTACTGAACGAATTAAATGAAATTTGATTCTAAGTGACATTGATTGTTAAAAAATTTAAAAGTATAAAATGGCAAGGGTTTTTCATTTTGTAGCATCTTCTACGGATTAGCTTCAAGAATATGTTTGAAATATCTGATGCTCTATAGGAAAAACTCTTCATCTTTTAAACTACAAGAGCTATGACTGTACTGAAGTGAAAGCCAAATATAACAAATGTCACCGTTCACAGATATCAATTCTCTGTAATATTTGCATTTATATTTGCTGCATCTGTATATATCTTAATTGGTGGATTATAGAAAGATTTATTTATGTTTATCTCCATGGGTCTAAACATGATTAATTGTATAGCTATCCTCAATCACATTCGATTTTGTTAAAAAATCGAAGAATTCGAAATTAGTGATTTTAATCACTTTGTAATGCTTTTAGATAATCTTAACTGCAACATCAATTGTATTTACAAGAAATTTAAGGCAATGAGCCAAATACTGGGAAAACACTGCCTATTTGATAGAAAAGTTTTGTGAAGACTTAACGCTATACAATAAAATTACATCAAAATACTTTGCAAAAAAATCTTAAATTATTTTACGAACAACCCTAATTTATTATTTACAATATCTTTCCCTTTTGATTGTATGCTTTTAAATGCTTTATTTCGGTCACAATCAAAAACAATATGTCTTTTATAATATTTTGGATAGGTGTAGATTCTTGTGTATTTACATTTCTATTTTAATAAATGTGTTCGTTTTATTTTTCTAAAGGTTTTACATACTTTTTTGCTAGCTATGTTACAGAACTTATATAAGGACATTATAATGTTAATCAAACCTTATATTTCTTTAATGTTTTTCTAAACCAACTTTCTCAAGTATTTCACTGCTACAAGTTAAGTAAATAATATTTTCTCTACTATATTTCACAAGTATTTCCCTGACTTGGGTTAGTGAAAGCAAAATATTTTAATTGGAATGGTATTAGGTGCTTTCACACTTTCTTAATAAATTAACTTTTTTTATTTTAAATTTTCAAGCTAGTTTGTGGGATTTGCATTAATCCTTTCATTTTTATCAAATAAAATTAAAATGGCTTTATTTTTTGGTCGACTTTAGAAAATTTTAGTTTTTCTTTTGGTACGAATATACAATACATATAAATAGAATAAAGATATACCTTACTGCCTATTGAAATCGCTTTTTTAAAAATTTTTTCATGATTTTTTTGCTTTTATTTTAGTAAGTAAACATTCATACATTGATTTAACATTGAAAATCCTTATGCATGAAATAGCGACATTTCTTTTGAATATAAAAATAAAACGCTTGTAAATGTATTGCTTTTAATATTTTTAATTAAAATAAATTTTCAACTATAAAAAGTAAGTATTGAATTTATTCATCTGAAATTTAAAAAAAACTTTGTCCTAATAGTAAAGATTTTTTACATGTAATCATTTGAATTTAGCAGATTCCATAACTTTTGCCAGTGAAAACTACTCTTAATACCATGGAACCAAATATATTTATGTTTTAAAAAAGAATTCCTCAAACAAAAATTAAAAAAAAATTAAAAGCAGCTGAATATTAATGAAAGAAGAAATTTATTTGTAATTAGACATACCTTTTTCAATTAACCGCAATCAGAATTTTTAAACTGTTGCTCAACAATATTTTATTGAACATGGCAGAATCAAATACTTCTAAAAACAAAACTCTTTTTAAAAAATAGCAAAAACTTTTTTCACTCAACTAATTAATTTCATACCACTCCAAACAAGCTTTCCCTACCCTTTTTTTTAATCCCCGAAACCAAGCGTTTTTCTTCAACCCTATTAATATTTCCCTATCCCGATTGTTTTTACCCTGATTTCTTTTTACATAACAGAATCTCACCCCCCTAATTTCTTTATGTTTAAATATATTTTAAATAACTTCATCATTTTCCTGGCCAAATCATTTTATCTTTAAATTTATTTTTTCCGCAATTAATTTCTTTTGCCCTAACATTCTTTTTTCCATAAACTTGCTTCCCTTCAAGACAATTCTTTTTTTTCCAAAAGTAATTTTTATTTATTTCTGTTCAAATTATATTCTTTTTTGAAAACTTGTATCTTTAAAACAAAATTTAATAACATGCCCAACTCTATTAATTTCAACTAAATATTATCATTCTGACAATTTTTTTCTAATTTACAGCTTTTTCTTCTACCGAATTCAACTTTCCTTAGTATTTTTTAAATTTTAAAAAACAATACTTTTTCCTTAGAAATCCTTTCCCTCGGCCTGATTTCACTTTCCATTAACCCTATTCCCCAACTAATTCTCTTTTCCCATATCTAATTTTCTTCCTTCGTATACCTGTTCCCTAGCTAAAATCCTTTTTCCGTAACTACAATTTTTCTTTCCCTAACAAAAACTTTTTTAATAGATGTAAACCTCAATACTTATCTCTACTTTGATTTTACTCTCACGATTTATTCTTAACTTTTTTTTCTCCAATAAATTTTGTTTCCAACTAAATCTTTTTTTCCTTGGCTAATTTTCTTCTCCCTAACTTTTTTATTCTTATTGAAAAAAAAATTGGGGTAAAAAAATAGAAATTATTTTTTTAAAATAATTCTCTTATCTAAAAGTTGGGTTTCTATTTTTCCTTATCCTACGGTATGAAACCATGTTTGTTTTTTTATAAAAAGTAGTTTCCTGTAATTTTTATCCAAGTAATAACGGTATTTTTAATCTTTGCTAACCAATATTTTTCCACTTAAAGTTTTTATAAATCAAAATTTATATTGCTTGTAAATTTACTTCTTCAAAGATATTTTTTCTTAGATTATATAACTATTAAAATACATAAATTTAGATTCGAAAATGCTTCTTAGAATCATATTAATCTAAGAATATATTTAGATTTCCTTTTGTAATAATATACCTTTTGTGAAGTTAGGGAATGTAAACCCCAAAAGCGTTCTAAAAAAAGGTGAATTTACATATAGTAGATAAAATAAACAAAAAAATGTTTTATAAGAATCTCTTCTAAATTGTTAGAAGAAAATTTATTTGTATGAAAATAAGAAAAAAATAAAGAAAATTGTAAAAAAAACTGTTTTACGAAGAAAAATTTAATTGTAAATTTGAATTGGATTGTCACGGAGGAAATTAAACTTGCCATTCCATGCTAGCCAAAACCAAAAAAAAATTAAACTCTAACTTAATTGGTTTAGTTAATTATTTTTAGTATGTTAGTAATCTTTCTTTAAAGATGAATCATGATAAAGAGATTCTGAAGTCTAGGTGATGTTTATGAAATAGTTGGTCTAAAATAATACATGGAGAAGAATGTGATGAATTGTGATAGTAGTATGGTATGTAGAGATACATTTTCAAGGTGCATTTTTCAAAAAGGGAGATAGAGGGAAGTAAGTAGGTTGGGTAAAAAAACGTGTAATAAAAAGTTAGTGTGTTAGTCAGAATAAAAACGGGCATCACTTGTCTTTTTCTTTAAGCTTTTAGTTCTGTTCTTGAAATTTGATTTTATTCGGATTATTTCTTGGAGTAACCACCCAACCCTGAAGGGGTTTGGATCAATTACATATTTGAGTTCAAAAATACCTTTATTCTATCTGTAAATATTTAAATATTAAAAACAATTTAAATTTGATAGTGAATTTTTTGAAAATTTATTACTATAAAAGTTCCGATTGTTTATATTGTTTTAATTTTGTCTACATTTTACTAAAAAGTATATTTTTTGTATATACTTTTTTTGAAAAATTACGTTTTCAAAAACCGTATAAAGTCATTTTTAAATTCCCTGGAATTCTTTGTACAAATTCAAAATATTTTGTTCCGTTTTGTATTCTATAACTTTTTACAATTCATTGCAAATTTTTTAGTTTGTTATATATTTTTTACCTTCCTGCTAGTTTGGTTTAATATTGTATAAATTTAAACGTAATTGTATATTTATTAAAATCTTTACCTTTATAATTTTTTTATAATGTTTAAAATTGTCTACTATTTTCATGTATCCATTTATGATAAATATATATACCAGGGCTTTATAATATCTATAAATTGTCTTATTCTTTCTAGTTCTACCTACTATGTGCAAAATTCTAGCTTTTTTCGTGAGAAAATAAAGATTTTTGATAAATATACGACTTTCTTTCAATAATAATTGCTTTCTAAACCAAAAAAAAATGTTGCCAAGCCGAAAATATTAAGTTCAAATTTGTTTGAAAAAATCTATTAAACGTACAAATTTAACTTTTCAAACAAATTACTAAAGTGATATAGCACGTTAGCGTATTTCATGCGAATTTATGTGTTACCTTCGCAAATCATATTCAAATGCAGAAATTCAAAGTTTTAAGAAAAGTTTTTAGTTTGTAAAATTCTAATATTGAATTTTTATATTTTTTTAAAAAAATTTGAAGTTACGTTTTAAAAAAGTACACTTAAAATAAAGACAATGTTTTTTTTCCGTTATGAAAATACCGAATTTTGAGTAGCACTCATGTTAATAGTTTTTTGGAAATATGCATCAAGTTATTTTTTTTTATTTTTTAGTAATTTACAAAAATAAAAAATTTGAAAGTACGTTTATGATTAGGGGGTTTATCTTAAAATTATGGTTGATTAATTCTAAACTTCGGAGGTGCATGTTTTTAGCTATTTAATCACAATTAGGAAGTAAATTTTTCGTTTTATATAATATTACTTTTTATGTCTATTATTCAGTTAAAGAATATATCAAAACAGTCAGTTCTGTGATTTCTTAAAAGATTTAAGTGTTTTGAAAGAATTCGTTTTATCATAGGCTAAATTTTTCTTTTGAAATATATTAAAAGGTTATTATTTTATATGCTCCTATAGTTTACTTGAAAAAGAAAATGCTAAGAAAACCTAGTAAATTATAAGTTTAACCTGTCTCGGATCTAGGTTTGAAACTTTTATTTAAGAATAGTTTGTTAAAAACATTTGATTGAGTAAGTAAAATTTCTCCCTTCTTTGCCACTTATATTTGATAAATATGTAGGTTCAGAGGTTAAAAATATATTATGCATTTTGTGTAGACAGATAGCAAAAAACATCGATAATTCTAATCGTTAGAATATTGTAGAAAAAAAATTAAAGAAATTGTTTTTGCGATTAATATTTTTTTTAAAAAAACGAAAAAGAAACAAAGTAATTTATATATTGACTTAATTTGTATGTATTTTCTAATTTAAGAAAATACTATTTACTTTATATAGATTTGCATTTTAAAGAAAACGCCAGACTGATCTAAAAAGATTTTATGTGGTTTGTACACTTTTCATACTTTTTTTTCAGACGATCGAGCCTACTAGTAATTTAAAAACACTTTTTTATAAAATTGGGCTTATGTCTTTTTTAAGAACGTAGTAATTTTAGAATTGATAGGTTTGAAAGAAATATCGTTAATACTTTTCGGTTTCGATTATACTTATAAAATAAAATTAAGTATGCTTTCTATTCAACACAGTGAATATTAGAAGTTCTTCGTATGTACTTGGTTAACGTATTTCTATTTACTATACTCAATATCATACAAGGGTTTTTTTGTAATTAGAATAGATATATTTTCCAGATAAAAGCAGTATATACTGTTTAACGGTAAATTAAAATAGATATCTTCAACAGGGGATTTAGAAATACTTTTTATTAAAAATCAGTACTTTAGACCTGTTTTTAGAATGTATATAGGTACCTTTTCATATACAACCTAAATTTATACAGACATATAGAAAAATTTGGTTTTTAAATAAAAAATGATCAGAGTACTTTTAGTTTTCCCAGTATTTTTATAGAGAAGGTTTGTTTTATAAGCTAAAAATTGATCTGAATGGTCTATTCTTATATTAGAGCATATGCCAGATACAATTATTTCAAAAGGGTAAGATATTTATCTATATTATCGAGAAGACAGGGGCTATTCTTTTGATTCTTATATTTTACCAATTTATATTTATTATATTAAAAACTATAAATTAGCGTACGTTCTTAATCTCGGACATCTTCTGTACCAAAACATTTCATATTTATATGTCTTAAAGCTCTTCTGTCATTGGGTAGTATTTTGTATACTCTTTGATAATTTTGTTTCACTATATTTTCATATAAGCCTTATATCAAATACCACTTATATACTATTTTTATGATATTCGCTGAATAATTTATTTCCAACTTTAGGTTGTTAGGTGATATGATTTCGGAAAATTCTAATATAGGATTATTTGCAAAATTCTAGAGAATATTCATAGAGTAGTATAAATAATTTGTTTAATCTCGTGAAAAATACGGATTCGCTCAAACAAGGGATTATATTCAATTTTTAAATGCTAATATATAATCCTATCAGCAACAATCTGTGTTAATGTAAATCTTATTCAATGAGCCTGATTACGAAAAAAAATAATAATTTAAGGTGAAAACTTTTCATTTGAGCGTATACACGAAAGGAATTAAAACATTGTAGCTAAACACGTTATGGCAGTCAGTAAACAAATTGTATAAATGTTTATGAACAATTTGAACTTTATTTTACTTATCCCACAGTTCTTAATGAAAAATATTAAGTTTGAAATTCTGTTCATAAGCTATCTTTAAAAACCCTTCTGTATAATCTAATAAGGCTTATGCAAATAGTGCGCTAATTTCCATAAGGATCAAATAGTTCGTCCTGCTAACTGTAGTGATACAGTGAAGGAGTGTGTCATATACAAGACAAGCACTATCTTTGTTATAGTGCTACTTGTAGTTAAGGCTACTAATTCTGTTGTTGTTATTCAAAAGGTGTTAAGTACTATACAGTGTTATAGGGGTGTGTTATTAACAATAGTGCAAAAAGATCTGGTTAATATTCTAAAGTTTTCTAATTGTTTGATGGTTTTAATTGAGGTAGTATAGAAATTTGCAGAATTTTTAAAATATTTAAATAAAATTTTCTTGTATTGCCATGGCTACAAAATATTCCTAGCTCATTCTGATAAAAATACGAAAGATCCAACTCATAATAAAGTTGCACAGTGAAAAACACTAAGAGACAGAACAAATACAGTAAACTAACATGTTCAACTACTTTGCAATGGCTGTGGGAACATAGGTGGAAACTCCAATTTGCACCTAGATAAGACATCTACAAGAACTTCAGATCTATAAGCGGAATGTACAGACAAGACTCGTTGTACTAGTAAGAAAAAAACTGAACAAAATAATGAATTGAATACAACAGAAGTATTGCGGACCGTTCTAGCTGTTAAACCAAGGGTACGGGGTAGAGACTTGGGTGATACGCCGCATGAACAGACAGTCTCGTTAAACAGCAAAAACTTAACAACATGTCAAAAAAGAAATACCATCATCATCCTAAAGCTGACTCCTCTTCTTTTCTTTCTGATCATACAAATAACACCCAAGATAATATTTTTCAAAAATCAAGAGCAGGGAAAAATGTTTTACCCTCTGTTATTGAAAAGGCACATTTGAAAAAAGGTAAGGATGTCGATTGGATAGAAACAGAAGATACATCATTAACAAAATATCATAATGCAAACGTGGTAAATGAGATGACTGATGCTACTGATAAAAGAACACGAATTCTGATACCACAACACTCTATGAGACAACACAGATTACACACATTAACAATACGCTCACTAGCAGCAGAAATAAAACCACAGGTAAGATACTTTCAAGACTCAGAGTCAGAGTTCATATACGTACAGTCCCGAAACAGAACACGCTCGGAGGTGGTACGGACGTGGCAAAGCAACAGAAAAGTATCTCTGTAAGGCTTGAGGAATAACCTTGAAGCTTGACTCACATTCAAAAAATTGAGAAACCCTATAGGAAACGAAGTTTGGAAACAACAAATAGTGAAAAAGGAGAAGATCAAGTACAGAAAAGAAATTCCAAGCAGATATCAAGGAGACCATGAGTGACAAATCGGAGGTAGCCATCTCAGTAAGATACAATATTCTAAAGAAGAAAGAATAAATGAAGCAGAAGTCCAGCCCAATTAAACTAACTGTTAAGCAACTAGCGCTTATAACACAAGAGAAATCACCTTTTACAAATGCTAGACACGTTTTACTATACTTTGGAAATATAACTTCTAAAAAAATATCACTATATCCGCTCGCTTTGAAGAACATTCAACCGGGTGCTAGTAAGTTGGTTGTAAACATTAAGTTTATCTCTAATACTGTGTTAGAAATGATATGCAAAGAGTCTGTGCAAATTGAGGTGATTAGAGGGTTTAGAATGCTTGGATCCAAAAACTTTATTAACTCGCCTGAAGTAGATAGTAATGGTCTTTTCAAAATAAGCAATTTATTTACACGAATGAAGAAAATTAAAGACAGACAGGGCAACAAGAACGACAAACTAAGAAGGCTAGCAGTTCGTATACTCAAGAGTAAAGTAATCGAACTACACGAGATGATAAAAAGTCATAATATAAAAACCAATGATATTGAGATAGATTACACCTCGGGCTTTAACAATAAACCCTAGTATTTTTAAAGTAGGGTTCATCAATATTGGGGGATTATCTGATAATAAAATTATTAACATAAATAATTTAATTCAAAGACATGAGTTGGACATCCTCGGAGTGGCTGAAACATGGAGAGATAATATAACGCCACTCTTAAGAGGATATAAAGTTTTTAACAGTAAGAAATCTGTCCAAGTAAGAGACAGATACTCAAACAAAGAAGGTATAATAGTATTTGGTAGGGATACGATTGTTAGTGAGGCAATTGACAATATAACAGATGAAGGGGTTTCAATAAAAGTGAATGACGAAATTTTTATTTTTATATATAGACCCCCAAAAAGTATAGAATTTAACATCGTAAAACTTACATTAAACCAATACCTGCACAAAAGACTATACATTTCAAGAGACTATAACTTAGAACAACACAAGACACTTTTACAGCAAATTTTAGATAACCACGCAATGTATGGATTGTCAGAGATCGACATTCTAACAAATACATACAAAGACAATAATAAAGAATCAAAACCTGATAAGATATTTACAAACACGATAGTAGATATTAAGACTTCTCAGATTGTGGGATTAAATCACAAACTCTTAATATTAAAACCGATAGAAATACATAAATAAGAAAACTAAGTATAATATAAGACTCTTGACTAGACCAAAAGTAGTAGCAAATATTACAAATAAAATAGAGATTTTAATTAAGAAGAATGCGAATATTATAAGAACTCTAAACATCAATGACTGTTGCACAGCTTTACATAATATCATACTTTCTGGTGTATATAGACTCAGAATACGCAAACAAAGTCGTCGAACTTCAATCCAGTCTTTCAACACATTAGGAGAGCACGTGAAAGAGCAAGGCACAATAATCCAATCTTTTTTTGAAAGGTTATGTAAAGAAGTAAAGAGATTAACCAAAAACCTACAGGATACTGATACTCGTGACCTCAAAGTAGAACACATTGGTTTGGAAGCATCACAATTAGAAGCCATTATGAATTTCCATGGTAACGCAATCCCAAACAGTAGACAGAATTATAATAAAGAATTACTTAATATCTTTGTTTTAGATCGGAAGATAACAAGCTTAGAGGAAACAATAAAATGGATAAAAAGTTACCACAATAGTTTATTTAGCAAACACACCATACAGAGAACAAATAAGCTTAACCTGCTAAGTGCCGAAGAGGTTGAGAAATGTATAAAGATATTAAAAGGTGGCAAAGCGGGTGGTATTAGCGGTATTAAGAATGAATTCCTTAATATTTGTCTGCGCAACTTTATAGTGGAGCTTACGTACATGTTTAACAAGATTATTACGGATAAAGAGATTCCTTTGATATGGAAGAAACACATGATACAACCAATACCTAAAGATGATAGCGAGTTTAGACCTATTTCATTGATAGAGAAAACACGTAAACTATTCGAAAAACTAATTTTTAGCAAATTTGAGGTAAAGCTGAAAAGACAACAAGCTGGTTTTAGACTGAAGCATTCGACCCTTAACCACGCCTTAACACTTGACACCAGATTAAGACATGGCGATGTAGAAGGAATCTGTGTAACTTTAGATATCTCCAAAGCCTATGACAGTGTATATCGTAAGAGGTTGTACGAGAAACTAATGATAAAGAAGAAGTTTTCAAGAGAAGATACAATTCTAATAGCTGCACTGATCGAGAATAACGAGTACAAGATCAACACATTAATAGAAAATAATAATTGGAAAACTGCTGCTCTTGGATTACCCCAAGGAAGCATTTTATCTTCAATTTTATTTAATGTGTTTATTGATGATATCGTGATAAGAATGCCATAGCACCTGGTACCATACATAATTATTTACGCAGACGACATTTCATTATTTAGCTTACGGCATAGCACAATGCAATACATGATAGATCAATGTCAATCGCACGCGGAAGCCAACAGATATAAATTAAACCCAAGGAAATGTTTTTACAATGCTTCAACAGATCACGATTTCTATGTAGATCGTACCAGGTTGGAAAAACAAGTCCCTCTGGAATATTTAGGATATTATTTTAACAATAAATGTGCAGGTACCATGAAAAGCCTTAAATTCATAAGGCAAAAAGCCGTTAGAGCGGCAGTGATTACAAATAAGTTATTAAGAAACACACAATACAGTAATAATAACCCGCAATATTATCAATTAAAGTTAAGAATGTATACTACATTTATACGTTTGCATATAGATTATTATGCCTAGCTGCTCGGGTGTAATAAAACGTTTAATGAAGGCTCTGACAGGATACAAAAAGGCATAATAAAATATCTTAATAAAATTTATTTCAAAACGCCAACGAAGATCTTATACGCATTATTTCCCTTGGAAAATACAAAGCAAAGAGCAGATAGACTCAGGAATAATGTTGCTTATAAGATCATACACACAAGAAAAACACTTTTAAGATGTATATTCAAACCGAATAAATCTAAAAATATTAAAGATTTAAAGAAAAAATATAAGTATATCAAGAAGGAGATTCGGGGAAATGGATTTAAAGCCAAATTAATAGGTGGCAAAAAGAAAATTTACGCCTTAATTCCCAAATCTTTAACTCTTTCGAGAATCTAAGGCAGTACAATTTCAAAACGATTTCAACAAGATTAAAAACTTTTTTAGATATTATTAGACTAGAAATAAAAGAGAAAATAAAATTTTTAAGCATAATATAGTCCCCCAACCTAGCGGAGTTTATATTGGCCTTATTAATCCACAAGATACGAATTGGCAGGGAGCCCGCAAGGGACGTTACAGCTATATTCAAAAAATTTTTACCAGTTAATATTTTAAAGCAGATCAGGTTGTGACGATATCCATGAAACAAGACAATCTGCAACCTCAAGGGAATTCCATGTGAGGCTTCGTAGAAGTATAAGGGCCAGATGAAACTGTAGTAACGGTGTTATTAATGATACCAGGAGGGGGATGTTAACTGTGTGTAAATTCTGAAATTTTCAGAACTTAAAAATATTTAAATAAAATTTTCTTTCCTAACCGACACACAACAACGAACCTGAAGAAACGGGGTTAATCAACAGTCGAGACGATACTGAACCTGAAAATTTCATTTTTTCCTCGAACATTAATTTTGAAGTATCTAGTAAGCATAAAGGAAGCTATAATGATTAACAAACGAGGTCAGAATATGATGAAACAGAGACAGATGAAGATAACGAAGGGGTTACTGCGAATACGATAAACAAAGTCATTTTATAACACGCTGAATATTGGTAATAATAAAGTATACAAAGAAAGAACTCTTTTACCTAAAATACAAAACTTTAAAACACACAAAAACCACGCAAGAACAGTAACTTGCTAATTGAAAAGTCACACCCTATCCGCACAGATCGTCAAACTCTACGAAAATGCAAAGAATAACTTTCAAAGCCATGTTAACAGAAGAAATCAACCCACTACACAACGAATTATAAGGAAGAAAAAGACAGGACTATCAAAGCTATAAAATGTGCAAACTGTTATAGCTAAAATAGCATACCACCTACTTGCTAAAATACCTTACGATATATTAACGCGCCTGGTCTGCAACTACCACTTATACACGCAGAAGGGAGGCATAAGAAGAGCAAGAATGAGTACGATTGCAGACAGTGAGATACTAGAGGTACCTACAAAGTATGAGGCTAAAGCTAGAAAAAACTTCCATGAGAGACTTTATAACAACAACACGATAGCCAACGAAAACACAACTACAAACACGACTAAAATCAATTTCAGGAAAAAAAAAGAGAGTACCTAGCAAGATAACAAACGAGATCCATGACCGAGGGAAGCCTGTAAACGAGAATACTCAAATTAGCATGCGACAAATCTCGCTAATAGTAAATGGTAAATCTATCTTCGTCCAAACAAAATATGTCCTCTCTTATTATACTAATATAGTCGCAAAAAAGATTAACTTATATAAACTAGCCCTTGAAAATATCATTCCGGGCTCAAGCAGACTGATAGTGAACATGGACTTCTTCAACAATGATATAGTGGAAATTATCAGTAATGAAAATGACGAAGAAGCGCTTTCATATGCATTTGCCAAACTTCCTGCCTGTAAACTAGACAAATCTCCAGAAATCGACGAAAAAGGCACACTATGGGCTCGAGGATTGATTGAAAGAATGAGAAAAATAAAAGACAGTCAAACAAACACGAACACAAGACTTCGCCATCTGGCGATTTAAATTATCCACAGCAGTGCAAAAGAACTGCAAGATGTACTAAGAAGCCTTAATATTCTGGCCAAAGATGTTAAGGAAGAATTTGCACCCGGATACCAAAAGAATACCCCTTATGATATTTAGAACGGGTATATAAACATAGGTGGCCTATCTACACAAAAAATAACACTAATCAACCAAATACTAAATGAAACAAAACTAGACATGTTAGGAATCGCAGAAACATGGCGAGATGAAATAACATGCCTCTGCGAAGACTACAAGATAATAGCAATAAAACCTTCTATAAAAATACAAAATTAAAATAGTAATAAGGAAGGTATGATTGTCATAGGAAGTAAAGAAATCATCTTCTCAAACATCTATGACATAACAGAATTCGGAATTCAATAAAAATTAATAGCACGTATTTATTCATTTTTATTTACCGAAACTAATCAGGCAACTTTACAAATATTATTCTAGACAAACTTTACGAACACATTGACAACAAGATTATAGTAATAGGTGACTATAATCTAGAACAACATAAAGAAATGGAATATAAATTCTAAACAGAAACATACTTTTCGGGTTAAGTGAGATTAACCTTGGAACAATAACTTATAAACATGGTGAAAAACATCATGTCTTTACAAGGTCTTCTCAAATACTACATTATTTACAGAAACTAAAGAAATACCACAAATAAATCAAAAATAATAATATGCAAAATTCCAGAAACTATATTACTCAGAACATCTAAGTTCAAAATGAACCTACTATAAGACAAAACTATAGCAGAAAAAATAAAAAAAACAAATGCACAAATATACAAATAACCGTAAACTCCTATTGAAAAATCTCGAAATAGATAAATGCTGTGAAATACTACATGACATATTGCTAAAATCTACAAGAACAACAGATATACCATCGGTGGAGCAGGGGAATCAACACGGTTTAAGACGGTTCGCTCGGAAACCCTCAGGGAAGTATAATCTCCCCAACTCTTTTTAACATATTTATCAATGACTTGGTATAATACTCACCGAAACACTTAAGATCGCTATTATTTATGTATTAAGACGATATCACAATCTACGGCAACCAAATAAGAACCAAACAAAAACAATCGATCGCTTAGTCAGGCATGCAAACCACAACAACTATTAATTCAATCTCTAAAAATGTTTCTACAGCGCTTTGAAATATCTTCAAATCTTTATATATGGTACGAGAATAGAGAAACAGAACCCCCTTAAATACCTAGAGTTCTACTTTAATAACCGTAACGCTGACATAAAACAGACACTAAAAATATCAAGACAGAGAGCATAAAGAGCCGCTGTTATTACAAACAAATTAATGATAAAGGGTATCTTTAACACCTGCGAAAAACTACATGAATTTAAACTAAGACCATATAAAACATATGTTAGACACCACATTGACTACTTCTCACAACTTCTAGGCTGCAACAATACATTTATTTATGAGAGCGATAGGATCCAAAAAGGTATTCTAAATACTTTTTTAAGATATACTATAAACTCAAAGTAGCACTATCTATTCCATACTACCCATTTAAAACGTACTTCAAAGATGCCAAGACTCAGGTTTTGAATTGCACATAAAATACTACAAAAAAAAACACAATAGTACGATATGTTTATAAAAACAACTTGAAAAAAAAAACCATCGAGAGTTTGAGACTTACTATGAAACTATAAACAGAAATTACAGTTGTGATGACTTTTTGAATAAATACAAGAAGATACATAAAGAGATTTTGAGGATTAACTTCCAAACCTTCAGCTGGAACGAAACGTTAAAGCTCTAACTTTAAACAATACAACAGACTGAACTTTAACCAAATTCTTGAAACCAAATACCACTACACAGGCGACAAGAACACGTAGAGATATTTATAAAGTATATACAGATAAACATGAACCTACCTACACTTTACCCGATGCTCTATTGGCATAGCTAATGTGAAGACAACAAGTATCATAAACAAGAACTAAAACTAAAAGGCAGGGAGCCTGTAAAGGACGATAATGCCGATTTTAAACACTTTTGACCATAGCAAGTGTAAAGGGAGTTTAATGATGTGTGTGAAAGAGAATTTTATGTGCAGCAGTGTAGACGGTGACTGATGGAAGCATGCTTTAGATGCCCAAAACCTGCCTTCTCTTTATGGTTGTATATCAACTTGGGTGATTGTTATCTGTCTAGAGGAACTCACCTGATCAACCCTAACCCAAAAACATTGATGGAAAGTGTTGACACTAAAGCAAGATGTGTATCACTTAGACTTGTAAAAGTAGAGAAGTGTGTGGCTAAATGTTTTGGCTATAACTGAGAGTGTATATCGTTATGTAGGACCCTCTATACTCTTGTTTAGAAATTTACAATATTAAAGGATCTAAAAGATGTACTAAGTGATTGGTTAACTTAACTCCTGTTATTAGAACGACAATGAGAGAACAGTATTGCTTCATATAAGGTGATAGCTAATAACTCAGAAAGTTTTGTTAATTTAAATTTAAATTGAAATTCATCACAAAATACGGCCAAATTATAAAACTGATGTAAATATTGAATAAACGAACTGAATAATTGTAAAATTAATTTAATTATTGCGCAAGAATACGTGCCAATAATAAAATTGATGTAAAAATATATATAAGAAACTGATTAATACTAAATTAATTTAATTATTACGCCAGAATACTGATTAAATACAAATTTAATTTAAAAAGTTAATTTACTAGCTGATAATTGTTCTTTAGCTGGTTCTAGAAAGAATCATTCCGAAGATTTTTAAAGTAATCAAATAAATTCATTTTTCCTATGTAATACAATTTAAAAATATCATTATCGTTAAAAGGCGGTATTAAAATATTATATCTATCTATATATTATAAGAATATATTGCTGCACAATTTATTTGAAAATATGGCAATAGTTACACCCGTTATTCAATGTTAAAACGAAAGATATTAAATTGTGCTATAAATTTTAAGTTATTGGTCATAAAATAATTTATAAACGAAAAAAAAATGGCTACTAACTGATGTTAAACAAAAAAAAATTTCAAAATTGTTTTAAAAATTTCAAATAAGGGTGGTAATCAAGTAATGGTTAAGCAAATATAAAAAAAAATAAACTCATCTAAGAATAGACGGAAAGTTTTTTTTATTTTCCCATAAGCACTATTTTCTTCATGAAATAAATTATGGATTATTCATTTAATGTGTAGATGTTACATATTTACATTTTTCAAAGAAACTACTTTTATACAAATTATGTTTATAATTTATTAAAAAATATAACTTTTTATGTTTTTACTGTTTTTCTCACGGTTAATCAATTGCAGTAAATTGATTTATTTGCGAAACTATATGCATGATTGTATCTATTTTCTTTTAAATTATACAAAAAAAAGTAACTATCACTAGATTCTTCAAATCTTTATTTTTAAGAAATATGTTATTTCCATAATAAAAGCTTGTGGTTTTTTTGAACAACTTGTTAATTCTTTTCAATTTCGAAATTGAATTAATATTTTGAAGTGATGTTAAGAAGAATTTTGAATTGTGTGCGATTTTTTTTATATAGTGTTATAATATATTTTTTGGATATTACTATAAATCTCGAATTGGATAATATTTCTGCTATTTTTCTACTTAAAATATTCATGTTAGTACTAAATTAAATCTATTGTGATATTTGGCTTAAAAAATCGTAAAAAAGTAGTTTAAACATTGAGAAAAATATTATTAAATAATAAATTTTAATGTTAGATAGCAGAGGAATAATTCAGAAAACCATATTTATAATCAATAATATAACGATCTTTCATTTATTTGATCTTTGTACTCAGACTATAATTATCTTTTATATTTACTCAAATTAAAATTGATATTTTTTCATTCATACTATACAGCCTTTCCCGTAATTAATCAATATATTCAAATTAAATTTTTGAATTTGCAATAATTTATACTAAATTTTTAATATATTTTTATGATCTTTTTTACTAAGGCGACTCTTGTATATTCCAAAATAATGTGTTAATGTATTCTTAGTATACTTAGCGCAAGAATATGATAGCTAGGTTTTTCTGTATCTTTTTTAAGGAAGAACTTTAATAATTCTAAAAAGCAATTGTAACTTTTTCGGTTTTAGGTTAAACCCTCTATTATTTAATAATACCGATAAATAGCAACAAATTTGATTAGCTTACAAAAATAATTCGTGAAGTATGTTGAAGAACACTTTTATTTGTTTGCTTCTTTTTCAATCAGGCATAAATCTATGAAAAAATAAAACATTTACCACTGATATAAAACTTTTACTGGAAAATTAGAATTTTTTAAATTTGAAATTTATTTTTATAAGAATCTATTTTATCAAATGAAGATTCAAATATTTTAAAGACTTAAAAATACTCATTAATTTCCCTAAAAATATTCCCGAAAATATTAGATTGTCTTATGAGGTAAAAATTTTTGCGTTAATAAAATATTATGACATTATTTGATTAGACATATGTTCCGATTTAATGGCGATAAAAAATTTATTACAAAGAAATTTTCATTTAAATTGAATTGATGTTAATTGTATACTGAGTTTGACGAGATTTATCTTACATTTAAATTCTATATATCTTTTGCTAATTTTTTCTTCATTTCTTGGGTTTTTAAGAGCGAAGAGGTTCATCTTAAAAGTGTTCAGTATATTATTATTAGATGCATAAATTGATGCTTTTGCATTTTTTTAGTACGGGATAACAAGGAATCACTATATACTATTGATATTATATGAACTAATTCAAAACGCTCATAAAATAATATAAAAGAAAACTATTTCAATTAAAGTCATTGTTAACTTATATTTTAAAGTAAGATATGTGATCTTGATGTTTCGAAACGTATTAATTTCAATTATTTCTCAAAGGGATAACTTTTTAGTATCGGATTAATAGATTTATATAGAAATTCTCATAAAATAACCAAACAGATGATAGAAATTTAATTTTATGGCTTAACCTACTTGTGTTTGAATGTAAATTTAGAATTCATACTATAAAGATCTGGCACATTATTTTTTAAGTTTTTTTATGAATTTTGTAAAGTCGTTTTGAAATTTTTTTTCAATAACTACGATATTATATTTTATATTAATTTAATGGAAAAACCGATAGTCTTTTATAGTTATTTAAAAATAAAAGAATTCTAGGTCGATCCTACAATATATATAATTATAGAATATTATATGTTAAAATGCGATTTTAACTGATTCTGATTTTTATATAGAGTATAAGAAGTTTAAAAATTCTTTACTTTCGTTTATAATTCGTTTATAAACTATATTTTATATTTTCTTATTAAATATTTGTATCTATTAATTAAATAGTTACAAAATAATTGATACATAATATTTTAGTTCTATAACTATCTTGATATAAAAATATACTGCAATTGGTTAAAAGATAACGTTGAAACATCAAAATATTCATAGCATTATAAAGAACATAAACTTACGATATATGTTCGGAACAAAAATCTAAACCTTTTTATTACATTTAACAAGAATTTTTAAGATTTTATAACAGCTAATATGAAAAACATAACTATATAAGTTTAAATAAAGAATTTAATACAATTTTATAACATTAAAAAGCTTTCTTGCTTAACAATCTATCATATTTTTCCCCAATAATTTCTATTATATTGAGCAAACAGTAGAAATCAAAACTATTTTAGTGCATATTTTTCAAAATTGAGTTATAATAAATTACAACCTTAATGCAATAAAGTATCATTTTGCAGATAAATTAATCTATAGTTGAAGGCCTCTTAAAAAATGTAGTCTTGTTATGTTTAGATTTTGAGAATCTTTCTCTTTGTTAGATTATATATTGTCTTCTCTCTGATTTTATACTTCTCTAGGATTTTTTATTTAATCTTTACATCTTTAGCTTGCATCATCGTTATTTTGCAAAAAAAAAAGCTCTCTGTATCCCCCGTTTAGGATTTCAAACTAATTTTTAACGGATTTTCTAATATTTACAACCTTTGATATGCATTAGTATTAATCTATCCTTTAAATGTTCGTATGCTTATTAGTTGTTTCTATGGCACGGTTTTTGCTTTTTTAAATATTTGATTCTTTTATATTTTAATATCAATAGATTTTGATGTTTTATGTATTCTAAATGATTACTATAATATTATAAAAGCTTTTTATGCTCAAGAAATTATATTTAATATTTTTACAAGGCAATATTTGTGTTTTTAATTTTTGCCAACTATATTATCTGTTCGTTCAATATATACTTAAAGCTTCTTGTGGTATATTTATAGCTCTTAAAGTTCTATATTGGCTTTGTATTATCTAAAATTAATTTACAATATTTTTTAGTATCAGGTATGATTTTATTTATACATTTTAATGGTTTTAACTGAATCTTCTTTTATTCTGCATGATGTTTTGTGTCCAAAATTATATTTTTAATGTATTGTTGAATAGTAAAATTTTATATGTCGAAATATCTTTTTTTCTATTTTGAATTTTACATTTAGGAATGATAAAGAACTTGTTTTCTTTTTTTATTTCTGCGCTCATATCTTTCCGAAATTATAGATTTTATATAAATACTTTTATATGAAAATAAAATGGGATAGTTTAGAATACTATGTTTTTTTTGGTGGTTTAAAATTTTCAAAAAAGAAATATTATTTACAAATCAAATAAAGTTTTTAGAAATCCATGATAAAAGGTATTAATCTTCGTACAATAATAATGAACTCTAAATATATAAATAAAATATCATCAGAATATTTTATTTTCTAGATGCTGTTAAATTCTGTCTAGATTTGCAGTTACAATAAAATTTCTAAATTACTTTTAATTAGTTATATGTTTAAGAATTTAGTGCGACAATTTATTAACTTGAAATCTTAAATTTCCTAAAGCGGTTTCTGAATAAGCAAAATAAACTTGTGTAATATTTTAACATAATAGAAACCCATTGGAGAAACGTTGACTATCCTCGTATAAATCTTTAAGTCATAACCACGTACCAGGCTTCCTCCTTTTTCATATTCATACATTTACACCATTTTGAATCTTGGTTTATTTCTTAGAAAATGAAATAAATGTTTTACAGCTTAGTTGAGTATTTTATTAAAAAATCTTGACTTTATAACAACACCTGCTTCATATAATAATCTTGCTTTAAATCTTTTAAATTTTAATAGTTCTTTTCAACTAAGGGAAACTTCATGGAATATATAGATTCTGTAAAAATTTAAAACATTTATGCAGAATTCGAGTATGAACTATTATGAATATGTCTCAGTTTATTCAATTAAAACTATGAATAACACTATCTATGTTTTTTTCTCAGGATTATACTTTACTCAATTCCCAATCTTTTATGATACTATAAGCCAAAAAATGCTAAAAGATCTTTTAAAATACTATTTTAAGAATTCAAATGATGAATTGATTTACCAAAAGTTTACTCAATAGTAAAAAAACAAAAATTCTTAATTTTTTAAATACCTTTAGCTTTATATGAAGATTGAAAAAGTAGGGAATCTAATTTTTCTGCTAAATATTTTTTTTAATTTTAGTGTCAAATATTGACCAAATTGATATTCTACAATCTTAAATCTCTTTTTCTTTATTCAATTTTATTTTGAGTCTAAAATACAAATATTTTGTTCGAGAACGAATCGACCTTATATATTTACACAACGTGAAGTAACCACAATAATAATTTAAAACTCCAAATATAAACAAATATATTTTCAATATTATTTATACAAACTATTTATCTGAGATTATAATTTCTTTTAAGAGTCGCTTTGAGTGCTTACGAGAGATTCTCCAAGAACTTTTATGTTTTTTTCTAATATTGTGTCTTTTTTATAGGTTTGTGCTCCGCCAATTTTTTCTGTGCATACTCGAAATGATATTTTATAAATAATATAGGATAGGTCGTTAGAATATATCTAGAAAATTGTAAGAAACAATCTTATATAAGAATGTGCTTTGGAACTTTAAATCAAATCAGTATTTTCGCAATTTGTGGAACTTCTGAGTTAAGTCTTGCTAATTTGGCTTAAGAACTACTTTGAGAAGGTACAATCTTTCGGTGTAAATATACATAGAACCTCTTTATGCTTATTTTGTGAATGCTTATTTATAGAGAATTCTAAAAACACTTGAGCAAGTTTATAAGAAATTTGTGATTGAGAAAATCTTAAATAGAACATTGACTAAAAAGAATGCAAAAATAAAAAAAATATAGATGATGCAGATAGATATAATACTCATTTGAACTAAATAAAAAGAGCTAAAATAAAATATTGTTTTAAAAACATTTCGTTGTACCCTCTTATATTGGAAATATTTTTTGCCTCTGTACGAATACCATTTTAAAATATTACAATTTTCAATTGCCTGTTTTTCCATTATAATGGTTCGTGAGTTTTTTTAAGGTTGATAAAACTAAGTAGCATGAATTCTTTTCGCATATAAAAAAAATATTTAGAACGATTAATGCTTAATAGATTTCAGAAGTTTTATTTGAATTTTAAGTTATATTACAAGTAGATAAGAAAAAAAGATTATAATGTTAACATTTGGACGTTGAGTCTATAGTAAGAATTTTTGTTTGAGTAGAACTAAATTACGCCTTTGTTTTTATAAGGTCAAAGGTCACTCAATAAAGTTTTTGTGAGCTTGTAGAAATTTGAAGTTTACCTTCTAGAGTTTTTATTTTACGTACAATTTGATTTATTTCGGTGAATAAATTATATCTTAATCTCAAATAATAAAATCCTCTTTTTAACAAGTTTCTGTAATTAAGGCGGAAAAGATTTAGTGAAAGAAAATTTTATGTTAGGTATCAATTCAGAATCTAAAGATATAATTTACATTGAATAAAATTAGATATGTCTTGTTAATATACATAAATTTTCTTGTTTAGGTTCGCGTATTTAAATTGAAGATTTGAAATTTCTATTGCTGTTGCTTTAAAATTCATTTAAATGTGTTTCTGAATTAGGTTCGAATGTTGTATCAACTATCATCTGATTTAATTGATTTAAAAATTATTTTTTGATTATTTGTCAATAAGCGTTTGTTCTTTTTTTCTAACCTACAAAAAAAATCAAAACGCAAGGAATTCAGAAAATAAAGAGCTTGAGTAATACAATTGCTTCATCTGAATTGAATGCTTAGGGGTAGAGTATGATTTTTTCAGAATCAATCATATTTAGTTTTTTTATTTACTAAAGTATTGAAAAAGTAGCTCCGTTAAACAAACTTTAACCTGCATTAAAATTTCTTTAAAGATATACAATGTTTTTCAATCTAACTACTTACACCTTGGTATGTAACATATTAAATATTTAAATAACTAAACGAACTATGCTCGAATAATAAAACGTTTAAATTGAACATTATACTGATATTATATCCGTAAAATGTAACTACAAATTCTAATTTTCAGTTTCTGAATCACGCTTAAATATTTGTGTAAGTTTCTGTTTTTTTATCACACAATTATTCTATAAAAGCTATTTCAATCTATATCTTATTATAAAATTAAACGGAATATCTGATTAATTTTAATGGTTCATGTTGGAAATTTAATTAAGAAAACCAAAAAGTATTGATTAGTATGTTTTTAAGTCCTAAATAATAACTCTTTTTGTAACTGGTTCTTATTTAAGTTCATTTGAAAAGCTAAAATATTTTTTCATACTTAATAATTTTAAATAATTGCTAACGGAATTAAATTTACAAAAATTATTTTTAAGACTTCCGTCCAACAAAACGCTGAGCAAACGGTAAAAAAAAATACACATTTAATGTAAATATTTTCATAGTAATTGCATATTGAAAAGATTGATTGTCAATGGATTAATGCTTGCAATATATTGAATTTCTTTTTTAGAAGTTCGTTCTAAGGAGTCAGAAAAAAATGTTTATTTCAAATTAAAGTTTTTAAAAGATATGAACAGTAAAATATTCTTTTATTTAAAAAATATCGAATACGTTCAAAAATTAGTGGTAATTGTAATTTTTTCATGATTTAACGTGATTCTAGGTTTAACATAAACAACTGCTCATCTCTACACTTCTTTGGTACCCCCTACTTACTTACATCCCAAAGCCTTTTATTTTAAGGTTAGCAAAAAGATATTAATGGCCGAGGAAGGTGTCTGAAGTGTGATCGTAGGTAGAAATCAATCCTAGACTACCCAATAATTATGCAGTATTCGAATTACATTACACTCTCTGAATCTTATGAACTCCTAGTTAAGATATATTTTATGCCTTAAATAGATTACACAGATATGCGACACCAAGCCGACGGGTATATCCGCTGCTTAGCTTTTCTTGCTTTAAAGGGTTTTTTTCAATTGCTAAGTCTTCTAACTCGTGTGAAAAAGGCTAAGTTTCAATGGTTTTACTGGCATTTACCTATGAATTCGGTTTCGGCTATGTTAAATAAAAACTACAAAATAGATTTGTTTAAAAAGTTTCGAACTTTACTAGACCTCCTTCTGCGAATACAAATCCGAAGGAACAACCAAAATTCTAGTGTGGATTGATTTCCGCAGAAAAAATGCAAACGATAGTCTTCCTATTAATTCCATATAGTCATTGCTAAGTGGAAAGTTTTTTAGGTGGTTATCTTTTCTCCACGCTTCTTCATTATTATTTCATATAAAATCGCAAATCAATAGAATTCAACATTTAAAAATTTTGCGTTATTCTTTATTATTTTGTGCTATAATAACGAATCATCATAAGCTGATATTGGTTAAGTTTTGGATTTAACCATTTTGAAGATAATCGATAAAATTTTATTTTTACCTCTGAAAAACTATTGAAAAATGAATTTATTAAATCGAAAAGATTTTTTGCTCTTTTGGAGTCATATATCAAAATATTTAATGGGATTAGTCTCTCATAAATTCTACTTGTTGTGAAAGTTTACAATTTTTTAGGATACCTTTTTTTAAAATCATCCAAATATTGGAATATAACAGTAAAAATAAAAACTTAGGTGCTTTGAGGAATTAGAAAACAAACCACTTCTAGAATTTAAAATATTTGCACTTTATATGAATTGAAAAATTATTTTACAAATTTCTTGTATTGTGGTACATTATTAACATTCAAATTACAAATACCAAGTCTTGATATTGCTTATATTTTAAAATAAGTCTATATTGCATATAGTATTTGTAAATTAAATAGTTATTCTACAACTAAAGTGAAAGAAAAGTCGTGTATAAAATTATTTTAAGTATGAAAGGGCGATTATGTGTCGTATTAGGAAATATTAGATGCGTTGAACTCCTTGGACTATTTAAAAAAAAAATATTGAAATTTTTAGAGAGCTAAGTGAGCTCGAATATGAAACCTGTAAATAAAATACATATCTCATTATGAAAAAGACTAAGGTCTTGGGATTTAGGAAATCTTGTTATATGTAAAAAAAATTGACAAGAAAATCTAACTATGCAATAAAAAACAGGAATCCTACAATGAAATTTCTATAAAATTACTTTACTGTTTTATTTGTATACGATACTTTCAATAAAGATAAATAAATATAGTTCTAACCGAAATTTTTTTCACCTATATTATAGAAAATTTATTAAATAGTAAACGAAGTATACCATTTGTAAATCTCAATAAATTATATAATTTAATTTCGATCCGATATAAAAAAAAATCTTTAAACAGTTAGACTAGACTTTATTTGGTTTAAATGCCCCCAGAACTACTTCATTTTTATAACGGTCTATTCAAAATTTATAACGAACTATAAATTATATTTTTAAAGAAGTTCTTGAAAATCCGCAAGCAAAACATAACAAAAAAGATAAAACTTGGTCTAGAAACATGATATTCGGCACAGATATGTATTTTTTGGTAAAAAATTTAGTAAAAAAGCATATTAAAGTCAGAATCACTCCACGGGATTTGCTTTAAATTAGGCAAACAAAAAATTTACGCAAATGATTTGTGGCCAGAGAAACTTGATTTTATTATAAAGTTAGGTTGACTTATTTCTTATATTTTATTTCAAAATGGTTTATTAGCTGATATAATAAAAAATATATTTGATGTATGATGTCGCTGTTAGAATATAGGCATACATCAAGTCGATGTTACTTTATAATACATTCGAAGTTTCTTATTTTATTCGAAAGAGAGGAGCTATGGTAAACAAAATATAAATCCAGTTTTAAAGAAAGCATAACGAGGGATAGATGTAGGAAATACAAACACAGTGGATGTAGCTTTAATTTAAAATATTTTCAAAGATGTTTTAGTTTATTCTTCGAATATTCTATTTAAATCATTAATTAAAGATTGAATGAAAGAAAAAAATATCAAACCAAAGTATAAAAATTAGTCGAACCATAATGAAACTAGCTGTATGGAAGTGGAAAAAATCAAATAAATTAGAAAATTTTTAAACCAACTAGTCTAAAATCCAAAAAATTGTGACAAATTAATATTATTTGGTTTTAAGTTTTAATATATATTGATGAAACTAAAAATTTACAAAAAACATATCAGAACAGTTATCTTTATACAAAAAACAAAAAATTTCCTAAAAACCTCTAAATGGATATTTTTTGAGGTCATATTAGACATAATAAACTTAAATTATAGAAAATCAAATATTTTTATTTTCATTTCGACATATTTTCTTCATAAACTTCTTCCAGGGCTTTAATTGAAAATTTTTTAGACAAACTTTTAAGTTCAGTTTGAAATTTTACTAAAGCTTTGAGATCGTTCGAATCACTAACTAAGTCAACCACAAAACCAGGCCTACCAAATCTTCCAGATCGACCTATACGATGAATATATGTTTCCAAATTTGGTATTCCTTTAACTATTGGAAGATCAAAATTTATAACGAGGTTTACCTGTGGAATATCCATTCCTCGTGAAAATATATCAGTTGAAATCAATACACGAGCCTTTGCAGTTTTAAAATCCTCCACAATTTTTTCATTTGCTGCCATTTCAATATCCCCATGAAGACATGCAGTTTCATGAAGATCAGCCTCTAATTTTTTTTTTAAAACCTCAACCATATGTTTGGTTGCAACAAAAATTATAGACTGCCCTACACTTAAATATTCATATAAAGATTTTAAAGCTTTCATTTTTTCTTTTCTCTCTGTTTCTAAATAATATAATTTTATTTTTTCGGGTTTTAAATTTTCCTTTTCATACATACAAATGGCTTTTGGGGAATAATCTGCAATAACTTTTTTAATTTGCGGATAGAAAGTAGCAGAGAAATATATTTTTTGAGATTTTTCTAAAATTTTTAAAATTACATATGCATTAGAACCCATACTACTATCTAAATTTAAAACCGCATCCGCCTCATCAATAACTATAATTTTAACAGTTTGGGCATTTTCCTTGTCCATGTTAAATAACTTCAAAACACCGCCCGGACTTCCAACAATAATTTCTTGATTCATATATTTTACATCCGGTTTTACAGTATAAACATTTATATTGTTTGGCGCTCCTAGTTTAGCAATCACATCAGAAATCTGTTGATTCAGAATTCTTGTTGGTGTTAGAATCACTGCTTGCAAACCACCTTTAGAAACACATTTTTGAAGAAGACAAGTTCCATATGCTAATGTTTTCCCTGTTCCACTTTTACTCTGTACTACCAAATCATCTCCTTTTAAAATGGTTGGAATGGATGCAGCTTGTATAATACTTGGATGTTCGCATCCCATTTCATATATAGAATCAAGCAAATAGTCATCTAATTCCATTTCTGAGAATTTTTCTTTAACTATTAGATTCTGATTCTTTGGCAGTTTAATTTCCCAATTATTTAAACTGGCTTGTATAGATGATTTTATTATTTCAGTGTCTTTAGATAATTCTTCAAATAGTTCAAACGCTACTTGTTTTTCAGTTTGAAAATTCACCTCATTGTTCATATTTCTGGGTAAAAGAAATTTTTATAAAAATATTTAAAAGAATCCTTTTTTTTTATAAAATATTCAAAGCAAGTTAAAGAAATTCTTAAGTGAATTAAAAAAACTGCTAACTATTTTTTAATACCCTGTTTGTATTTATTACTATTCTTACTTCATTTTTTATGTAAATATTTCTAATTATTTTAATATTTAATTTCTTTAAATATAATTTAAATCTAAAAGAAAACCAAAGATATATTTAATTGCTCTATTGTCAGTTAAATCTTAGACTATTTTTTCTTATTCTTAAATTCTTAAAAAAAAATATTTTTTTTATCAAAATAAACAGTTGAACACAAAAGAAAGAAATTAAAGAAATTTTAACCATTTTTTTCAATTAAAAATTTAAAAACAATTTGTATTCTAATTCATTAAAAAGTTTTGCTGATAATTTTAAATTTTTTATTAAATGGATTCGGATTATAAAGATGTGGATTTTTAATATTACTAGAACAGATAACCCTGGGTTTGATAGAAAGAAACTGTTCTACAAAGATAAATACAATATAATAGATTCGTAAAGATTTCAATAACCTAAATCAAAATTATTTACATTTCTAAAATAAACATAATTGAATTAATTTTGCTGAAAACATATTTAAATTAGGTAACCAGATAAAATATGTATTAGAGTCTCAATTAATTATAAATTTTTGTATAAATGATAAATAGATTTTTTAAAAAATAAAGAAATTTGTTTGTTCATTCATTTTCTTTTTAATGTCTTTTATAATAAAACAAATCTAAACTATACTGAAATAATTGAGATTAAATCATCTATATGTAGATAAAGTATTTGAATCATAAAAAAGCAAATAGTTTAATAGTGAGTCTTTTATTCGAAGCATTTATTAACATAATCTGCTGAAGAATAAATCGTTACTAATTTAATTTTATAAAAAATTCAATAGCAAAAATCTATTTATTAATTACTTAAGAGACTATCTTAAGTCCTTTTTTTGCTGCAAGTAAAATTAATTTCTTTTATTTGAATCCAAAATATTTTTTAAAAAAATTTTAATAAAAAATTCTTATATTTTTTTGTTTTAAAAGAGAAAACTTGTTCCTTAGATTTTATTGTTAAGTATATTATTTAAATGGATTTTAGATAATACGAAGGTAATAAATACTTGATTTTTATTATAGAATTAATTTTTTAAAATAAAAATTTATTTTGAAGAGAATAAACTTGTGAAATTTTTTTAAAAAATATTTCAGAAGTTTATACGCGGTATAATATGTGAGAATAATATTATACTGCGATTATTGAGTTTATTGAGTCATATATAGATCAAAAGATGAAATTCGAGTGATTTAATTCGATTTTTGATTTTATTTTTTTTTTTTCAAAAATAAATTTTGTAAAGATTTTATATTTTATACAAAGGTAATATGGTGGAGGGAGGATACCCACATAAAAAACTTTCTGCTTGGCAATGAGTATGTGAAACTGGCGTGAGATCATTGTTTGGATTTTTGGTGGGAATAAAACCACACTACATCTTCGGTTGTTCCATGGGAGTTGTTATGAGGAGAAGAGGTCTAAGAAATGGAGAAACTTTTTCTACAAATTTATTTGTAGTTTTTTATGTAACCAGATTGCAGACCGCAGCTGAACATGTAGGTAATTGCCATGTAAAAGCATGGAAACCTAGCCTTGCTCACTCGGGTTAGAAGACTTAGCGCCTGGGAGACAAAAAAATAAAAACCATATAAAGCCAGGAAAGCTAAGTAGCAGGTTATACCTGTTGGTATGACATTGCACTGTCTAGGTGGACCCCATGTAAATCTCTGAAATATATCTTAGCTAGAAGTTTATTGGGTTCAGAAAGTGTAGAGTAAGTGGGAATGCTGCATAGTCTTGGGGGAGCCCAGGGTGGGCTTCGGCCTTCGATCACACTCCATGCAACGGACATTAACGAACTCCGGGCAACTGCATCGCCTATTAATTGGTTTTACACACCTGGTAGATGAAAGGCTTTGGGACGTAGGTATCGCAGGGGTTACTGATGGGGTTTTGGGGTAGCAGTTATTTATGTTAAACCTAGAACTGCGTTAATGTCATGAAAACAAATATAACACTTGCCACTGTTTTAAAAAAGATGTGATACTTTAAATAAAATTTACAAAGGTAATATAAGAATATAAAATAAATCAAAAATAATGAATAATTGAAATTTTTTAACTCGGAGATAAATTTTAATTTTTATAAATAAAAAATATTTTGCCTTATTACGGAAACCTAAGAACAATGATTTATAATAATTGAGAAAATGAAAAATCAGAATTTAAAAAAATTTAATAATAAGTAGATATCATGTTAATTGTGTTTTTTTGTCATATAAAGTAGAAAAAAAAATACCAGAATGAAGATTTTTTTTAGTTCTTAAGAATATATAAAAAAATATTTAAAAAACGCTTAAAAAAATATCTGAAATAAAATTTTTAATTCAGGGAATTTATAATTCTACCTTTATTTACATTTGTTCAGGACACATCTTTAAGTATAGCATGATAATCAAGCTTATAAACAGAATTCTGTATAAAAAAGCTAAGTAGAAAGAATAACAACATTAAATTGCTTTCGCCTGTTGCCCCATTGAACTTAAATGAAGGTAATTATATTTCTAAACAACAAACTTTTTATTTTAAACATTTTCTACTTTCATTTTTACTATTTTCATTATAGATTTACGGCAAAATAATTATTTTTTTACCTTTTTTTTATTTCAAACGATAGTCTTAAATCATAAAAAAAGACATTTTTAAAAATTTAAACTTCATCATACATCATTTCAAACCTTCAAACCTTCAAATTTTAATCAATAATTTATCCTTTAATCCTCTATTTTCTATTTTCTATTTATATATGGAATGAGAAATAATATTTTAAATTTATAACTTAGAATTTTATATTTACAACTATGGTAATATTAATCTTGTAAAACGCAAGGATTATTTATAAATAAGTAAATATTGAAATATTGGTACTAACTACGAACAATATAAGATATTAGATGAAACTAAGTAAATATTGTCGATTCATAGTTATTTAAAAATTTATAGATGGTATTCTATTATTGTATAAAAGAAAATGGATAAAACTATACTCAATATACAGATTATAAACGCTGAGGAATAAAAAGGTTCTTCTGAAAATACATCAAATATTAAATTCATTGCTAATATATTAAATGCAGAAATCTCTTAAAAATTCCAAACATAATTTAATCCAAAGAATATCTACACAGTATTGATTAAAACCCAAGAAAAATTAGATATATATCTATAAAAAGAAAAACAATTATTAAATCCAAGGAATATTACGAAATATTAATAAAGAACATAACTGATAATCTATGGGCATGTATCCATTAATATAAAATCTTTATAAATTTACTTAAAATATATTTTTTTATAAATTGATAGTTAAATGAATTACAATTTACTTTTTTTTCCTTCCTAATTCTTCTAATTTTATTTCTGATTTTACGATAAAAAAATTGTATAAAATTGAATATTATTTCAATTTGATGATAAATACACCAATAATGAATTCATAATTCATTTTTATTTATATTTTGAGCAAAAATATACGTCGTTATTTTAATATTTAATACCCGAGCATATTTACTACATTTATAGAGTACAAACAGAATACATATAAAATTGAAATATCAAATTGTGTTTTTTATTACGCTTTATTTTCCAGATTCAAATATATTTATCAATTTAATATTTCTCGAATTACAAAGAAATTAATTAAATTATTTAACTGAAAATTTTAGGTCGAAAAATATTAAATATATATTTAGAATTGAGTTTGAATTAATATAAATTATTTAACTAAATAAAGAAAATAATATTTATTTATATTCTAAGTTTTTAATCATATTTTTATCTTTAATTTTAGTATTAAATGTGGTAAGTAGTATTTTTTCTATTTAAATCTTTAAATATATTTTGTAATTTAACTAAATTGTAACAGAAACAAATTTATACTTTTTTTTAATGATTGTTGTTATTTATATATGTTTTAGTTAAAAGTTATTTTAAAAATCTTTCGGTAAATCTACTACGAATTTTATTAAAATAAAACTTTTAAACAAATTTTAGGATTTACAAACCAATAAATTTATAAGAAATTTTTTTAGTAAATAAGAATAAAATTTAAATAAAGATTTATTTCATTTTAAATTTTTTATTTTTATTTGTAAATAATTTGTATTTATTCAATAACCTTAATAATTTGTATTAAAAATTAGAAAAAAAGCTTTGAATATCAATAATTATTAAGAATTTTTCTTATTTTAGTCTGAGATGTATAAATAAATTTGTATTTAACTTAAAACTCTGTCTATAAATAACCTTACATTTGTTTTTCTATTTTTAGAAAACCACAAGTTTAATTCATTTATACATTTATTTAGACGTTTTTTATATTAAAAAAACTAAATTTATTTATATTTTTCATTAGTAGCTTCCTTTATATATTTATATTCAAATTAAAAAAAATATTTATTTCTTATATTATGATTTACATACAAATCATACTACTTCTATAAATATAGAATCAAAATACAAGCAATATAGTTACTTAGTACAAGTTAATAAAATTAAAATCATACTACTTCTATAAATATAGAATCAAAATACAAGCAATATAGTTACTTAGTACAAGTTAATAAAATTAAAATCATACTACTTCTATAAATATAGAATCAAAATACAAGCAATATAGTTACTTAGTACAAGTTAATAAAATTAAAATCATACTACTTCTATAAATATAGAATCAAAATACAAGCAATATAGTTACTTAGTACAAGTTAATAAAATTAAAATCATACTACTTCTATAAATATAGAATCAAAATACAAGCAATATAGTTACTTAGTAGAAGTTATTTAAATTAAAATCATACTACTTCTATAAATATAGAATCAAAATACAAGCAATATAGTTACTTAGTATAAGTTATTTAATTAAAATCATAATATATCTTTATATGTTACGCTGGTGGATAATAAGAACCAAATAAAATGCAATATAAAATACTAAAATTAAAATATCCAAACATAAGTAATAAAAACCACATTTGATCTTTATACTCTTCATATAAAGATACTAGTGCCCAATAAATAAATGGATTATATGATACAAATCTATAGAACATATTCCAATGTAAAAATAATATAGTAATAATGCATTGTATTACTAATATAAGAACCAATGCTGTTGTATTTCTCATACGTTGATTAGAATATGATTTGTTCAAAATATTTGTAAAATTATTTTTTAAAAATCTAAAACAAATTATTAAGCAAAATACCAAAAAAGGAAATCCAACGAATATATTTGGTATATTTTTCTTAAAAGTATAAAATCTTAAAAATCCTTGTTCCCAATACTTTTTTTGTATGTATGAATAGGGTATAAATATTATATTTTCTCCTGGATTTATTTTCAGATACCAGTAGCCTTGTACCAATCCAAAAAATATATTTATTAGTAATAAGCCTCCTAGCCAGTATTTAATGTTTAAAAAAAATACAAATACATTGAATAATACAGCATTTGATCTACACATACCGCACAATCCAAAGAAAAAAAAAGATTTAAAAAAATTTCTATTTTCTAAAAAGTAAAAACCAATCAAAAATAAAAACATAAAAATACATTCACTATACGTACTGCTATATATGACACTTGCAGGATTAAAAATATAAAAAATTGAACTTAAAAAAGCCATTCTTTCGTTATATCTTTTAGATGTAATTTTATATAAAATTATTGAATTTAAAATAAAAATTGTGTTGTTTAAAAGTATTCCAGCACTCAAACAACTTATTTTAAATATTTTTGATATTTCTTTTACCATATAAGGATATAAAGGTAAAAATGCGGTCATATGTTCATTATAATATCCATTTTTACATATTTCATTAAAATATAACGCATCCCATCGTAACATAAATTCAAAAATATTATTTTCATCTGCTAAAGAAGTAGATCTATCGTAAGGTGTAAATATCAAAGAAGATATATATGTTATACTTAAGTATAATATTCTTGATAAAAAACTTAAGAATATAACCATTTTTATATGATTAGATATCATTTGATTGTAGGGTTTGGTGTTTGAAAAAAAAAATAGAAAAATAATATATTTGAGTTGTTTCTTAATAAATATTTTGATTTATTTTCGAGTAAACAGTATATGAAAAAAAAATATCTTCTACCAGTTAAGTTCTAATAAAGGTTTGATTTACTGTCAAGTACTTTGATATATAAAGAATATATCTTTAAATATTCTATTTCTACATATATTAAGTGGAGGGAGGATAACCACATAAAAACTTTCTGCTTGGCAATGAGTGTGGGAAACTGGTGTGAGGTCATTATATGGATTACATGGGAATAAAACCACACTACATTTTTGGTTGTTAAATGGAAATTGTTATGATGAGGAGAATCTAAGAAATGGAGAAACTTTTTCTACAAATTTATTTGTAGTTTTTTATGTAACCGAATTGCAGACCGCAGCTGAATTTGTAGGTAATCGCCATGTAAAAGCATGGAAACCTAGCCTTGCTCACTCGGGTTAGAAGACTTAGCGCCTGGGAGATATAAAAATCAAACCCATTAAAAGCCTGGAAAGCTAAGTAGCAGGTTATACCTGTTGGTATGACATTGTACTGTCTAGGTGGACCCCATGTAAATCTCTTGAATATATCTATAGTTATAAGTTTGTCATGTTCCGTAGGTTTGAAGTAAGCAGGAATGCTGAATAGTCTTGGGGGAACCCAGGTGGGCTTCGGCCTTCGATCACACTCCATGCAATGGACATTAACGAACTCCGGGCAACTGGCTCGCCGATTAATTAGGTTCTACACACCTGGTAGATGAAAGGCTTTGGGACGTAGGTATCGCAGGGGTTACCGATGGAGTGTTGGGGTAGCAGTTAATTATGTTAAACCTAGAACGGTGTTAATGCATGAAAACAAATATAACACTTGCCACTATTTTAAAAAGATGTAATACTTTTGAATAAAAAATTTTAAAATAGAAATAAAATAGAAAATATAAATTTTATCTTTAATTTTTCAAAATCGAATTTAATTAAAATGGATTAAAATAGAAAATATTAACTTTATCTGTAGAAATATTTAAAATAGAAGTTAATTAGAATAGAATTTAATTAAAATAAAAAATAAAAAATATAAAATTGATTTCATCAGTAAAATAAAATATAAAAATAGAAAATAAGAATAAATGAGAAACATAATTTATTCAACTTTCTTCATTTCACTTTCAATCAAACAAAGTCTCTCTACCAACGTAGGATGAGAATGGTAATAAACAGAATACCAATTATCAGGACACAAATTACTTTTATTTTCCTTATGTATTTTAATAAGTCCATTTTTTAAACTTTCTCCAAATCCTTTTTTTACTGCAAAAACATCTGCCTGTCTTTCCATTACTCTTGTAAAATAATTCTGTAAAGGTGTTAAAACAATACCAAGGAAATTAGAAATAAAACTAAAATAAATCAATGTTACAATCATTGGAACATTTGTAGTTTTAAAAACCATTTCATTAAATTTTGTATCTTTAACTACAAAATTAAAAGCATAAATATAAAAAAATTGCATAAACAATCCAAATAGAATTTGTTTCAATGTATGAGAAAAATGCCAATGACCAAACTCATGTGCCAATACAGCAACTATTTCATCTTCATTTAACTGAGATAAAAGTGTATCATACAATACAACTCTCTTTTCTTTTGTAATACCAACAAAATATGCATTAGAATGTCCACTTCTTTTAGATCCGTCCACAGTCAAAATCTTTTTTGCTTTAAATCCTACTTCTTCTGCCAATTTTTCAATTTTAGATTTTAAATCCCCTTCAGGAAGTTCTTGAAATTTATTAAAAAGTGGTTGAATTAAAATAGGATATGCAATAACCATTATAAGTTGAAAAACAGAAAGAAATGTCCATAAATATAAATAAAAAGATTTAGGAAATAAATCAATTATATAAAGCATACCATATACAACAAATCCAATCAACACAATAATAATAATTGTACTTTTTAAAAAATCCATAAAAAATATTTTTAAGGTACTTTTGTTAAACCCATGTTTCTCTTCAATATAGAAAGTATAAAACAAATCCATTGGTAATTCTAAAATACGAGAAATATTTATAACAAAAATCATATAAATTACCTGTTGAATTACAGATTTCAAACCTGGAAAAGTACTTTCTAAATAGAAATATAAACCAAGAAGTAAACTCCATTTTACTACAAAAATATTTCTTAAATATCCTATTATTTCATTGAAAATAGAAAAATACAATTTGTCTGAATTATACAATTTCATTTTTTCAAATTCTTCATCTGTTACTATTTTTTTTGTCATATCTGTTTGTTCAGATGTTATAAGTTTTGAAAGTTGTCTTGCTTTTAAAATTATTTCTACGTTGAAAGAAATAAAAAATCCTATTAGAATTGTTTTATCTAACATGGGTTGATATTTAGGGTAAAATAAATAAATAAAAAATTAAGGGTTTTGATTTGAAGGGATATGGGTAGAAGAAATTTAATTTAAATAGAGAAGTGATATTTAAAAATTAAGGGTTTTGATTTGAAGGGATATGGGTAGAAGAAATTTAATTTAAATAGAGAAGTGATATTTAAAAATTAAGGGTTTTGATTTGAAGGGATATGGGTAGAAGAAATTTAATTTAAATAGAGAAGTGATATTTAAAAATTAAGGGTTTTGATTTGAAGGGATATGGGTAGAAGAAATTTAATTTAAATAGAGAAGTGATATTTAAAAATTAAGGGTTTTGATTTGAAGGGATATGGGTAGAAGAAATTTAATTTAAATAGAGAAGTGATATTTAAAAATTAAGGGTTTTGATTTGAAGGGATATGGGTAGAAGAAATTTAATTTAAATAGAGAAGTGATATTTAAAAATTAAGGGTTTTGATTTGAAGGGATATGGTATGGAAGGGATAGAAGGGAATAATTTAATTTAAAAAAATAAATATAATTTAAGAGTAGATGGGATGGAAAGGATAGAAGGGAATAATTTAATTTAAAAAAATAAATATAATTTAAGAGTAGATGGTATGGAAGGACAGAAGGGAATAATTTAATTTTTATAAAGTTTAGAAGATAAAAAAGGGTGGAAGGAAGGGAATTTTAAAGTTATATTTAAAAGAAACATAATTTAATTTTATAATGGATATTGGTAGATGCAATTAAATTTAATTTAAAAAAGTGTTATTTAAAAGAGTTTATAGAATAGAAACGTAATTCGGTTTGAAAATGGAATGGAAAATTTTAATGTAAGAATTTCTAAAACTATTATACTTTATTGAATAACAAGAGAGAAATTCTTTCACAAAAAAATTTAATAAAAAAAATAATTGAATTGAATTATTGACAAAATAAGAAAAATAATTATATTTAAAACTTGAAATGAACACTAGATTGGAATGGAGAAAAAGGAATTTACGTATATTAGTTTGTAAAAATATATATATTTTTAATTTATAATTGATTCTATTCAAATATGATTTACGTTGAATTCAATTATTGTATAGCTATCAGTAATTTTATATTTTAATTATACTTTGTTTTAATAGACACCATAATGAAGAGTTTAGTATACAATATACATCCCTCAAATAAATATAAATTCAAGTCTTCAAAACGAAATGGTGGAATATTTATGCAGAAATCCTTAAGGTATTCAGAAGTAAGTGTTTATATTCGAATAAATATTATTATTAAAATATGGAATAATAACAGGATTATTTTGTGGTAAAATCAAGTAAGAAAGTAAAAAGATGGTTTTATTTTCTTGAAAAAGATACCCCTTGAATTATTGAAACATGAATTAACAAAGTATGATTTTACTAGCCAATGAGTTGGGTCTTATTTATAAGTTTATTATAGACATAAATTCACTTAAATTTTAGTCTTCGGATTATATTTACTTCATTAAAATGTCTCGAGAGTTAAAAAAACATTGGAATTTACAAACAAATTTCTTTGTATTTCTCATATCTTTTGACTATTTTATGATAAAATTTTAAGAGTTTATCTAAAAGTGTTTAAAAAAGGAGATTTTTGAGAAAAAATTTACAAAAGAAAAAGTTTTAAATTTATTTTTATAATTTTATAAGAGTCTTCCATCTTAAGAATTTATTACTTCTTAAAAATTATTCGAAAATTTATTTTCACTTTTTTTACTTTAATAAACCTTATAACCAAATGTTAACTGAAACGAAACAAAAAATATTTACAAATGTATTTTTATAACTAAACTATCAAAGTTTTTATTAATAATCTATAATAGTAAATGTAATTCATACTACATAGAGGTACAAGAGGAATGGAATAACTAAGTATTAATTTATTTTTTTTTGATTTAAAACGTTTCATTTATTCTACCAAAAACAAAATTAGTGACGAGTCAAACAACTAATATTCTGACTAGACTGGTGACTTTATTTGGAAACACTTACCTAGATGATATTATAAGTAAATATTATAAACTTAAATTTAAAAAAATTACAAAAAAAATACAAATTTAGGTACAAATTCATATGAAAATAAACTTTAAATTTAAAAATTATAAAATAAATACAAATTTAGGTACAAATTCATATGAAAATATCAAAAAAAAATGTGAATTATTTTTTATTTTTCTTAAAATAGTAATGTAATTAAAAAAACACCAAATTTTAACAAAATAAGGATTTCTATATATGTCATAGAAAGAGATTAGAGACACTAAAACCTTATACTTCTATAACACATAGAAGATAATGAGGTAAGAAGTATTAAAAAAACAAAAATTAAAGTTATTTATTTGTAAAGTATGAAATAATCAAAATGAAAGTTTTTATAGAAATATTGAAAAAACAAGTGACTAATATAAAAGAAGAGACTAATACAACTCGAGGGATGGTAAGAAGAACAGACAAAATAGTAAGAAATAAGTCAGTATTTAAAAATTTTTATTTTACTGATTATTTATTTTGTAAGAATAGCTATAAAATTCCCTTTCTTCTTATCTTATAAATATTATTTTTATTGTATTATTGTATTTACGTTCAGAAATTGATTATAAATTATTTTAGTATTTCAAACAGAAAAAAATAAAAAAAGATGTTTTTTTTCTTTATTTTTTTATTCTTTTATCAAAAAATAAAATAATTATTAAATATACAATCTCTATTTCAATAAATTTATCATATTTAATTTTCTATCTAAAATAAATATATTTATGTATCAAAGACTAAAGAAATTATTTTAATTATAAAAAATTTAGAGGTTTTTAAAGACCATAGTGTCTCATATCTAATTAGTTTGTATTTATTCTTTTGATGAACTTTTTTTAAATATTATTTTAAGTCTAAATAATTCTTAAAATAAAAGACTTTTAAATTGAATTATTAAGTAATCTATAAGTGATATATTAGTGATTAAATATAATAATGTATAAGTAATCTGTTAGTAATTAATATTTAATTCAATAGAATAATGTAAAAGTAATTCATAAGTAATCTATAAGTTTTTACTTATAGAATAAAATAAAAAGTAATTCATAAGAATACAATAAGAATTATAAGTAATTCATAAGTAATCTAGAAGTAATCTATAAAGTAATGTAAAAGTAGAGAAATTTAAAAAATATAAACTTTAATCAAAAACAAGAAATACAAAGAATTATAGTTTAAACGGTTTATCTCTTGGATAATAAACTCTTCCATTTTGTTCAATTTTATTAATAAATTCATCTGGTAGTATTCCATCAACAGTTATAGCATATAACCCAGGTTTATAAGAATTTATTCTTTGCCATTTTGCTACCCAACTTTTTTCTGGTTTCAATGTTCCAATCATTCCTTTATAACGGTCACTGACACATTCTATAACGTTTTCGTGGTTGTTTTTTAAATTTAAAAATTCGCAATTCTCACATCCGTCTCTTCTAAATAGATTTGATTGTTTTATTTGTGAACAGTTCATACACGCTTTTAGTTTTTGTTTTCTTGTTGGTGGAGCACGATTTGTCTGCATTGAAGGGTGTTAATATCAATGATTTTTAAAGGAGAAAGTAATAGGTGTTATTTTATAGTAGTAATGATATAGGGGTGTTAATATCAATGATTTTTAAAGGAGAAAGTAATAGGTGTTATTTTATAGTAGTAATGATATAGGGGTGTTAATATCAAAGATGTGTGTAAGAGGTGTTAGTATGACAACTTGTTAATTAAAGGGGGTATAATTAAAATGTTATTAAGGGGTATTAAATAAATACATATGAATAAAGGGTGTTTTTTATTATACCAATAATTAAAAGGGTGTTTTTTATAATACCAATTCATAAAGGGTATTAATGAGATTACTTATAATTAAAAGGGTGTTAATAACACTACAGTTAATAAGAGGGTGTTAATAATAATATATATCAATAAAAGGGTGTTAATAAGATTTCTTATAATTAAAGGGTGTTAATAAGACTACAGTTAATAAGAGGGTATTAATAATAATATATATAATTAAAAGGGTGTTAATAAGATTACTTATAATTAAAGGGTGTTAATAACACTACCGTTTATAAGAGGGTGTTAATAATAATATATATCAATAAAAGGGTGTTAATAAGATTTCTTATAATTAAAGGGTGTTAATAACCCTACTGTTAATAAAAGGTGTTAATATCAGCATCTTTTATTAGAACTCCTATTCAAACCCTTTATTTATGTTACCTAATCAAATCCCTTTTCTACTTAAAAAATTTAAAAATATTTTTTTTAAAAAAACCCATGAAATATTCCGCATTATTTTTTATTCCCAATTTAATTTGTTATCTAAGATTTATTTTATTAATTGTAGCAATATTCTTTGAAAAAAGTACTTTTATATTATTTTACAGTATTTCTGCTATTCTTGATGCATTAGATGGTTACTCAGCAAGAAAACTTAACCAATGCACATTACTAGGTTCTATACTTGACATGGCAATAGACAGAATATCAACAGTAATAATACTTATAAAAATAGGTAATAATATACCTACTCTAACACCATATCTAAGTGTATGTATTAGTATAGATTTATTATCTCATTTTTTACATTTTAGTTCTTCTTTACTTCAAAGTATTCATCATAAAAGTTGTAAATCTAAAATTTTAGAAATTTATTATCGAAGACGTATTTTATTTTTAATTTGTTTTTTTGTTGAAATGTTTTATATTTGTTGTTATTGTACTTCATTTATAAGTCGAATGTATTTTTTTTGTATTTTTTTTGGTATTTTTTGGATTTTAAAAACTTTTTTACATTTTATTCAAATGATAAATGCATTAAAAGAATTGGCAATAATAAGTAAGCAGAAGAAAAAGAAGTAGAATGTAATTAAAGAGTGGTAGTTGTAATTAAGTATTAGCATTGGTATTAAAATTTAAGTAATTGATTAGTATTAGTAATTAATTATTAGTATTAGTATTAGTATTTAAGTAATTGATTAGTATGTATTAGTATTGGTATTTAAGTATTAGTATTAAAGTATTAGTATCTATTAGTATTTAAGTATTGGTATTAGTATTAGTATCTATTAGTATTAGTATTTATGTATTAGTATTAGTATTAGTATTAAAGGGTAAATAATTAATTCTTTTGGTTAAAAATTAATATTTTTTTTAAGTCAAGTTTGTAGTAATAAAATTCTTTTTTAAATAATTTATTTATATTTTATATTCATTTAATATTTTAAATATTTAAATGTTTAAATTATTAGAATTCATATATTTTTTATACTTTTTAATAATTTATTTATATTTAAATATTTAAAATATTTTAATTCTAAGTGTTTATTTCTGTAGATTTATTTTTTAGAAATAATTATAAGAAATAATTTTTAGAAAATTAAAGTTTTTTTTAATTTTTAATAAATAAATCTACAGAAATAAAAATATCAAGAATATAAAATATTTTACTTTTTATATTTTCTATAAAAAATATTTCTACTGTCTGATACATGATAAACTAATTTAAACTTATTAATACTTTCTAACTCTTTATTCATTGTACTGTTAATTCTTTGACTGATAAACAGTTCATTTTACCATCTAATGTAACAATCTTTTTCTTATGTAATTTAATATTTTTACTTTCTATTTTACTCTCTGTTTTACTATTTAATTTAATATTTTTACTTTCTATTTTACTTTCTATTTTACTTTCTATATTACTCTCTATTTTACTCTCTATTTTACATTCTATTCTAAAATTCTGTTTACTATTTAATTTACTCTCTATTCTAAAATTCTGTTTACTATCCATCGTACTTTCCATTTTACTATCCATCGCACTTTTCATCGTACTTTCTATTCTAAAATTCTGTTTACTATCCATCGTACTACCCATTTTACAATCATCGCACTTTCTATTGATATTTTATTATGTAATTTATATTGTAGTAATGGTAACTCACCTGATGTATAACAAGTAGAATGAATTTTTGGTTGTGTCGTTCTATTTACTTTGTATGGTTTATAATTCTTTCTCTTTTTGTATATACATAGTATTTTTATAAAAAAAAACGTTTTATTGGTAAAGAAAATATTAAGGTAATATTTATTGAGAGATAGTTAAGGATATATGTATTTAATTCTTATAGTATTGTTTTAGGTTTTTTTAATTAGAGGTTGGGATATATTTTATATGTATTTAACCGATTGTAGATTATAAATTTGTTATTTTTCAGGTAATTTTTAATTTGATTTTTTGATTAAATTAATAAATTTATTATTGTTTGTTTAGAAGAAATTTAATTTATGTGTTTAAATGTATTTTGGTTATGTGTTTAATAAATCTTACTATTTTTTTTTTAATTAAATTTAAGAATTAAAATTTTTTTTTAAACTAAATAATTAATTAATAATTTGCATGAAAATAGCATGAATTTGTTTAATTGTTAAATTTAATAATTAATTAATAATTTGCATGAAAATAGCATGAATTTGTTTAATTGTTAAATTTAATAATTTTTTTTTATAAAGTATATAAAATATCACATATTAAAAAGTAAGACATAGTGTTATCATCATATAAAATCATTAATTTTATATTTTATTTTTCAAACCTCTAATCAACTATAATCTTAATCACATTATTGAATATTATAATTACCTACATTTACATCAATACGTACCTTTTAATAACCTTATATTACTTCTAATAATCTACATAGATTCACTTCTCTAATCTCTTATATAATATCTATATAACTACTCCCTCTAATTAAATATAAAATACCTCTCCAATTACTTTAAAATATTCCTCCTATTAATTACTCTTTACTCTTCTCTATTCCTCATATTCATTACACATTAAATTTACTTTTCTCTATCTCTTATTAATTACTCTTTCCTCTTCTCTATTCCTCATATTCATTACACATTACATTATCTTACTCTTTTCTCTATTTCTCTTATAAATAACCTCTCTATTTCTCATATTCATTACTCATTACATTACACATTACATTATCTTACTCTTTTCTCTATTTCTCTTCTTTTTAAAAATCCTTTAAAATATTTCTATTTCCTACCCTTTATAATGGCCCGTTCCTACATGTTTGAAAACAAAACAGTAGAAGCTCGTAGAAAGCAAAGAGAAGAGCAACAAGTAGAATTAAGACAACAACGTAGAGAAGATCTTTTAAATAAAAAACGTTCAATGGTTTCTAAGGACACTGCACCACAAATAGCAAATTTAAAAGAAATGAAATCCAAAGTACTAAGCAACGATCCAAATATCGTTTTTCAAGGTGTTTTTGAATTTCGAACGGTTCTTTCTGTAGAAAAGTCACCACCGATCCAAGCAGTAATAGATTCTGGTCTTGTTCCTCGATTTGTCGAACTTCTCAGTACTTCGTGTAATATTTATCAGGATCCTTCTACTGATTTGACAACCAATACTCGGTTAGAGAGTGCGTGGGTTCTTACCAACATTTCCAGTGGTACAACTGAACAGACATCTCATGTGGTAGACTGTGGTGCTATACCTCTGTTACTTGAAATGATTAACGAACCAAGTTCTGAACTCATAGATCAAGGAATCTGGGCACTTGGAAATATAGCAGGTGATTCTGAGGCAATGAGAGACAGTATTATTAATTCTAACGCTACTCCCACCATTCTTTCTTTTATTTCTGATCTTCTTCATTCTAAAGATCATTTAAAAATACTTAGAAATGCTACTTGGCTTCTCTCCAACCTAAACCGAGGTAGAAACCCTCCTCCTCCTCTCCCACACATGAAATCCTGTATACCCGTCATATCTCTACTCACCACACACACAGACCCAGAAGTAGTAACTGATTCTTTTTGGGCAGCCAGTTATGTCTGTGACGCAGATATTTCTACCACCGATCTAATTTTAAGTACAGAAATACCAAATCGTGCAATTTTACTTTTAAAAAATATAATAAATAAACTTTCTAATACAGACAGTACATCTTCATACAACGATAATTCTTTATATAAAATAGCCATGCATTCTATATCTCCAGTGATAAGAATGTTAGGAAATATTTTGACAGGTACAGATGAACAAACCAATTATCTTTTAGATATGGAAATATTAACAATATTTAAAGATTTACTAATTTTATATCAAGAACCTTCTAAACAAAGTAGACTTCGTAAAGAAATATGTTGGTCAATTTCTAATATAACAGCAGGTACAGAAAAACAAGTAGAAAGAGTTTTTGAAAGTAAAATAATTCCTATTTTAATTGATATTTTAAATTATAGTGAGTTATATGTTAGAATAGAAGCTTGTTATGCTATTACTAACTCTTTAAGTTATTGTAATACGAGATATGAACATTTAGAGATTTTATTAGAAAATAATTTTTTAGAAAGTTTAAAAGATTTATTGATGGTTGTTTCTAATTTAGTAGAAGTTCAGGTTAATATATTGAATGGGTTTAAAATGGCTTTAGAAGGGTGTAGAGCTAAGTATAAGAAGTATGGTAATAATCCTGTGGCTAATAGGATGGAAGAGATAGGGTTGGTAGGTGTTATTGAGGAGTTACAGGATAGTGGGGATGCTAGTGTTAGTGATAAGGCTTATAATATAATTGTTGAGTATTTTAACGGTGAGGAGATATAGAGAGATGTTAAAGGAGATATGAGGGTGTTATAGGATAGTAGTTATAAATGGGATTAGAGGGTGTTAGTAGGTAGTAGTTATATTAGAAGTTAAGAGGGTGTTAGTTATAAGGTAGTAGTTATATATGGGATTAGAGGGTGTTATAGGATAGTAGTTATATATGGGATTAGAGTGTGTTATAGGATAGTAGTTATATTAGAAGTTAAGAGGGTGTTATAGGATAGTAGTTATATTAGAAGTTAAGAGGGTGTTATAGGATAGTAGTTATATATGGGATTAGAGTGTGTTATAGGATAGTAGTTATATTAGAAGTTAAGAGGGTGTTATAGGATAGTAGTTATATATGGGATTAGAGTGTGTTAGTTATAAGATAGTTTTTAATAAGATGATAAGAGGATGTTAGTTATAAGGTTAGTTTAAAGAAAATAAGAGGGTGTTATTAGTATGGTAGTTATATAGGAGATAAGAGGGTGTTAGTTATAAGGATAGTTATAAAGAAGATAAGAGGGTGTTAGTTATAAGGATAGTTATAAAGAAGATAAGAGGGTGTTATTAGTATGGTAGTTATATTAGAAGATAAGAGGGTGTTATTAGGTAGTAGTTATATAAGTGTTGTTTAAAAGGGTTTTCTTTATGTTTTAATTAAAGTAGCTTTGTGTTGATTTAAAACCTTTTATTTGATAAGTATGTGTATTAAAGAGTGTTACTTATAAGAGTTTATAAATAACACCTTTAGTTGATATCGTTAATTTTAATAGTAATTAACACCCTTTTAACAATTAATATTATTTATCATTGTTTAACACCTTGTTAACACTTATTATCTATTCATATAATTTAACACCCTTTTAATCCTAATACTATTTATTTTTATTTAACCCCCTATTAACTCTTATTATCTAATTATTACTGTTTAACACCCTGTTAACCCTTAATACTATTTATTTTTATTTAACCCCCTTTTAACCCTTAATACTATTTATTATTATTTAACACCCTGTTAACCCTTAATACTATTTAGTATTATTTAACACCCTGTTAACTCTTAATACTATTTAGTAGTAATTAACACCCTTTCAACACTTAATACTATTTAGTATTATTTAACACCCTGTTAACCCTTAATACTATTTAGTATTAATTAACACCCTGTTAACAATTAATACTATTTATTTTTATTTAAAACCCTTTCAACACTTAATACTATTTATTTTTATTTAACCCCCTGTTAACTCTTATTATATATTATAATTTAACACCCCTAATACGTTACCATATTCCCTATCATATCGTATCCTAACCCTTCCCTAACCCTAATATTATGCATAAAACAACCCTTCCTTTTCTTTAATTTCTAAAATAAAAGATGCAAATACACCGATTACCATTTAAATCACAAAAGATTTCAAACCTTACAGAATATCACCTTTCAAATCCCACATTTAAAAGGTCAAAACAAATACACGAATCACTTGTTTTTTCTTTTTATAAAAAAATTTGTATTTCTACTGATTTATGTGGATTTAAGTTTTTAAGTAAGTGTAGTGTTGTTAGTAAAGGGGGTGGTGTTATAGGAAGTGTTTATGTTCCTTTCTATGATTCTAAGTACTCAATACTTAAAGGGGTGGAGAATGTATCAAAGGATATGAATAAATTAAAGGATATGGATATAGTAGAGGGTAAGTTAGAGGGTGTTAGTGATAAGGGTAGAGTAGAGGGTGTTAATAATACTGATAATGTAGAGGGTGTTAATAATACTGATAGTGATCAGGGTAGAGTAGAGGATATTAATAAGGGTGTTAATAATAAGGGTAGTATGGTGGGTGTTAATAATACGGATAGTGATCAGGGTAGAGTAGAGGATATTAATAAGGGTGTTAATAATAAGGGTAACAATAGTAAGAGATTAAAGGGTGGTAATACTAATAATAATAATAATAAGAGTGTTAATAAGGGTAAAGGAGAGGGTGTTAATAACAATACTAATGAACAACAGGGTGTTAATAACAATACTAATAAGCAACAGGGTGTTAATAACAATACTAATGAACAACAGGGTGTTAACATCAGTACTGATAAAAAAAACACTGTTAACAATCTATCTAATAAACAACAGGGTGTTAATAACACTACCAATAAACAAAACCCTGTTAACAATCTATATAATAAAAAAAACCCTGTTAACAATCTATCTAATAAACAAAACCCTGTTAACAATCTATCTAATGATAACCCCTTTATAACTAATGGCTTAAAAGATAAGTTAAATGTCTTAAATATTGATAATTTTAAAGAATTTATATATTTCTATACGTTACTTATAAGAGTACCTCTTCCTTTTATATTTATACCTGAATGTTCTATTAAAGAGGTACAAGACTGTTTATCAGTATTTGAGTGTAATAGTATCGGTATGTGTGATAAGGGTGTTATTATATGTGAACCTTATGTTATGAATAGCTTAGGGTTTGGGTTTATGGTTGATAGTGTTATTTATATGGAGGGGGTTGTTAGTGTGTTATTTGGGTTTGTTATATAGATAAGAGGGTGTTATTTATATAGGTAGTATAATAAAGGGGTGTTAGTGTGTTATTTGGGTTTTTTATATAGATAAGAGGGTGTTAAATATAGAAGTAGCATAATAAAGGGGTGTTAGTGTGTTATTTATATGTAGAGGTGTTATTTATATAGGTAGTATAATAAAGGTTCATAAAGGGGTGTTAATTATAAACCTAGTAAATAAAAGGGGGGGACAAGCAATAGTGAAATTTAAAAGGTGTTAGAATTAGTAAAATGCTCAATTTTATTAAAGTAGTCTTATTACTAGTAAGACAATTGTTTAATTAAAGGGGTCTTAATTATACGAATTATTTATTTATGTTAACAGGGTCTTATTAATATTAAGACAATAGATTTATAGTATACTGTAATCACTTTAAAAGGTTTTATTTACAACAATTACTTCCTATTATTAACACCCCCTTACCTTACTATACAATTATTACCCTTATATATACTCTTATTAACACCCCTTTACATTACCATACAATTATTACCCTTATATATACTCTTATTAACACCCCTTTACCTTACAACAATTTTACCCTTTACCTTATTATATAACATTATCACCCTTTATATATATATACGTATAAATAACACTACATATACAAGCATATAGTAAATAACACCTCTTACCCATATAGTCATGTGTTATAGGAAATATATAACTAAAAATAAAACATGTTAACCAATTAACAGTAACACATGTCTTAGCAATAACAGTATTAGAATAACACTTTGTTTTAGTATTAACAGGGTTATAAGTATTGAGTGTATTTTTAAAGGGGTGTTGTGTAAGTATACTGTTATTAACAGGGTGATAATTATCAGATAGGTTATTAAAGGGGTGTTGTTCATTAGTACTATTGTTAACGGGGTTATAATTATCTATACTATTGTTAACAGGGTTATAACCATTTACACTGTTACTAACACCCTTATAACCATCTACACTGTTACTAACACCCTTATAACCATCTACACTGTTACTAACACCCTTATAACCATCTACACTGTTACTAACACCCTTATAACTATCTTTACTATTGTTAACACCTTCATAACTATCTTTACTATCATTAACACCCTTATAACCATGTACACTGTCATTAACACCCTTATAACCATCTATACTATCATTAACACCCTTATAACCATCTACACTGTTACTAACACCCTTATAACCATCTACACTTTTAATAACACCCTTATAATTATCTACACTGTTGTTAACACCCACTACCATATCCTTATCATTAGCACCCTTATAATTATCCTTATCATTAACACCCTTATAATTATCTACACTGTCATTAACACTATCCCCCACCTTACTATTCCCCCCTACAAGTTGCCATGGTATAGGTCCTAACCCTATAGTAAACCCTATAAGATATACAAACAAAGAAATAAGTACATTTAAAGAACTACTTAACATCATAAGACCAACCAGTGTTAATAAATTACTAATTAAAAATATTTTTTTTCTTTCCATTTTTAGTAATATTGATATTAAAGTAAATATAATCATTGTTATATTTATTGTTATTATAAGTAAAGTATAAGGTATGTTATTTGATATAAGAAGTGAAGTGTATTGTATTACACCGTTTATACAGGAGAGTTGTTGTAGTATATGAGTGAGTAAAGAAATAACAAGTGTATTACCAGTATTAGTAATTATAGTATTGTTAGGGGTAGTATTGTTAGTTATAGTATTGTTAGTTAATGTATTGTTATTACTGCTGTTATTACTGCTGTTATTACAGTCTCTGTTAGTACTGTGGTTGTTAGTATTACAGTTATTACTTTCACAGTTATTACAGTTATTGTTATCACTTCTGTTATTACAGTCTTTTTTAGTATCTTTATTGTTTATGCATTTATTTAGGGTTAGGCTAGGGTTAGGATATAGATCTACTGTATTAACAATACTAACACAGTCACCAATACTATTGTATTCACTTATTTCTATCTTTTTAAAGTATAGAAGTGTTGAATGTAGAATTATTACTAGAAATAAAATATAAAAAGGTATTTTCCATGTCTCTAACGTATAAAAAATAAATGAAAAAATTTGTCCAAAAAATATTCCGAGTATAATAAATATTTGATGATAATTCTTTATAAATTTAGATGTATTTGTAAGAAATGAAGGTACAGATATACTTGTAAGTCCTACTGCCATACCTGTTATTATTCTTGATATACATAGTATTGTATATGAAGTACAAGTGGTGAATAGTAAGGTAGAAGTAATGTAGAGTAGATTAGCAAGTAAAAGAATATGAAGTGTAGTAGGATTGGTATTAGTATTATTAGTAGTATTAGTAGTAGTAGTAGTATTATCATTAGTAATATCAAATCTATCATATCTATCATATCTATCTCTATTAATATCAATACTAGAATTATCTTTATTTTTGTTGATATAACTGCTAGGATTAGGATATATGTGTTTAGATATGAGAATATAAAAATATTTGAAAAGTGTAGTATGAAAGAGAGCAGTTATAGGTGCACCAAGACTAAGTAAAGCAATGAGAAATGCCCATTGTGATGTGGTAGTAAGTATACATGACTTTATAATAGTGTTTTGTGTTGAACAAGTAGAAAATACTTGTTTTGCTGTGTTTATGTTTGTAAGGTTTATACCGAGAATGAATGAAGAGAGAGATACTGTTAGTGCAAGCATTGCGGGTTTTTTATACATATGGAGGGGGGGTATTTAGTTTTGATTTATATTTTAGATTTACTTATATTGATTAGTTTATTTTAGATATCTTATATTAGTTTGACTTATATATGATTTTCTTATTAGTTTTTCTTATATATGATTTTCTTACATTAGTTTGACTTATATATGATTTTCTTATTAGTTTTACTTGTTAGATTTGTATATTAGATCAAATATAGATAAATTAAATTTTTTTAAATAAGAAAATATAAAGAATATTGAAGTAGAATAACAAATAAAATGAAATAATATGAATACTTAATTATAATACTAACTAGGAATAAGAAAATTTATAAGAATAATAAATTCAAAAGGTACTTAATCATTAAAAATAAATTACTGAATTAGAAATATTGTTACTAAATACAAATAATAGAATCACAAATAAAGCAAAAGAGTTATTATATAAATTTAAAATTAAATATAGATTTTTTTCAGTTTTTTTTACTTAAAAATTATATTGCTTGTCCGTATATAGAAATATAGATAGCTAATACAAATATTATGGAGCCAAATATGGTGTAACACATTTTACCCATATTGGTAAATATTATGGGGAAGATGTAACTGAAGGCGAAGCATGTTATCCAATTTACACCAACTGCTATGTTGGAACCTACTTCTTTATATTCTGGAGGGAATATGTTACCTAATATGTTCCAGGGGATGGGGCCGAGACCTATTGTGTATCCTAGTATGTATATTGCAACGGTAAATTCTATGAATTTACCTGAGGACATCATGAAGAGGCCGAAAGATGTGATGAGAAGGCTTATAAGTAGTAGAGTTCTTCTTTTTATGGTGGCTATTAGGTAGAAGTGCAGTATTGTGCACAACATCATGACACAACTGATTGAGAGTACTATTTGGGCTGGTGAGAGACTAGAGGCTATGAGCATTGTGGAGTATTGTATTACGTTGTTTACACAGCTGAGTTGTCTTCCTATGTGTATAGAAAGAGCGGGGAATATGGCTTTTCTTCCTTCTTTGGATGTAAAAATGCTGAAAATTGACTTTTTTGTGCTTTCCACGGAAAATTCGACATTTTTTATTAAAAGTAATAAAAATGTGTGGCAAAGTAAAAACATCAAATTTATGTACAATCGAATCTTCCAGTTATCCACGTTTGTAAATCCAAATGAAAGTACTTGGCCACTAAAAATGCCTACAATTATAAACAGTTGGTTATAATTTATAATGAGTTTGTTTTTGCTGAGATATGAGATATACAGAGGTACATTAACTGAACAAAGACCTACACCGCATCCTACAATAAATCTACCCAAAACTACTGACAAATAGTTGTATGTAAAAGCTATTATAGAGAATCCTATTATGTATAAAGCATTGGCTATTAAAAGAAACTTTTTTTTAGAGAGAGATGTATATTTGGACAAGTAAATAGCAAATGGTGCGCCTAGACTCAGTATCGATACAAAAAAAGACCATTCATTTTTAGTGCACTGTACACACCTTTTCAAATTAGAATCTTCTTCACTGCATTCCATAAATATAGCTGCTGCAGAATCCAATATAGACATATTTAAACCAATACTAAATGCACATAGTCCTGCTATAATAGCAGAAAACTGTATTGCAGCATTCGTATCAAGAAACCATCTTCTAAAAATGTTGAGATTCTTTTCTTTTTCCATTATAACGGTTCATTTTCTTACTTTTTATAGTCTTTGTTTGATAAAAATATGTTTGTGTTTTCTTAAAATGGAAATATTTAAATTGGAATCAATTTTATTTTTTTTGATCTTTTTTATTCCGAAATAGAATTTCAGAAGAAATATAAATTAAAAATAAATAGAAGAGCTATAATGACGTAATAGGTTTGATTATAGCTTTTGTTATTCCAATAATTGGTTTTTTGCATTCCAATATATGTTTTAATAGAAATTTAAGCATTAAAATTGTATTTATTACTGTAATAAAGAAAACATTCTTGTTTAATATTACAACAATTATATTTATTTTATATTTTTATTATTTTTACTTCGATTTGATTTTTTAAATTTTTTATTTTATTTAAAAGTACCAAAATATTAAAACTACAATATTAGTAAAATTGCTAAGCTTTTTATTTTATGTGTAATATTTATATATAAAAAATATATTTAAATAACTCATGTACTTTGAATCTAATTTTCTTATTTAAATACTTTATAATTTTTTACAAATATATTTTTATAGAAATTCTAATATAATTAGTTATTATTAGATAAATTAAATTAAAATATCAAATTATTTCTAATTTAAATTTTTAAATTAAAATTTATGATTGAAAATATTTAAAAGTAGAAAGTACATAATAATTAGTATAAATATAATATTGTAATAGTTTGTTGTTTTGAAACATTTAAATTCTGGTTAGAATATTTCTAATATCTTTTTTTTCTTGTAAAATTTGTAATTTATATCTGAATGGTTAATTATAAAGATTTATTTAGAATTTGAATTTTAAAGATTTTATTAGAATATAATTACATTGAATTTCAGTTTACTGTAAAACTTGATATATGTTATATATTGTATTGTGTATTTTCTCTACAAATACACATAAATCTATCTTAGTAAATGTTTGGATATTTCTAATTTCTCTTTTATTTTACTTCTTATTAAATAATTATTGAGTTTCAAAATATTTCCTTTTTTGTTTTTAATATCTTTTAATTATCAGTATTTTTATTTCTTAAACTTTTATTGTTGGTTGATAAATTGTTTCTACTGAAAATGATTGAAGTGTATTGATTTGAATTAAGATTGAAAAGTTATAAAGTTTTAATTTTGGTATTTTTTTATTTAATTGCTAGTTTTGCCAGTAAATAGTTGTAAGTATATGGAAACAACATATTTTTACATTCAATAAAATTAAATAAAAATTTAAATAGAGATATAGAGATATATAGATATAGAGATATATAGATATAGAGATATATATATAGAAATAGACATGGAGGTATAGAAATAGAAATATAAATATATTTTTCTTTTTTCTTCAGAAACCAAATTTAATTCATAACCTTTTCATTTAAGCTTTTAAAATACATCAAATCTGTTTTCTTTTATATTTTTTTGGTTTTTCATATGTTTTTTAGCCGTATTTGCTCCAAATATCTAATAAAAGGATTTTATCGTATTGATCTGCGCATATATCTTCATCTGATACATTAGATTTTATTTTTTTGTTTAGTTATATTACATTTGATTTTACCAGCTATTTTTTTTTATTAAATTTCTTTTATTTTTCGTTGCCATTCATTTGTTCGAATAGTTTGTTTTATCTAACAAAACAGTTTATCTAAGCTTTATGAGGTATTAGTAAAAGCAATAATTGTACAGCTTTGTACTTTTTTTAATACAAATATATGTATATATGTAGGTAGATACAATAATTTCAAAAAATTAGTTAAAATATATTTTTCATAGTGAACTAATATCAGTTAAATTAATAAATTGCACTGCGAAAACGCTGTATATATTTGACTCAGAGTTATTATTGATTATGGTTTAGTAATGTAACAAAAGATAAAATATGACGAAAGTGATAGAACTTAAACTTGCTTTAAAAAAAGCAGAGAAAATGTATACATTGACAATTCCTTTGATATACTGAAGTCTTTGATGGTTGTTTGACTATAGTCAGTGCAAGAGTTTTTTAGAATTAATACAACAGTTAAAATGTTCTCTTTTAGTATTTGAACGCAAGTAGCGTGTGTAAGATTAAATTAAATCATAAATTTATTTCATTAATCTATAAAATACTTATAATTGTCTTACATTCTTCAAAACAATAAAACATTTTTAAAATATTTTGTGAAATTACTTGATTATATTATAGATTGAAGCTATTGTTTTTGTTAAATGCTTAGTTAATAAATTAGCTTTTTTCTGATTATTATTTTGAAAAAAATAAATTTATTTATCACTTTTTTACATATCCTTTGACTAAAATTCGAGTTTCTATCTGTATCAATCATACAAATGATTAAAGTATTTTGCTTTGATTCTATCTGTGGTATAAAATTTACTATGAAACACTGTAAGATACGTTTTGATAATAAAATCGTGAATTTTTAATTTAGATAATATTTAAGATAATTTAAACATTACTATACATATTTTATAAAATGAACCTTAAGTTTTTAAATTTAAGTTTACTCAGTCTGTAGCGAATGTAAGAAGAACTTTGTAATTTTAAAGAATGTTTTCTTATTTACTGTATAAAATACATTTACTGAGTTTAGAAATATTTATATTTATATTTTGATCAATAAGTGACTTTATGCCATATTTCTTATACTTAATAATTTGTAGATTCTAAGATTCATGATTTCATCTTAAAAAAACATTTTTTTTTACAAAGTTATAAATTTATATGGTCGGTCAGTATAACTGTTGATCCTCGGATCTAAGAAAAATATTATAAGTTGGTTTTCTTAGATATTTCACTAATCCTTTGTCTATAACTTTTATATTCGTCTTAGGTATTTTATTTATAAACAAGATGTTGTCTGAAAAATGTTTTTTTAGTTTATTTCCATTTTTTGAGACTATCTTGTCTAAAAAGACACAAAATATATTAAAAAAACCAATTATTTCTAGCTTATATATAACCTTGAATTATTTTTTCTCATTTAAATATTACAATTGACAATAAGAATCATATTTTAATAAATTATTCTGTAAAAAGTTATTTAATTTCACTTTTTTATTATTTGTACGTATTGGTTAGGTTTGGGTTAGTATTGTTTTTCTAATTTACGGCTGAATTCTTTGAGTTTTTAAAATTCGTTTGTATTTATTAATGAATTTTAAGGAATATATTTGTTGAATATTAAAATACTCTACAGACACAAATATTAATTCAAGTAAATATATCTTATATTTATACTTATTTCAAGATTAGAAGTTCTTAAATAATATTAAAATTCAAAGACATTTATTTATTTCTGAATAGAAATTGATTGAATACATAATTTTTTTATGTTTAGACTGTTTGCTTAATATTAATATTTAGAAAAACTGGTTCTTTGATCAAATGAACGAAATTTTCTTTTAGAGGGTTTATGTTTTTGAGTTTTTTTCTTTAACCTCATTGTTACTTATTAATCATGTAATTCAAACTTTATAAAAATATAGAAGTATAGGTTTTAGTTCAAAGTTGTTTTAGGTACATCTAATATATCTTAGAACAATCTGAAAAAACAAACAATATATGTATCTTTGGCCAATATTTTGCAACAAGATATTGATACTGCTATCTAAGAACTAACTGTAGAATAATGAATTTAAAAATTTATTTAGAAAACTATATTTTACACATATTTACTGAATGTGTTATTTTTGAAAAATCGCAAATAAGAAATTTAAATGTGTATTTGCGAATAAAAAAATGTTAAACTATGGCTGCAATTTGTTTTTACTTTAAAAACATAAATTTATTTTATTTTCCAGTCTTTTTATTTCCTATGAATTGCCAGATTCATATATTTTTCAGTTATATTTGTCCAGAAAGAGATGAACAAATTATCTCTTAATAAGAACTTTATGAGTCTATAAAGATATAGCAAATTCATATGGAATCCGTTGAAATATAATTTCTATTTAAGAATTGCTTATTTTAAACCTGGTTAGTTCTTGTCTAAAATATTTATTTCTCTCCAATATTTAAATGCTTAAGCTATTGTCATATTATTACTTTTAAATAAAAATCCAGTGAAGTAATTATATTTTTTGGATATTTATTGTTCTTCTCGCTAATTTATATCGAATACCCTTCGTTCTAACACATAGAACCAAAGCCTATACTTTATTCCTTGTTTGATAGATTTAAGAAAATTCTAAGTCAAAATTGTTACGTTTGAATATTTGAGCGTAAAAAAAATTTAGTTTATCTTTTGGCCATAAAAGTCAAATTTATTTTTAAAAATTCTATATAAACCGAAACTCTAAATAAAATCATCATATTTGAAACCAGACTTGATTTTTAAGATTTTTTTAATTATACTTCTAATAAATGTCGTTAAATGTGTTAACTGTTATCTAGGTGTTGAATAAAAATTCTAATCTTTTTTCTCTTTTAGGTAGAAATTTTTAGTTTGGTGTAAAGTAATGCATCAAAAAACATCTGCTTGGTAATAAGTATTTAAAAGGAGCGTTCAAATATTTTTTTTTATGATTTAGTTGGACAAAAAGTATCACGTGTTCGGCTGTAAAATCTGAATTTGTATCAACAGAAGAAGATCTTTGTAATGAAGAAAATTTTTATACAAGATTATTTTGTAGTTTTTCATGTAACTAGATGTGAAACCACAGCTGAATTTGTCGATGATTTCCATTTAAATACATGGAATTCAGGCGAGGTTTCTACTTTGAAAATAAGTGCGTTTGTGAGAAGCAAAAAAAATAATTTAACCAGCCAGAAAAGTCAAGTAGCAAGAATATAACTGTTGATGTAATATTGAAAAATCCATGTAGAGTCTATCTAAGTCTATTTAATAACCAGAAGGGGAGTCAATGAGAATAGGGCTGGTCAAGATGACCTAAGGGGGACTTTTTCCCTTGAATAAAGTTTAAGAAAAATAAATTAACCAATTATGAGCAATTGCTTCATCTATTAAATGAGTTCTGTATATATTTAGATGCAAATCTTTGGAATTTAGGTATCCTAAGGGATACCCAAAGAATGTTGAAGGGGCAGTATCTATGTATAACTCAGAAAAGCGCTAAAAAATTTAAAAATTATAACTTTGTAACTTTTCTATAAAAATTTATATTCACATACTAGGTTGACTTTTTTAAAAGAATGAGATATTTGTTAAATAAATTAGGCGGTTAAGTAGACATTGTTACCCGTGATTTTTTATAAATTTAAAGTTATAATTTATAATCTTAGTATTAAATCATTAAAAATAGAATTAATACAATTAAAAAATCAGCTAATGTTCCTTAAAAATACATATTCTACTAAAAAAATATTTTGTGATAAATTTGATGTTTACGGTTGCACGTAAAATATTGTTCGTATTAATTTAAATTTAAGATATAAAACTTTAGAAATAGAATTACAATATAATTAATATTACTATAAAAAGCAAAAGCTTTTATTTTTTACTTTAATTTATATAGTTTGCAAGCAAAATTTTCAATTCATTAAAACTAATAGCTTTATAAATCCGATCTTCTAATAGCCTCTTTAAACATTTAAGAACCTAGTTATCTGCATATAGAAATTATATTTTATTCAAACCAGAGAGGTAAAAATTATATGATAAATAGAATATGAAACTTTAAGAATCCTATATATTCATTATTTTCCAGATATTATGTAAGATTTTTTAAATGTACAATTTGAACAATTATATATATTTTTTTCTCAGTATAAATAAAATTATGAATTAAGTGAAAGTACAATTCATAAAAAACATTATTAATTTATTTTTTATAGAAATTAAATAACAGCTAATTTATAGCAAACTAAATTCTTAAATGACTAAGTTAAAATAAAAAAGGAATATTTATGTTATATAATTGTTGCGATTACAAATACTATGATTGAAAATTGTTAGCACATGTTACTAGATTTATCTTTCTAATTACAATATTGTAAAATTAATTTGAGAATATTAATGATACAAATTAAAAGCTTTAAATTATCCCTAACTTGAAATTTTAAAGTATTTTTTTTGGTTTTTCATACCTGAAATGTTCTATTAAAAGTACTTTTAAAAATAACAAATATATTATCAACATTCATTTCAATATTTCGAAATTGTAAACACAAAGAAATATACTTTTTTCACTTTGGTCTTTAAACTTACTTTATAATTTTTTAAAAATATCATTATACTGGTTTTATATACTCGTGTTATAAGCTACTTCTAATCAGTTATAATATGTTAATACATTTGTATCAATTCTAAATATTGTTATGTAAATTTTTTAAGGCGTAAAATATATGGAAATAATTTGAATTGATATTAACTAAATTAAAATTGCAATAAATAAAGATTTATTTAAGATTTTTTTGATTTTCCAAGTAAACAGAACGAAAAGAAAATAGAGAAACAACCGAGTATTTCTGTACAGTGTATGATATCTATCGATCTAAATAACTGTATTATAACTACAGTGGGTTGAAAAAATATACCACTTACTTGTGCAAACACTGGTGATTTGTAAGATATAAGCAATAAATATATAGTATTTTGACAAAGTGACAGTATATTCGCTGCAAATATATGAAATATTTGTCTGCCTTGTGTTGGAATACTTATTTCATCAATAGATTTTAAATTTACTAGTAAAAGAAAGGGCCAGTAAAATAGAAGTGTAAATAGACCAGTCAGGCCCATATAATATTTCATATAAATGAGTTTTCTGTTTAGATTTTCTTTTTCTATATTTATTATATTTGAATTTGGTTTTACGATTTGGTTTTCTTTATTACTTTTATTTGTGACAATGTTAGTATTTAATGGTATTTCTGTTGGAATATATATTTGGTTACTTATGTGTAATTTGGTATCAATTTGATTTTCATTTACCTTCTCATTCAGACAGTGTAATTCATTGGTTATATTTGATTCAATCGGTAGAAAATCTTGTATTTCTAATGAAATTGGTTTAAATTTGAACGAATTATTTTCTAAATTCGTTTTAAAGTCAATTTTACTGTCTTTTGATATTCCATGTTTTATATTCTTTTTTATTTCTGGATTTGCCTCAGAACTTATCATATATTTCACTTCTGTCATTTTTAAATCCTTCTTATTTTGTTCTACACTGCTTTCTAGAATATCATTAGAAATCAAAAAATGTTCTTCTGTCACATCACAACCGTTATTTGTTTTTTCTAGATTTTTTTCTGAATTATCCAATGAACTGATAATACAAGTTTTCATTCTAAGATCTTTAATATTCTTTCCGCTTTCTAGATTTATGTCTTTATTTTTTTTCGAGTTGACAATAAAATCTCTTGTTCTAAGATCTTTTTTATTTCCAATTTCTAAGTTGCATTCTTTGTTTTCGTCGGAGTTAAGAGCGAAATCTTTAGTTCCGGTATTTTCCTTTTTATCCTTTATTTCATAATCATTTCCTATTTCTAATTCTTTCTGTAATTCGTTATTAGAGTTTTCATAAAAATCAATCTCTTTTTGTCTCAAATTATTATTCTTGATTTTTTTAACCTTTTCTGGTATTTCGATACAAATTTTTAACAATACTGTATACAATCCAGAGAACACAGCTGCTAAAAAACATATTATAGCCCACACATAGTGTTTTCTACAACTCACATCATCAAGAACAATAACGACCAATCCAGCCAAGCACAACACCATACTAAAGACACCTTTACGGCTTATTTTTTCGATATTAAAAATCAACGAAAACACGTGAGAAAACAAAACACTCGATCCATAAATAGAAACAATATACGCATCTCTTAGACATTTCATAGAATAGAACTTAGGAATATGACACAGATTATAAAAAATACTCAGTACCACAACACGCACCATAAACGTTCTTCGTCCCACACCTGTATCTTTCTCCATCTTCTCAAAATACTTCAATCTATACTTCACCATATCTTTCAGTATAATTAAACACCCACTCGAATGTGTCAAATACATAGTTAGAATAGGAGATATATGCTGTATACTACTACATGTGTACATTATCTTTGCATTGTAATATGCTAATGATTCTAGTACTACACGTACTAGTATTATTATCAGTTCTTTGCCATCCATTCTTCTCAACTTTTGCAATCATAAAAGATATGAAAGTACCAATCAACTCCTTTTCATTATCTTCTCCTATTTCAATAATTATATAGATTTCTAAAAAAATAAATAGTTTTAATTTTAAATAATATTTGATATTTAATTTAATTAATCTCCTTTTTAAGTAATTTATTTAAATGAGTTATTTATATGTCTTTTAAAGTATAATCTTGATTAAGAAATGGGGTGTTAGACATGAGTAGTATAAATAAAAGGGTGTTAGATATAATAGTATAAATAAAAGGGTTTCAACTTCAACTATGATATCAAAGGGGTGTTAGATATAGCTGTTATAATAAAAGGGTGTTACACATATGTAGGTCAAATAAAAGGGTTTCAACTTCAACTATGATATCAAAGGGGTGTTAGATATAGCTGTTATAATAAAAGGGTGTTACACATATGTAGTATAAATAAAAGGGTGTTAACTTTAGCTATAATATCAAAGGGTGTTAGAACTAAGTAGTATAAATAAAAGGGTGTTACACATATGTAGGCTAAATAAAAGGGTGTTAACTTCAACTATCATATCAAAGGGTGTTAGATATAACTATTATAATAAAAGGGTCTTGTTTATAGGTACTAATACTTTACACCCTCTTATCAACACACCCATTATAATAACACCCTCCAACATACTAATATCTAAAACCAATATCACTAACACCCCCACGTCCCTTCTCCTCTTTCCCTTATTTTTTAAATTTCTCAAACCCCCTCGTTCGATGCCAAAAGTAAAATTAATAAAAGAAACAAAAAAAGAAGAAACCGATCCACAAACACTAACTCACCGTTCACAAAGAAAAGAACTAGAACAACTAGTATCCACCCGTAAAATACTACTCATGAACCGTATGAGAGTACCACCTGCAATAAACCAATTCTCCACATTTCTGGACCCAGACACTTTTTCCGAAATTCTTTCCCTTTTTAAAAAATACCGTCCTGAAACCCAAAAAGAGAAAAGCGACCGTTTATCCAACAAAGACTGGAAAAAACAACCAAAACCCATTTTAGTCAAATGCGGTATCAAACACGTCACACAACTCATCGAAAACAAAAAAGCCAAATTTGTTCTCATTGCCTGTGATGTAGACCCCCTAGAAATTGTCATTCATTTACCTACCCTCTGTAAGAAAATGAATATTCCTTATGCAATAGTTAAAGGAAAAGAACTCTTAGGATCAGTTGTAAACCAAAAAAACGCCACCTCTCTCCTCCTCTGTGATGTCAGACCAGAAGATACCAAAACACTTAATAAATTTATTGAAAAATCTAATAATATGTTTAGTAACCGATATGAAGATATAATGAAGAAGTGGGGAAGTGTAGGAGGTGTAGAAGAAAAGGAGGAAGTAGTGGTGGTTGAATAGAAGGATGATTTGTTAGTAATGAGATAGTTAGAGGGATTGGAAGGAAGTAATACTTACTAAGAATAAGGGATAGTAGTCTTAGTAATATTAAGTAGTAAGTTGGGGTTTAGGGTTATTAAAAGGATTTTATTTATTTTAGTGTATTAACACCCTATTGTTATATAGTGTAGTTGTTAACACTCTTTTATTTATATTTAACAATGTTTTTACTTTTTTTTTATTTTTTTAATAAGTCTATCCTTTGTTACTGATTTGTATCTAACATCTCTTTGTCATTAAAGTTCTTCTTATATTTAAAAGTAAGAAATGTATATTTCCTGTTTATACTCATATGTAGAGTTTACCATATAAGGAGTTGATTTTCTAATACCAATCTATACTAAAATAACAATAAATCAAAAAAAAAATTATAAAAAAAATCGGTGATAAAAAAGCAAAAATTAAAAAAAAGAGTTTAAAAGATAAAAAAAAATCTTTAATTTTTATTTTCTTTAGTCTGTTTTTAGAAATAAATTTTGAAATATTTAGATATTTTTAATTATAGACTCATAGATCAAATTGAAGTCTCTATGTAGCGATTTGGTGTCTTTCTTTATAAAAAGCAATTATTTTGTTTTTTCGTGCCAATTAATTTTACTAAAATATCTTTGAATAAGTACCACGTAAAATGATTTAAATGTGATAAGAAGGTAATGAACATCAGCATCTTTGACTATTCTTGAAATATATAAATTTCTTTATATTTTATATCAACTCTTTCTGAATTAAAAATAGTTGTGACTTGCGGTTCAATGTTACTATAAATTGATATACAATTTGTTTTTTTAATAAATTCTAAATTATTTTTAATAGGTATTTCCTCTTTTAATATTTTGGTTAATTTTTTTCAATTCTGTTGTATTAACAACGTAAGGAAATTTACTTACCCATGCGCTCTCTAAATGCCTGCATTGGGAAATTGTTTATTGGTTTACTCTATGAAGTATTGTATTCAAATATAATTAGATTGAGAATTTACATATTTATTTTGACACTAGATAATGCTCTCGAAATTTTACTGACTATCATTTAATTACCTTTTTCTACTTTCCCTGGGTAAAGGAATATCTTAGCCTTTCGTCTTAAAAATCTACTGTCATGTAAACTTAGAAATTCTGTAAAAAGAATCGTTGAATTCTCTACTTCTATTAATTTGTAGAATATTCGGCGTGCCTTCATGCTTAAAATATACTTTAAGGCATATATGGGTTTTCTTCTGTTTTATTTTTAATGCAAATAAAAAAAGAAATTTTGAATGGACACCTAAAATGTTTAAAATCCATCCATTTTGTTATTTTTATTAGCGTAATTTCTAAAACCAAAAAAATCTATTCTCACGATATGTCATGGTTGTTGTGATATTATGAGTTTAATTTGTGAGATTGTAATTAATGTCACGGGCCAATAAACCCCCCATGTCCAATAGAATCCCTTTATTTCCTATACATTTTTAATCTTGATAACACCCTTTACTTATTCATATAGCCTTTTAATTTCTATATCGTTATAACACATTTATTCCCTTTATTCGTATATACGTTCTTATTTTAGTTTTCTTACCAATATTTCTTATCCATCCTTTTTTAACATTTCTTTTGTATAAGCAAATAGGATGTGTTAATTATGAATAAAATATCCCATAAAATTTATATTTTTCTTTTCAGTTCTTTTTTTGCTTTTTTCGGTTTTTTGCATTTTTAGTATTTGTAAGGCAAATTTTTGCTGTATAATTTGATACAGACACTAAACAACATAAAATTGTATATAAATTTATTTAAAGCTTTCATATTATTTGTTTTTTTTCTAAGTATTCGGTTTATATGTATATAAAAACATAATGTAACCAAAATGCCAAAGATTGTAAGTTGTAAAAATAGGCAAGAAAAAAAAATTCTTACTGCCTATTTAAAAACCGGCCAGTATCTAACTGCGTATTCCAAAGAAGAAAAGATTTTTTCAGGCATAACATTTTACTTTGCTCGGAGATGACATTTGTTTTAAAAGATACGATCATCTAATAAGAGCCGTTTTTGGATTTGAAACTGCCGTGATATAACAAATTATTTAAACAGAGCATGTTGTTGCACACATCGGAGTAAATAAAATTATGGCTTTGATTGCACAAAAATACTATGGAATTCCCAAGGAATATATAAAAGAGTATGTAAAAGAGTATGAAGCATATATTCGATTCAATTCTCTGAAAAAAAATCAGCCAATATATATAAATCATATTACCAAAAAATATGATCTCTATTTATGATGGATTGTGTAGATCTAAGGAGATAAATGATCAAAATGATCAATATAGCTGGATTATTAATGTAATCGACACACGCACAAAACATCTCTGGTGCTTTAAGCTGATTAATAAAACTTCGAAATTAGTAAGAGATGCATTAAAATTTTTATTTGACAACCTTGGTGTCCCGGTGGCAATACAATCCGATAACGGTCGAGAGTTTAAAAATACACTACTTGAAGCCTTTTCAACAGACCATAACATCAAAATTATACTTGAAAGACCCCGCAATCCAAAGGCGCAAGGTGAAGTGAAACGTGTAAATCGAACCATAAAAATATGGCTAGCGAAGAAATTACAGCAAACAGGGTGAAGAATGTGGATTTAACATCTTAATAATGTTGTTTGTGCATATAACAGAACAATACATAGTGCACAAACAAATCTCCAATTATGCTTTTCTTCGGACAACCGGGTTTTAATAGTCAACTTTCTAGAAGCATAATAGATGAAAAGGAAGCTAGTATTATAATGCCTTCTATTGATATAGATCCTGATATAGTTTTAGTCGAAGAAAATGCAGCGGATACACAATGGATCCTGGAAATCGCCTCGTATGTACATGAATAATTTACTGAAACGGTAACCACTACAACCACTATAATACCTGATGATCTCGGAAGCGATAGTAAGATTCGTTCGGATGTGGCTAAGCATTTTAAAAAGCATAGAGAAAGAATTATAGAAAGCAACAATCAAATGAATTCAAGAAATATTTGTCTATTGGAGATCAAGTTTTGATAAAAAAAAAACTTAGATATGAATACTAAAACGAAAAGAGCGCCTTCTGACTCTTTTTACGATAATTCGGTTTTTACAGTTACCGCTATTTTGATGAACAACATGAATGAAGTAAAAAACAATGATGGTGACACAAAAACAGTTTTTAGAAGCGTAATAAAACGTATCTAATTTAATTTACTTTGCAATTATTGTAGGCATTTTTTATTATTTAATTATTATCATTAAGTTTTCTTTTTAATCTAGCAAAACATGATATACTTTTTTTGGCGCGAAATTCAAGTCCAAAACCATGTAAGCCTTTTTTAAATAGACCCCTATTAAATTTAGAGAAAAAATCACCTACTTTTTAAAATATATGACCTTTAGCTAAAATATATGAAAATAAAGGGGGTTCTATAAATCCTTAGAAAATAACAGAGGTGCTATAAATCATTAAAAAATAAAGAGGGGGGGTATTTGGAAATAACCGGGGTTCTATTGGACATGGGAGTGTTTATTGGGCCGTGACATTTATTAACCTTTAGTTCTCTTTTTAAAAATAAATTCTTTTTTTCTTGAAAAGATAAGTAGAAGACACATTATTTCTATTCGCTAGGTATTGTTTTATCAGTTTTATTTCTAAAATAGTTAAAAATCTCTGGTGATTCTATTCTTGCTTAAATTTCCTTTAAAACCCTTATTTTAAAAAGAAAATATTAAACTTACTATTGAAAGTGCAGCAATAGATAAATAGAATCAAGATTTTAAAAGCATAAAAAAAAATATTTTTTGGTTCCTTTTATGAGTAAACTCCCACATATGGGTTCACAAATTTAAAATTAAATTATTAAATTTTAATTTATTTATATCCACTATAAAATTCTAATAAGTGTGATGTAGTGGGTACAGAAAGGTTTAATATATTTTAGAAGTTTTAAAGAAAATAAAATTAATTTATATTTGTTTTTTAAATACGAAACAGATTTATTTCAATAATAATTCTGATTTGAGATTCGTTTATTTTGATAGAATCTGTTATTTATTAGTTGTGTTTTTAAAGAAGCCTTGATTATAATATACCTTGTTACTATCCTATAACACATCCTACTCCTATATAACTAACACCCTCTACTCCTATATAACTAACACCCCCTACTCCTTTAATATACCAACACCCCTCTCTATTTCCTTAATCACTGACTTTATAAAAAAATATTCTTTTAAATTCTCAATTCCTTTAAAATACTTTATTTCTTTATATTCCGTATAAATATAACAGTTATAAGAAAACCATAAAATATTAAATTTTAATTTTTTAAAATATTTTATATTTTCATTTATTTTTTTAGTTTGAAAAATATTTAAAATAAAAGAATTATAGGTTATTGATCTACCTTTTCTTATATATGAGGTGTTATAATTAAGAGGAGATATAAATATAATAACACCTATGTTAGTATTAGTAAGAGGGTGTGGTGTATTGTTAAAGGGGTGTAATGTATTAGTACTGTTATTAAGAGGGTTTTGTTCATAAGTACTGTTACTAGCACCCTTATAATTATCTATACTGGCATTAACACCCTGTTGTTTATATATACTGGCATTAACACCCTGTTGTTTATCTATACTGTTACTAGCACCCTTATAATTATATATACTGTTAGTAACACCCTGTTGTTTATCTATACTGTTAGTAGCACCCTTATAACTATGTATACTGGCATTAAGACCCTGTTGTTTATCTATACTCTTACTAGCACCCTTATAATTATATATACTGTTAGTAACACCCTGTTGTTTATCTATACTGTTACTAGCACCCTTATAATTATATATACTGGCATTAACACCTTGTTGTTTATATATACTGTTACTAGCGCCTTTATAATTATATATACTGTTAGTAACACCCTGTTGTTTATCTATACTGTTACTAGCACCCTTATAATTATATATACTGTCAATAACACCCTGTTGTTTATCTATACTGTTAGTAGCACCCTTATAATTATATATACTGTCAATAACACCCTCTCCCTCCCTACCGTCAATAACACCCCTTACCATATCCTCATCCTCATTCCCTATAACACCCCCCTTATTTCCATATAAAAGCTCATTTTCTTTTTTCTGTTGTATTTTTAAAAATTTAATTTTTTGTTTTTCCTTTTTAATTTCTTGTTTTCTTTGAAATTTAATTTCTTTTTTCTTGTAAAATAAATCTTTAGATTTCTTTATATAAGTGATATTCCACCATTCTTGTTGTGGTGTGTCGTTTAATATATCTAGTGATAGGTTTATGTTTATATTGTTTTGTATACATAGTTCTTCTATTTTTTGTATTAAGATATCCATAGGGTGATAATTATGTGAGTAGTATTAGGGGATATAAGAGGGTGTTAATTACACGGATAGTATTAGGGGATATAAGAGGGTGTTAATTATAGGGATAGTATAAGGATATAAGAGGGTGTTAATTATAGAGATAGTATAAAGGATATAAGAGTGTTAGTGATAAGAGTAGTAATAGGAATCAATGGGTGTTGGTGATAATATTATTATTAAGAAATAAGAAGATGTTATATAAGTACTAATAATTAAAGGATATAAGAGGGTGTTAATATACTTATAATATCCTATCACTATACTAACACCCCACTATTATCCTATCACTATATTAACACCCCACTATTATCCTATCACTATATTAACACCCCACTACTTCCTCCCCACTTTTTTTTTATCTTAAAAATATTTTATAAACCCCCCTTTCTAATGAACACCTCAACCACTGTAGAAGCACCTTTTTCTTTTACAAAAAAACAAGAATATTTAGAAAAAATGGAAATTATAAAACAAAAGCAACTGACACTTCTTGAGCAAAGAAAAGTACAAAACAAAGAATATGCCGACAGAACCACCTTATCACTGATCAGTGACTACAAAAAAGAGATTTCAGAAGAGAAGCGTAAAGAACAAGAAAGTATAAAAAACAACTCTTTCTATATTCCTAAGGAACCCAATTTCTTTCTAGTAATTCGTATCCGAAGTATTTGTAATGTTCCACCGAAGGTTAAAAAAATTTTGGAACTTTTTAGACTTCGCAGGATGAACAATGCAGTTTTACTTAAAAATAATTCTTCTATACGTGTTATGTTACAGAAAGTAAGAAATTATATTTGTTATGGATTTATTGATATTTATATGTTACGAGAGTTAATATATAAGAGAGGTATTGGACGTATAAATGGAAAAGAGGTTAATATTAGTAATGAAGTGTTAGAAGATTATTTTAAAGGAGAAATTAAATGTGTGGAGGAGGTTGTTAATCATTTGTATGGTGGGTCTTCTATGTTTAAGAGGGTTAATAATTTTTTGTGTCCTTTCACACTTAGCTGTCCTTTAAAAGGGTTCAAAGGTAAGAAAGGTAAGGATTATTTGCAAGGGGGATGTGCAGGGTTTCAGTATGATAAGATTGGTGAGTTGGTTGAGAGGATGATTTAATAAACTTAATGGTTTTAACTTAAATTTAATTTATTTTATAAATCTTTAAGTTAAAACTTTTCTTTCATAGTTTTATAGATTTTCTTCTACCTCTACTATCACCATTTTTTGTTCTTTTAAATCCGACTCTTCATTTATGTTTATTATCGGTTCCCCTAATGTGGTTCCTCTTTGTGAAATAATGGGTGTAATATTTTTTGTTTTAACACATTTAACGCTATCTTCCTGATTTCTAGCTTGTTTTGCAATGGTATTTGTTCCTCGTGCATCTCTGATCTCATAATAACACCATTGACGCTCTCTCCTAATTCTCTTCGGCATTTAGTCCCGACTCAAGTCTTTTTCGTCGATCAAAGGAAATTGTTTCGAATGTCTTCTTAAGTACTATGGATAAATTGTGTGCTACATTCATGGGTATTTGTAGTCTCTTAACATAGTCTTATGTAATTTTGTCACAATACCGTCCCAGGTCATCACATAAGGGATTATCGCAACACTAAACTTATAAATATGACCTAAGTCATTGGCTAGCAGGCTATACTTCCTAAGTTTTTCAGTTTCACTTATTTTAGATCTCTAATTTTAAATTTACAGTTACAGTTATATTTAGACTCGTATTTATTAGTTTGTATTGTTGAAGCGAACTTGATTTTAATTCAACAAAAATATAAAATTAAATTAATATTTATAAGTCTCGCCTATAAGCCATAATTTCTCAACTTTTCAATTAAGATTTTATAACGTCAGATATTCTGTTAAATCGTATTTTTTCTAGTCTTTATTACCTACACTTTTAGCTTTTCTATGGGCCTTTCTAAATTAAAGTGAAAAATTTTTTATTTGGAATGTTTTTGCATCTCTTTTCTTTCGGCTTAAAATTTCTAAAGCCATTAGCTCATTAATTTCATTTTTTTTATTTAATAGTTTTCTTTTTTTGTCGGCATATATTGCTAGAAGCATCTTCTTTGTCTGAATTATATTTCCAAGGCTCAAATATATTACGTATTGCAGTATGTGCTAATATAAACGTTTTTCTTTCTGAAATCTTTTAATTTAATCTAAGTTTCAAATATATTACTTATTTTAATAATTATATATCTTATCGGTTATTTTTATTGAAAATCTTTTAATTTAATTGGGTATAAAACTCAATGAGACTATTCAAGTAATATTTATTTTATTCCAATTATTATTAGAGATACAAATAAATTATACAAAGATAAGGTAAGATAAAAATATTGCTGACACTCATTGTCATATATTGTAAAAATCTTCAAAATAATTTTTTAAAAAAGCAGAAAATAATTTCCTAATCTATTCTTACCATTTGAGATGTAGCGCTACTTAGAGTTTTTAGTATTTGTACCGTTTACGATAGTCTAATAATGTTCTTTTATACTATGTAGTGCGAATATTCTTTTCGAATGTTTATACTTTTAGAGGTGTTTTCATGTTCTAATTTCTTCATAATAATATTTGTTTTGTATGATTTTTAAAAAATAAAAAAAAAGTGATTAGAATTAATTGGTATGTTCTTACCTTTTTTCGAAGAAATTAAATATTTTGAGGAGTATCGGTGTCGTCGAGTAATAACTCAATTATATACACTAGAGTTGTAGTTGGGTATTATAGTTAGTATTCTTGAGGCAAATTCGGATTGATTTATTTTTTAATAGTTACATTTGGATGAGTGGATATTTTTTTTAATTTACACATCTATTAGTTACAATTTTAAGTTACAAGGGTCATTGAAACCTATTATATTAGTATTATGAATCATCATATTATTATTACATTACTATTTTTACAATAAATTTTATAAGGACCATTTGATTTATTACAATTAATACTATCTAACTTAAATCCAAACTATTAAATTACTTAAAAATATTACAATATACACATTTTATTTATCATGGGAGAAAATATGTACCAAAGAAATCAGAGAGATTGGCGTAAAGTTTCAGACGGGCATTATAACGTTCTTCGTATCTGGCTGTTTCACGGCTTCTAGTGCTAGATTCGATCGGTCTTAGTATATCCATTGAAGCCTTGAAGCCAAATATTTTACATGGGTTTTTAGCCTTCCATTCTTCGACTTTTAAGTTCCAAAATCCGATTGTGACTTTTATAGCGTTTGAATCGCACTTACCTAATTCCTCTGGGTATTCTTCGAAGTTGGTATGTATGTTTTGTGAGATTTCGTTGAGTAATTTGTAGTTTTGTTCTCCTCTTATCTGTAAAAGGCCGCGTGATTTGTATTTACCCGATGCTGTATCTTTTTCATTTACAAAGTGGCGGAAATTACCAGTGTTATGTAAAGCGTGTGCCAAAAATAGGATCATTTCGTTGTATTTGAAATACATTTCTTCGTATATGATTCGTAAGGCAGTGGTTATAGATAATTCGCCGTGAGGTCGTCTATGTATATCGTATGATGCACCGAGAAAGCTAAGAACGTCGTAAATAAAAAACAATTTGTTTGATAATAGTCTAAATAAATCAATATCATGCATTCTTTTTGCATTTATTCTTTCATGTATTTTATCTGTCTCGGTGTTTTTTGTACGGCTTTCTTTACTAAAATATCCCGTTTCGTACGCATCGCCAGATTCGAACAAGCTGCATCCTTTACATTCCTTAGATTCTTTTTTAGAAAAATCCAAATATGTTGCTAAAACAAAAGGTTTGCTACTTTTTTCTCCAGCTGCTAGTGAGAGTGAAATTATTAAAAAGAAGTTTAGTATCTGAAGGATTGGTTTCATTTTTTTGTGTGGGAATCACTTTTTTTGCATTTATTTATATTTTTTATATTTGATTAATTAAAAATATATAATTTGCAATTTATCAAAATCGTAAATTAAATTGTAAATAATTCAAATTTTATCGTAAATATAAGGAATAGAGATATAATAAGTGATTATGGTGATTTTTTATTAAGTATGAATTGAATTTTAAATCTATTGATGAATATAATTGAATATATTTCAAAGGATTTTATTAGTACAAAAAAATTGAAAAGGATTTCATATAATTATAAAGATGAATTTAATGAAATTTTTTAATTAAAATGATAAATTATTATTTTTAAATTATATATTTTTCTTTTAAATTAATGTAAATAAAGAGTATTTAATTAAAGATATTTTTGATTAAACAAACATAAATTTTTATAGATTAATAAAATATGTAAATGATTAGATTAATTGTAATATATTGTCTGATCTTTTTCTTGTTCAAATTAAGAAATTATAGATTAAAAGATTAAACAAATATCTAATATTTAATACGATATTTACAGAAATTTACTTATATTACTTATATAAGGTAATTTGCGGTGTTTGTTTAAATTTAAGGTACTATGATATTTAAATATCTATTATTTGCAATTAAATCCAATATCTAAGTTACATTTTAAAAGTTTCAACCTATATATTCGAGTTAATTCTTCTAAAGGTTTACAAGTATTTATTTTAAACACAATTATTTTGTATAATTTTAATAGAATAATATATTCAAGATTTTAAAAAGCTTATGAAGTTTTAATATTTTTGAGTTACTAAAATTAGTAAAATATTTTATAGAGTTTGTGTGATTTAATAGTAATATCGACAAATATAATTTATAGATTTGAAATGATTGGTATTTGGTATTGTACTTATGAATACAGAGATTAAGAAATTTATTTTTAATATTTAATTTTGTAATAAGTATGTAATATTACTTTTGAGATAAATTAAATATATTTCTTATTCATTTAACTTTTATATTTCTGCGATAATTAATGTAATTCAAGAATTTGAGAAGCAAAAAAACCATAAACCCTTTAAATCAAGTTAAGAAGGAACATAATAGGGTAACAAGGTAAATACGTTATGTATTTTAATCGATGCTTTAGAAGGTATGCCCACGGTAAAAGAATCAAAAATTTATTTAAACAAAACTTCATATTTAGAAGAATAGAATGAAGTCATTAAAATGATGTAAGAAAGTATTTACAAGAGAAATATGTTGGTGACATAGATTATAATAATTTTATGTTTTTATGATATTAGATTTATTTAAGTTTTTATATTGCTGTATTCTTAGGGAAGCTTTCTAGTGCGTAAATTTTTTTATCTTGAAATATGGGAGTATAAAAATGTAATATCTGCAAAAATATTATACTTGAGTAATTTTTTATACACGCAGGCTATATCGGCTTCTATTAAAAGTCTCGAACGCCATTAACTCATAATATTTTGTAAAAATGTGCTTTAAAGTATTTTTTCGATGATTATTATTTATGTATTAGAAAATGGTTAAATGTTCATACAGATGTTCAAAAAAATAAAAATGTATTTTAACAATATTTTTAAAGAAATGTTTTTAAATTAATTAGGGTAATGTTATAAGAGTCTTCCAGCCAATCAATTCAAAGACGTTCTAAATTTGCTCAGGGGATATTTAGGTTTCTGAACTACCTAACTGGATGAGAAAACATAGCCTAAATGAAATATACAAGAAAAAATATCAGCTTCGAAATAACAAAAAGTTTAACGTCGTTCTTTATAATTTCTACTGGTAATTTAGACTCAAATTTCAAGAAATCATGCCTCGTATTTTTCTTCATTCGTTTGTTTTTTATAAAATACAAAAAATATGATTGTTGATAAAAAAAAATGTAGAAAACTTATTATATTTCTTCAGCTTATTTAAAAGTGAACAGCTATTTTTTTCCCACCATGCCGGGAGCAGAATTCTCTTGGAAAATTCTCTGCTTGTCGTAAGAGGCGACTAAAAAAGACTGATCCTCCATGTTGGGTTTGGTGTAGAGCCAACAACCCACCCTTTAAAACTACCTTGTTACGAAACCCGATAAGTAAACAAACCCACTAGAAAAAGACCGGTGTGTGTTATTACTAAGAGAGTCTAAGGCTCACACAGAGCTGTAGTGTCAAGGATGAATGAACACCTACTTTACAAAAAAAAATTGTGACGGAACGAATGCAAGTAATATCGAAAAACTGTTACAGGCTGAATAAAATGTATCCGAGCTTAGTCTAGACTTTTGCATTAAAAGATTAATCTGGACTTCTTTATTTTTTAACTTCAATCAAAAAATATCATTTCTTTTTATAAATGTAAAATATGGTATATTGTTTGCCAAAAGTTAACCAGATTCTAGGTAAAAACAGATGACCACAGCTGTAAGATATTATCAGTGCTTTTCTATAATGCAAATCTCAAATCTTTGAATCTAAAAATGTATAGGACATAATTGATTGCTTAGAAATTACCAGAGATTCGTTAAGGTATTTTGTGTGAGTACGATAACAGGTCGAAAGCATAATTAAACATTCCTTCAATATTAGTTGAATTTCAACTTACCCAACATTTTCTGAACTAATGTGATTTTCAGCTAAAATATTTTACTGCAATCTACATGGAATTCAGATAGACGTTGTAATGGCATACCCACAGGTATAACCTACTACATGGTTTTCCCGGTTTTTTATACCTCTCGGACGCTAGGTTTCTACTCTGATTAACTAAAGTCGAGTTTGCTTGCTTTTCGTTTGCAATATACAAGTTCAACTGTGGTATAAAACTTATTAAATAAAAAACAATAACATTTTATTAGAGAAATTTTTTTGCAATTTGTAGAAGTTATTTCCTTCGTCTAAATCCTCCCAATCTACCAAAAATATAATGGGGCTAGCATTTCATCAAAAATCCAGACAATGATTTTCATGTCAGTTTTACAGGATGATATTAAGGAAGAAATTTTTGAGTGTGGTTATCTCCTTGTTACCTCTTTATTTTGTTAATAAGAAAATATTACGGTAAAATTCTGTGGTATTGTTTACAGTAGTGAACTAAAAATTTCTTGTGCAATTAAAAATTGATATTGTTTTTATATTTGACATCCTTTGTCTCTAACCTTTGATATAATGATTAGAAAATTGTATATTTTTTAAAAGTTAAACCAGTTTGTTCAATCTATTAAACAACAAATAGTACGAAGCTAGGTCAACATAATCTATTTTCTCCGATCTGCTATTTTATACTTGATAATATTAGATGTTAAGAAGTTCAAGGAACTAATTCAAACAAAATATTATCTTGTTTCGATAAATTAATTTATAAATTTAAGAGATATGCTAGCTTAATTTCAGTAAAATATTTTATAGGAAAACAAAATATCTTAAAATCATCAAGACAAATAAATATTTGTTTTAATATTTCTTGTTCTTTCTATGTTATGAGATAATGAATCTAAATATGTTTCGTTGAATACTATAATTGTAATTTTTATGTCGTATTTAAGCATTTAAATATTTCAAAAATGGAAAAGAAAATTTGTGACTGAGGCTGTAAAATATAGAAGAAAATCTTAAGGATCCTTATAAAAAAGCCGAATATTTAAGTATTTTTAACGAGTTAAATATATCGATTGAGCGAGTCCTAACTTCAATGAGAAATACACAAAAGTATAAATATATTTGAATGAATGTGCTACCAAACCAAACATAAATTTTTTGTTGATTATTTTAAACTTCTCAGCCCAAACTTATGACTAAATAGGCAGATGATGCATGATTTTTTTTGTCAAAAATAGTTTAAACACCAAAAATCGGAACAAAGCAACGTATGTGTTTATTGTGAAACAAGCTAACTTTTATTGTGAGATTTTAGTTAGAACAAAAATTATAGCAAAAAAAAGTTGTTTTTAATTTATAAGAATCTTAAGCGAAGCTTTTGTTCAAATTAGGAGAAACAATATCACATTATGTTGAATTAAGTAATTTTTTATAAGTTAATGATCATATAATATATTCATTGCCATTTTGCTGGTATTGTTTGATTACATGCAGAAAAGTTTCCCTGTATAATACAGACTAAATGAGATTGAAATTGGGCAACGCAAATGTATAAACGGAACAAATATTCTTATATCTAATCTAACGATTTTTAAATAACGAATAGGTGTGATTTGAATATATTTCGCATTCTTAAAGCATAAGAAAAGAAATAGGATAAATATCACTATATAAGCGCTGATTCTTTTTTCAAAAGAATGACTTTTTTTTCTCAATAGATGTCTTTACCGTGTTAGTAAATATTTTTCTGGTGATCCAAAATAATGTTATTTGGTTGTAACTCATGTCGCCACACCACAAAATATACAACAAAAAGTTTGAGAAAGGTTTACTAGGCCAGAAAGAATAGTATTTCCTGACATTTAGATTTAAAAAGCTTTGAAAATAATTGTAATGAGGCGAGACAAAGGAAATTATAAATTTCGAGGATTTTGAAAGGCAATAGACACCGTGTTCATAAAACTCGGGTAAAATGATCAAAGAATCGTACTTCATTTTAGAATTAACTTCTAATTGGAATATGAGGACCATACAAAACGAATCGCTGTTATGTGATTATTTATAATATATACTGAATTCAATATTTTTACGAGAACAATGTTTTTTTTAGCAAAAAACAGATTTTCTTATAAAATAAAGTTTATAAAACGTTCAAAAAAACTACTCCGATCTTTGTATGAATAGGTTTGAGAAAAATATAAGTCAAATTTTCCAACAAAAGTACAATTATATACAAATTATTTGCTTTTCTTTCGCGTAAATTAGATTTAATAACGAATAAACACGACATAAAATTTAGGATTAGAGATATGATATATTTTCTTTATCTTCATATTAAAAATGAAATGACCCTATAAAGAAACGCAAATTAGAGATACTAAAAAAAAGATTCATTTGTCAGATAAACTTAAGAAATACACATTTATTGTTTCAAATTTTGGGTGAATATAACCTGATGCAAATAATGTGTTATTAAATATGAAAGATAATATATTTAACAGGAATGCAAAATTTAATTACAAAAAAAGTAGAACTCGGTATATCGTAGATTGGCCAAATCGAAAGTACTCAAAAAACAGCCAAACAAAATTATTCTCAAGCAAAAATAAAATTAATGCAAGAAAAAAGACATATGACAGACAGAAGTTGCAGAGGTATACTCTAACTACATATATCTCCCTCTAATATTTACATATAAGGTATAATGTATTAAAAAAATTATGAAAAGTCTTCGATTTTGTTTAATATATAGAGGATTCGAAAAAAAACATAATCTAAGTAAAAAAATGAATTTAAATATTAATACAAACTGAATGAAAATGGTGTTTTATAAGACAATTATCAATTTCAATAGAACTAACAATCTCTACAAAATAAATACTGCTATTTTAATAGATTCATGATTTAATATGCTATATCTTTAAATTAATATTTATACAAATAATTATATAATATAAATACAAAATATATGTAGGAAGTTGAGTTTAAATTATTGTATAAAAATATTTGTTAAATTATATTTTTAAACAAATAACGAACATTTAATTTATAAATCATAGAAAGAAAACAAAGAATTAATAAGACACTAAGCAAACCGTTTCTTTACTTTAGAAAACACTAATTCTAAAATTTATTTAAAATAACTTTATTTATATATTTGATCAATCTGATGTATTATGAACATTCTACTTCCCACTATTCGATATTTTAGCTATTTGTTCATAAACCTCAAGAATTTCTTTTATTTCAATATTATTGACACAATAATTTATAATTTGAACCACAAGATCACATTTCTTTGAGACAAATCCTTTTTCAATATAAAAATTTAAAAATCTAGAAAACAACACATGTTCACACAAATTTCTATTTTCATTCATTTTTTCTATTATTAGGACACAATTGTGAATTAGAAATTCTATTGGACACATATTTTAAAAAATTAACCGTATTAATAGTTATCGGTCTTTCAAATACAATCATACATTCTTTTATCTCTAAAATATTCGTATACTCCATAAATATTTTCTGGTATTCGTCATAAAGTATAAAAAAGATATTTTTATTAAACTGTAAAGGAATTCTTTCCAATTCATTTACATGTATTTCTTTGAAATTAGAACTTAATATAGCATATATTGCATCCAATGGTTGTAATTTTCTTCTTGAATCTCTAGAATACGAAAAGAATATTAATATTTTCATTGTACATGTCCTACAACAGAAATGAGACGTATCATATAAATATTCGACATAATTTACATTATTACTACATATTCTTACAACAAGTCTTTTTATTAATTCTTCTTTATAATACAAATTACATATCTTTTCTTCCATTAAAATTTGTATCCCATATTAGTTTTATAAATAAAGTAAAACTGTCAGAGATAAAACGTAAAACAGATTTCTTTAATTTAAAAATTCAAAGAAATTAGATTAAATTTGGAATAAACTGGTAATAAATTTGTATAAATTAAAAAATTATAAATTAGAAAATTATATTTATAAAGAATTAAAGAATTAGGAATTTTAGGAAATATTAAAGGTAAAAAATTCTAACATTTTTGTGAATAAAAAGGAAATAAGAAATAAAGAATTAGGAAATATTAAAGGCAACGTATTTCATTTTTTATTAAAAATAAATGAATAAGAAAAAGGATCAGGAAAATAAATTTTAAGAAGTATGAAATGAATTTTGTTATAAATAATAAGACTTGGTTATAAAACAATAAAGTAAGTTAAAAAATAAATTTTAAGAAATATGAAATGAATTTTGTTATAAAAATATGATGCAGTGTTATAAAATAAGAAAGAGAATGAGGAAAATAAATTTTAAGAAATATGAAATGAATTTTGTTGTGAATATATGAAGTACTGGTAATAAATAAATAAAGGAGGTTGAAAAAGGATAATTGAGAATTTATTAGATTTGAAAATAGGATAGAAGAAAATCAAAAAAAAAATTAAAGAATTTTAAGTACTTTATTAAGGAAACAGTAACTTAAGGGATTTTGAATATAAAAAGAAAATATTTGAATTTATTTAAGATTGAATAACATTTTATATAAAATTTTAAAAAAAATGTAAATAAAAGCCAATTTTATATTTTAAATATGATTTGTATTTTATTCCGAGTTGTATTTTATAAAGATTTGTATTTTTTTGAGATTTTGTGTGTGAAAAACAGTGAATTATTTAAATGTAAAATATATTTACAATATATTATATATTGAAGAGAGAAAAGGCTAAAATTTATTTTTGAATTGAAGAGAAATATTTCTAAAGAATGAAAACTAACAAAATGTTAAAAAAATAATAAAAAATTTATTTTTAAATTGAAGAGAAATATTTCTAAAGAATAAAAATCAACAAAATGTAAAAAAATAAGTAAAAATTTATTTAGTATACAATTATATTTTAATTATGATTATATTAATATTAAATTACCTATTAAATTAATAGATTGGTTCGTTTGAACTGTTTGAGAGAAATGACATTATCCATAGAACATTAGAATATTCATTTTTTGATAACGAATTGCTACAAAAAAACGTATCAGAATATTATTTATGCAAAATATAATATAGCAAGAGTTTGTAATAATTTAAATAGCATTTTTATGCAAAAATATAATTTAGAATATAAAAAAATCACTGAAGAACTTTAATGAAAGTCATGAGACATACCACCTCTCAACCTCAACACAAGATGAAGAGTACTTTCCTTCTGAATATTATAGTCCTGTAATGTTCTTCCATCTTCAAGCTGCTTACCAGCAAAAATGAGTCTCTGCTGATCCGGAGGGATACCTTCTTTATCTTGAATCTTTGCCTTCACATTTTCAATCGTATCAGAATTATCCACTTCAAGTGTAATAGTCTTTCCTGTTAGCTGTTTTCACAAATATCTGCATTCCACCTCTCAATCTCAACACAAGATGAAGTGTACTCTCTTTCTGAATATTATAATCACCCAGTGTCCTTCCATCTTCAAGCTGTTTACCAGCAAAAATAAGTCTCTGCTGATCCGGAGGAATTCCTTCTTTATCTTGAATCTTTGCCTTCACATTTTCAATAGTGTCACTATCTTCCACCTCAAGTGTTATTGTTTTTCCCGTAAGTGTTTTCACAAATATCTGCATTAAGGGGTTTGTTTTTATTCTTTTTATAAATAGTTTTTTTCTTAAAAAAAAAACAAATAAAATTATTTATCCAAATCATCAAAAATATAAAACAGTGTTTCATAACAAAACAATTTAATTTAAATGATAAACTTTTTTCTTTTTATTTTAAAGAATGACATAATCTGTGTATCAGTTACCCCTTATTTTAAATAAATTGTATTTTTATATTTTTGTTATAAATTGATGTGTAAGCGTTTTTTTTTGACTCCTTAAAATATTTTTATTGCTTTTTTCAATAAACGTCAAATTTTTTGTATGAAAAAAAAATAATTTTTAAATTTTAAATTTTAATTCACAAGTAAAACAAAATTTAATGTAATTTTTAAGTAAAAAAAATAAATTATTTGAATTTTAAATTCCCAGTAATAATATTTTCAAATCAATTGAGAATTAACTATTCACTTGCTATAATTTTATTATTTTCCAAATTTTTATTTTCATTTAAATAATCTCCAATCCTTTTACAAATCAGTTTGACTTGTATTGATTTATTTATAAATTACCAATAAAAAAATATTTTTAAATATTTAAATATAAAATAAAATACAACGGTAGTAAAATGATTGGTTTCATTTTAAAATTCAAGTACTTAAAATTGCAACTCATTTTATGTATTAAGAGATAATTCTAGAAGAAATATTGTCATTTAAAGATTGTTTTTGATTTAAATTGTTTTTAATTATATTTGGACTCAAAATGTTGTATTTAAGTAAATTGGAAGATATTGATGCATTATATTTAATTAACATATTTTTATGGTAATTATACAAATGTAAGTCTACAAAATGAATTAGGAGCCACTTAGTTCAATAAATTCTTTATAATGAGCATGCAGAGATAAGAATGGACACCTGTATAAAAACTGATGTTAAAATTCTGAATAACAGACCCGACATATTTATTTTAGATGTGAAGAAGAATAAGATAACACTCATTGAAGTAGGAATCACTTCCCAAAACTCTCTTCAAATAGTTGAAACTAAAAAACTTAGAACATGACTTGCTAGCCAATGAGTTAGGTCTTATTTATAAGTGTAGTTTTGAGATAATTCCGTATGTAATGATCTGGACTGTATTGTGACAAAATAGACGAAGTAGCACCTTAAAAGACTATAAATACTTTATAATGCACTGACTTGCATTAAGTTGATAGTAGTTAAGAAGACAGTCGAAACGATTTCCTTTGATCGACGAAGAGGACTTGAGTCAGGACTAAATGCCAAAGAGAGCTAGGAGAGAGCGTCAATGGGTGTTATTATGAGAGCAGAGATGCACGAGGAACTAACATTCCCCTTAAAACAAACGAGTAGAGATAAAATTGGTGTTAAAACAGAAAATAAGAAAAATATTAAATCCCTTATTTTAGAAGGAAGAACAAACAATTAACATCAATGAAGAGTCGGATTTAGAAGAAGAAACTATATTAGTTAAAGAGGCAAAAGAAAATTTATAAAGAGATTGAAGAATTTTTAACCCTGGATTTTTTAATAAAAATTATGATAATTTATAAGTGATTTAAAATGTTTATATACAAATTTGAGGTAAATCTAATCCGAATTTATCAGTCCTTTTAGATAATTTTATATAAATCTTATATATTGGTTTTTTTATGTATTAAATATATATTTAGTTACCTTGGGTAGGTAATTTAATCTTTATTTTATGATTTAAAGATATATTTTATTTTATAATTGGTTTAGAATATTTGATTAAAAAACCATTTTAATAAAATAATAAGTTATATTCTTAAGTTTATTGTAAGTTTAAAAAAAGTTTAAATACTTCAAAATATGTTTTAAAAATATATTTTTAATATTTTACGTTCTAAAAAATCACAGAAATTGTAAATAAGTATATTTTGTTTGAATTTATAATTTTGAGTAAAATATATATATTCAAGATGAGGTAAGTTTCATGTTTGTTTAATTTCAGAGAAATTATCGTGTTAAGATTTATGACCTGACTATATTTAATATAATTAGTAATATTTAATCTAATATTTTAAGAGTAAAAATATTTTGAAGGAATTTGTTGGTTATTACGGGTCTGTATAAATTTTAAATATTTTTATGACACGAATAATTTTTAAAAGACTTCTTTTGTTAGTTGGTAAAACTATTTTCGGCAAATAATTTGTATTGAAATATAGTAGATTCCTTACTATTAGGTTGTATTTTTTAAAAAATTGATTCTATTTAAATTATATTTGAGGAATTGAGAATTTCACATAGATTTGTTGCTTCTAAAACTTCTCTTAGAAATTATTAAATCAAGCTTTCAAATTAAATTTACAAATCGCAGATTTAACATACAATTTTTAAATCAGAAAATTATTTACAAATTTTTAGATCGGATCTTTCAGATACCAAACACCTCCTTTGCTCGTACAAAATTCTTTAGAAACTTTTGAAAAAACACCAATTTTAAGTTCTTTGTTAAATCTTTTAAAATATTCTTCAAATATTTCATTTCTTTTAAAACTTCTTTTTTTCATAAAAATTGCTATAAAAATATTTCTTATTTCATTTTCTTCACCTTCTTTTAAAACATATGAATTATTAATTAATTTATAAGTTAAATTATTTAATATTTTTATTAATTCTTCTTTTTCCATTCCACTTTTCACAATAACATATTCTATACTACAGATACCAACTTCTTTAAATATTTCATAAATAATATTTTCATCTTTATTATTTGTTTCTTCTATTTCCTCTATTTCTTCTTCTCCTTTAAGTAAATAAATATCATTCTTTTTTATACACAATTCAACTACCAAATTTATATTATTTTTTGTAATATATTTGGTTTCTAAATATCCTTTTTCTTTTAATTGTTGAATTATTATCTTTCTATTGTCTTGTAAACATTCTTCATAAAATTTATCTTTTAAAATGTATCTGCCTCTGCATACCATACAATATTCTTTTATTATTTCTAAAATTCCATCTAAATTATTAAAAATATTTTTTATAATTGAAATGTTAATAACTTTTAATCTAAAAATTGTTTTTATTAATTCGTTTTTCATATGAAGTGTATGTTGAGAAATTTTAAAAGAGTCATTTCGTGTTGTAATAGACAAAGAATTATCATTAATATTTGATATATGAGTAATATTAGTTATATTATCATAATTTGAATCATTTAAATTATTGTTCAAAGGAAATGCATTATAATCACATTTATCTTCACTTCTACAATATTTATACTCTCTGGGTTCTTCATTTTCAATTCTATCTAAAACATACTTCAATGATTTTTTTCTAAACTCAAATTTTTCTTTGCTTTCACTTTTAATCATAACAAATCCATTTTTAATTTCTTTACTTGTTTGTTCACAGTACTTAGGTCTCATAAAATAAAATCCGTCTATTTCTCGTATAACTATAAGTTTCTGGTTGTGGTAAACTCTACCGACATACATTTTTTCATTTATGTAACCGATAGCACATTTATTTATTTTTGTGTTTATTTCTAAATACTTATCGTTATATTTAGATTTTATTGTTTTTAATTTATCGTTTGTATCATTTATGTTTTGTACTTCTTTTAAATCTTTTATGTCTTTTGTATCATTTATATTGAAAATTTTAATGTTTCGCTTGTCTTCTATAATTTTGTATTCAGATATTATTTTCTTTGCCATTTTTATATTGAATGAAGGGATAAAAAAATAGGGTAGAATAGAAAATATATAATTGAATGGGTATAGGTATTTAATTATGTGCGTAAATAGTTTATAAAGATGATTATAGGATGGGTTTTCTACTTTTAGAAAATCTGTACTTTAAAAATATATTTTGAGACGTGTATCAATATAATATTAATAAAAATAAAGTGCATAAAAAAAAGAGATAAATTTTTTTGCATAAAACAAACCAAATAATTAGAAATAAATATTCTGAATTATATTTTGCAAAGATGACAGGTATGGAGCAAGGGATTTTTAAAGAGTTAGAATTTATTGGAATGAATAGCTTACATTTGCTATTTCTTGTGGAGATATTTATACTCCTTTAAATTTGTAAGTATTTATAAAGATTTAGGAATAATAGAAGATAAGTGAGGTGATTTGACACGTAACTGATCCGAAGAAGCAAAAAGTGAACTGATATCAACAGTTGAAAGGCTATGTCACACTAGATTAAATGCAAAAAAATATTTTCTGCAATTAATCAACGTGTGATATCTTTAGGCAAATAACCTATAGGACTACTTCGACTTGAACCGTCTGAGTTCTCTAATCTAGATGATACAGTGAGTAAATTGTCAATCGAAAATAAAGTACTTCTCCGTCCAGGATATAAAAAACATTTTTTACATCATAAAACATATCATCAAGAAGAGTAAATGGTGTTGAGTAGCGAATCGACATATGCTTCGGCAGCTCTTGGGTTTCTGGAAAAAGTACAGAAATATCAACTCGAAGAGCCCAATTCTAAAGCTAAAGAATAATAATAAAACCCATCTTGCACTAATAAAAGGCTTCTTTCTTATAAGTAAGATATATTGGAAGAATGAGTCAAAAAAAGAATTTAGATGAAGCTCAACTTGCAAAATTATATAACGAAATAGAAAAACGAAAACTTCATTCAAATTTTATAAAATAAGAACAAAAGAGCCAGAATTTAGGAATTAGTCTTATATATGATCAAAGAAAGGTATTAATAAGCCAAAAAATGATGCAATTTTCTGCTATATATAAAATAGAAATGTATTCTGGCAAGCAAAATATTAGTGTAAACACTGCAATCAATCTGAAAAACAATAAGCACTTAGCGACTCAATATAGGAATATGTTTAGTATGACTACAGCAAACGGACTGATGTGGTGTTTAGATTTCTACATTTGCGCTATCTAAATAGATATAAATTCAAACATATAAGATTAATAACGTGTCAATCAATCAAAGAAGTTCTCGAAAACGAGTATGTGGAAATATGAGTGGAAAAAAGAAAATAAAGAATTTTGAAACATTGAACAATATACCATGTTTTTTAGTTAGGAAATAAAAATATCACTTTGGGTGAAGTCTAAATTATTAGCAAATAAATATTTTTATATTTATTTATAAATTCTCGAATAAATCATTATGCGATAATTTGGTCTCTAATTATTACATATAACAACCTATTTACAATAAAGTAATATGTTCAAAAAATCTAATTAAGTTAATAAATTAAGGATGTGATTTCTATTTCTTTTGAAAATTTTATTCAAAAAACAAGCAAAAGTTTTGAGATATCTGTACAATCTAAAGTTATAATATATTTAGAAATTAAGATTAAAAGATGAATTCAGCATGTAATCTTAACTGTACTCAAATAATATAATAATTTTTTTATACTGAGTTTTCTTATTTTTCGTTCTCCTTTGCTTCATATTAATATAAATCCAATTTAATTGCACAAGATCAGCCAAATCTACACATATAATTCTTTTTAAACAGATCCAGTTATCTACAAAAAATACATTCGCAAAGACATTGGTTCCAGAGTTTTTGCTTGCTTCATTTATTTCTTTATAAACAGATCCAGTTATATACAAAAAATACATTCGCAAAGACATTGGTTCCAGAGTTTTTGCTTGCTTCATTTAATTCTTTCATTGTCTAGAAAAAAAAAAGAATAACAACCAATATATTATAAATTTCGGTAAGTTACCAGGCGGTAAAACATAAAAGACTAACAGAAGGATAATTATTGCAATATAAAACCGAGTTAACACCAACAAATTTATATAGAAAATTTATATTTATTTTTTGTCAACAGATGTGGTTTTTAACAAAATAAATAAATTAAAAAAATATTTTTTACAAAAGAATTTTCATAGTAATTTTAAGGAAAGAATTGCCCAAAAAAAATTAGTATTAATATTTTAGAAATATTTAAATATTAATTTTAAGAAGAATTTCAATGATAATTCTCTGTATTATTTACACATTAATTCCTTTATATTTATACATTAACAGGTTTGAATAAGTAAGTAGTGTCTTTATAAACCTTCACATGTTTACTCAAATATTTTTTTTATTTTATTTCATTAAAACAATCTCATCTTAAAAGACTAGAAATACCCATGAATGTAGAGGCATACATTCAGTCTATAGTACTTAAGAAGACAGTCGAAACAATTTCCTTTGATCGACGAAGAGGACTTGAGTCAGGACTAAATGCCGAAGAGAGATGGGAAAGAGCGTCAATGGGTGTTATTATGAGAGCAGAGATGCATGAAGAACTAACACCCCCTTTAAAAGGAGAGAAGAGAGAGGAAGATGATGCAAAAAATTTTAAACCAAAAAATAAAGCAACCTTTATTTTACAAGGAGGAACCACTTTAGCGGAACCGACCGATAACATAAATGAAGAGTCGGCTTGGAAGAAGAGACAATAGTGGTTAAAGAGGTAGAAGAAAACATATAAAAATGCTAAATATATTTTAACCCAGAATTTTATAAAATAAAAATATTATTTCATTAAAACTGATAACAAAAAAATAATAAGAATTAATCTTAAAAAAAAGAGAGAAATAAGATATTTATTTAACCTTTTGTCTTATAAAACCGATATTCAAATTAAAAATAATTACTTCGGTAATCGTTCATACAAAAATTTTACAAATATGGCATTTATTAAATAAACCTGCTTTCCTTTTTATGTTTTGTATTGAAATATTTATTTAATTTGAAGTGAATTGTAGTCAATTATTATAAATTATATACTACAAGTTTTATATTTCGAATGCAAATAGAAGTATACTTACAGTTAAGATTGTACTTTGAATGTAAGAAGTAATTTCATTATATTAGTTTGAAGAGTAAGCGATTATAAGAGTCGAAAATAACACTAAGCTATGTAATAGCAAAGAGTGTATATTTGCTAACAATATACATCCATATTACATATATGATTTATAGAAGATGATAGTGTTTGGTAAATGAGTTGTAAAATAGTAAATTTTCAATTTTTTATAAGATATATATTTTAAATAGAGATTCAAATGATAAAAGAAGAAATAAATAATACAAAATATTAGGAAGGAAGAAAGAAAAGAGGATATTGTAAGTGAATAAAATATCTATAGATTGTATGAAATATATAATAGAATAAATAAAAATAGAATGATGAATTATCTCGTTGCAGTAAATAAATAGGAATTTAATATAATTTTTCTATTATTTACATTTCGAATCTATTTTTTATACCACGAGTCTTGCAATATTTATTTTTTCTGTTTTGGCTGTTAATCTCTTTTTTAATTTACAGATTCTTTATATATGTATTTTTATGTTTTATTATTTATTCTTTTCGTATATAATTTCTACGGTGTTCTTTATATTTACAGATTCTTTATATATGTATTTTTATGTTTTCTTATTTATTCTTTTCTTATTTTCTTTTTCATTTTTGTTTTTTCTTTACTACTTTTTTATTTACAAATTTTTTATTTACAAATTTTTTATTTTCTTTTCAGTTTTTAAATTAATAAGGTTCTCATCCGATAAAAACCTTTTAAATAGATTTAAAATCAATAAATTTCCCTCCTTTTTTCCCTCCAAAACATCTATAAATAATCTTTATTTTAACCCCCCATGGCAAGCGGAAAAGGAGGAAAGAAAGATCCTATTACATCTTCAAAACGAGAAGCAAGTGATCCACGTTCAGTATGTAAATTGAACCAATTACATCGAATTATTAGAACTCGTACACGTATGCGTGTATCGCAATCTGCTTGTGTAGCAGTAGCAGCTGGTTTGGTGTATTTGATGGGAGAAATACTTGAAGGTTCGAAAGCAGCAGCAGAAGAAGAAGGAAAGAAGAAAATTTTACCTAAACATATAAATTTAGCCATCTGTAAAGATGAAGAATTGGGACATGTTGGACATGATTGGCTTATCAAAGGTGGAGGTGTTAAAAGTGCAGTGTCTCATGATTTACAGTCATCAAAGAGAGGAAAACAAAGTCAAGAGTTGTGAGATTAATAAAATTCTTTAGTGTTTCTTCTTTTTAGGTTTTTAGTTTTTTTTTTAAAATATTTTTTAAATTCAGAATGAAAAGAAAGGAAGGGAAGCGTTTAATGTTTTAGTATTAGGAATTTTAATTATGTACGTTATTTTGAATATTTTGTTATTGCAATAGCGAGTCGCATGTTTCTCAGTGAAATAAATTGTAATCTTCTATATTGTTTTAAATATATGATTATTTGAAAAAGAAAATTACTAATTTTATTTTTTGGTGAAATAAATTGTAATTTTATATTATTTTGGATAAATGGTTATTTGAGTAAATTTATTTAATAAATTTCTGGGTTATAATATTTTTATTTGATGTGAAAGGATATTATTTGAATGAACTGGGAAAGCACAAATTTTACTTGTTTTGTGAAATTTTATAATTCTTAAATTATAAATAATGCTTTATATTTTAATTTTTTTATTTTGTAAAATTGAAAATAAAATGATATGTTTCGATTTATATTTGTTTAATAAATGATCTTAATAGAAGGATGACATGATAAATATCGTAAAAAAGTGAATGGTATATTAAATTATAGTAAGTCTCTTTGACACATAAATAAATATATTTTCATTTGTTTTAGATATTAATTGATGTAGGTTTTTAGTGTTTCTATGTGAAGATGATTTATTAAAAAAAAATTTTGATAATTTAAATTAGTATTTTTTTTATTTATGAAATATATATTGATTTGCAGTTGTATAAATGAGCCTCGAGTGTTTTAGAGTCTTTGAGATGGCTCAAGAGAGAAAATATGAGGTAATATGATGAAGCAGTGTTCTGCTATATCAAGGATAGAAATGTAATTAGAGGTGTGGAAAGAGAATATCAGCAGTGTAATATGTCTGGTAAAACGTTGAAGCATTTTGCAATCGATGTGAGAAAATGTTTGGATATAAGTACATCGCACGGTATGATTTAAGAGTTATACACCTAAATCTTCTTCTTTAAATAGATAAAAATTCAAGTCTATAAATGAAAATAATCTCTCACCTCAAGAAATTTCCACAGACAAGTAGGCTGAAATAAGAGTGAACAGGGAAATAAACTGATATCATGATTTGGATTAATAGAGCTAAAACATATATTTAAGACAAAACTCGGAATAAGATAACCCTCGTTGAACTAGGAATTACTTCTCAGGATTCACTGCAAATAATTTAAACCGAAAAATTAAAAAAATAATTTTTTTTAGCCAATGAGCTGTGTCTAGCTTTCAGTTTAGTGCTAAGATTATCTTCAAAATTATTTCCTGGGACGGTATTGTGACAAAATAACATAAGTCATGCTTCAAGAGACTGCAAATACCCATAAATGTAGAAGCATATATCTATTCAATAGCACTTAAGAAGACAGTCGAAAAAAATTTATATAATTACCAAAGAGGACTTGCGCCAAAACTAAATAACGAAAAAAGCTGGGAAAAAGCGTCAATAGGTGTTATTAAGAGAGCCAAAATCCATGAGGAACCAACATATCATTATAAGTAAGCAAGTTTATAGGAAGATGGTGTTCAACAAGCGAAAACAAAAAATAGCATATCTCCTAAGTTTTAATGGAGGAACTACACTAAAGATTCGACGATAAATATTAACCAAGTGTTGAATTTGGAAAAGGAAAAGATAATGATTGAAGGGATAGTAGAAAATATATAAAATAGTAAAAATGCTTTGAACTCGGAATTTTATTAAATCATTGACAGTTTTATATGTCATATTGAGGTCTTTTTATTAATATATTTCAGCAGAGTTTTCAAGTATAATTTTAAAGACTTTAATGAGACTGAATATGATTTAAATGAGACTTAATATGACTTAAAGGACTGAAACAAAAAAGATGACTTTAATAATAATATCTTCTTTTTTTTAGATAAATAATGATTGATGCTATAAACAAAATAATTACAATCGATACAACAATTATTACGTGATAATGCTTTTGAAAAAATGAAAGAAGTACTTGTTTGTGAATAGTTTCTTTTTTTTCTTTGAGAAGATTTTTGTTCGCAATGAGTGTAAATAAATCTTTGATTTCATTATAATTTTTAATGTTTAGGTGTTGCAGTGGATAGACGATGGTATTGATCTGTATTTTATAGTTCAATAACTTTGAAATATAGGGTGTTGTGGTAGAATTAACAAATATGTTGGGTAACGTCTGTTTTAAATAAGTAAATTCTATACTTTTATTTTGATTACAGCAACAGTATATTGTGTAGGAGTAATTCGTTGTGTTGTAGAAAAGTATTTTTTTTTTTTTAACAATACTATTTCCATCTTTGGAAAAGGAAAAATCAGAAAGAGATCCAAAACAGATCATAAAATCATATAAAAAATCAAAAGAAGGATGTAAAAGAGCAATATCGGCGGAAGGTCTGTTTTCCAATATCATTCACTGTGAAATATAGAATTAGGTTGCTTAGATTTTTTAAATTATTATCTGTAATAGAATTATTGAATTTTTTGATTTTAACACATTCCCCAAGGACTTTTCCCAGGAACCAGACAGCGGTTTTATGATTAAATTCCTTTCTATCGGTTACCTCGGGTGGTAGACTTCCAAAAAGAGTAGAAAGTTCATGACACATGGCTTCTTCTATATTTTCCAAATTCGTATTTTCTTTTATTACTTTAGAAAAATCATGTATTTTTATTTTCCACGATTCTGTTACCAAAATATTTCTGTAATTCAAATTAAATAAAGCAATATTCTTAGCTTTTAAATAATTTATAAAATCCAGAATTTGCTTAATAATAAGTAAAAATTCTTCATATGTAACATTTCGAGTCTTTAAAATTGTTTTCAAATCTTGTCCGGGATATTCACATACAAAATAATTATAATCATTGATTTTTACTTGTCCACAAAACTTTACTATGCTATCATAGTTCAAAGTGGTTAAATATGATATTTCATTTAATGTATCTTCCGTTATATCACAAAATGGTATTCTTCGTACGATATATTTTGTATTCATATTATGATCAAAGGCAAATCTACAATTTTCGGATTTCATAATACATTCTCGGTTTTCGACAGTATACTCGATTCTATTTCCATTACTGTTTATTTCAATTAAATTAGGAAATTCCTCTAGATTTGTACAAAAAATCAAAGTACGGAATAATCTATACACAGCAGATAGAATAAAAGAATATTTGACTTTCATATTGCAGAGCCTCATATAAATTTTACAAATAAAAGTATAAATATTAGTAAACCATTTTATCTTTTAAAAATGTTTCTAATATAATTTTTATCTTAGATAATTAATTTTAATTTGATAAATATATTTTATTAGCAATATAATTTAAAGTAAAATGCTCTATTATTTACTCGGCATTAGTTTATAAGATTACCAAAAAAAATTATTTTTTTATCTTTAGTTTAATCAGGCTTAAAATTAATTCTATTTTATATTGTAAAGATATTTTGATATAAAATACTACTTTTAAAATAATTTACATCAAATAATAAAAAAATCAGTACTTATTCTTTAAATTCGATGGTATTAAAATTGGTAAAATTTTATACCAAATTATATTTCTTTTTTATTACTTTGACCGAATTAATTACCATTAAATAGAAAGAGAAAAGGTTCTCCTTTAAACGAACTACTTTTCTTTAAATTTAAAGATTTTTGGTAAAATTAGTCAGATTCTTCATTGGTATTTTACTTTATTCGGAAAAATAAGTCATAAATTTCACTATTTCAAGTGTATTACCAAACAAAGCCATCGAATTAATACAAATTTGTAAAAAAAAATCTATTCTTGAATTCAAAAAATTGACGAAGTATATCGATTTTTTAAGTTTTTACTATGATTTTTCGAAAGAATATAAAAGGATACGTACTATAGAGCGGAAATTTACTATAATAATCTTATATATATAAAAAGTTTATCGAATTAAAAATATCGAGCTGTAACATTTAAATCTAAAAGTAAAGTTTTACTAAAAGAAAAAAATTAATTTGAAAAACAAAAGAGCTATCAAAACACATTATGATAACCTTTTTAATTTATAAATTAAGGGTGCATGATTAAACTTTTTAAAATTCTAATATCTTGTGTTAAATGTTTCGTGATTTTCTAATCTTCATCTTCTGGTAATCGATAAAAAAAATCAATGTTTTGACTATAGAGCAGCCATTCCGATTAATACAAGTTTTAAGCTGTAAATTTTTCTAATATATATTTTTAATTACTATATGAAGATTTTAAAAAGGTATATATGAGGCAAAAATTTCCAAAATTTCCAAAATTTCCAAAATTTCTTATATTTTCTTTATTTTATTTTAACTACAAATTGATTTAATATAAAGAGCTAAAATATTTTTCTATATTTACAATAAAATTTTATTCTTAATAAATTTTTCAACCTAAGCTTAATTTAAAATATAAAAAATTTTGAATTTAAATTAATAGATTCAATTTAGTTTTAAGTAAAAAAAATCGTAACTAATATTTTTTTTAAATATAATAGCTCGTCTGCTATTGTTAAAATCAGTAAAATAAAAATAATCTGAAACAATTTCTTTTAGTAATTATATTTAAATTAATTGCAATAAATTGCATCTTGAGACTCAAATTTAAATCCAACTGAAATTTTTAAACTATAAATAGGAAAAAATCTGCATTGAAAATGCTTCTTTATATTTTTATGATAATCTTTATTGTGGAATCAACATTGGAAAATGGTAGATTTTTCAATACGGTAATGCCGGATTCGGATATCGTAGATTATAATCGGAATTTGCATCATCCCGTTCCTTAGGCTAGGTATAAAAACCCAAAGATAGTGAGAAAAAATATTGATACAAAAGATTTGTTTACCTTATATAAAAATTCTAACGATTTATGGATTAAAGACATAGAAAACAAAGTCAAAAAAAGCGTAGAAAAAATCGAATCAAATGTTGACACAGATTTTGATTTTGATAAAACAGGAAGGAGAAATATAGTACCGCATGGAATCAAAAAAGGAGTATTTTCTGAATTTGAAATATATGAATATAATACACCAGTAAAAAATTAAGATTTATCTCATTCATCATTAGATAAGAAATTTAGAGGAGATATCATATTCAAAAAAGAAGATTCGCATGAGGGAAAATCTGTAAACAGAAGTTAAAAAAAGAAATTATATTTTCGCCATATATTTAATACAAAATCATGAATAAACTTTAATTATATATTTCATTATTTATTTTTTTTAATGGTAAGAAAGTTTTAAATAAAAAACATAGTCGATCTATAACTTGCATGATAAAGAATTAAAGGATCGTTATTTTGTTTGGTAAAAAAATAAAATCAAAAAAAAATTGGAATCGTGAAAATTTTAGTATTTAAACGAAGTAACTTAAGTCATTTCATGTTTATTTGTTTACTTAAACAGATTTATAAAATAAATATTCCAAAGAATTACTAGCATAAGCTAAAGTCAAGATTTTGGGTTTCCTGAACCAAATTTTTCATTTTAGAGAGGAATTTTATGGATATTGCGCGACTCAATAACGCCACATAGCAGGAAGATGAGATATAAAAAAGACATATAAGATAAACAACATACATTGGTTACATTAAATGAATTGTGCCACTACATCCTTTCAAGACTATGAACGTCCTTCGTTCGCTTTTTAATACGCTCTTTAAACCAGAAAAACCTGTTTAGATTTTTTGTAAGTTTCTTTTGGTTTCGTAATAGTCCGGTTTTGTGAAATAAATTATAAGCTCAATGCCTATTCCTGATCTTTTATAGGGCTGGGTTAGCGAATAGTAAAAAAACCAAGAGCTGGCAGAGTTCACTGCACAATTATTTGATAGCGAGCGTTTTCAAGGAATTTTTTAAGTACTAGCGATTTTTTATTGCGGAAAACGTAGCATTCTATCTTATCTATGATTATTTTAAGTCAATTTAAAATGTTTTGTAACATAGAAGGAATGTATCAGCAGATTAAAAGCATGTGTGTTCTACATATATTTAATTCCTTAAATTTTCTTCGGGTTCTTTTATAAAAAGAACTGCCTCTCAGAAGCAGAAGGATTTTAAACCATATTTATACGTATGAAGTAGAACATTTGTATTTAAAAATGACTTAACTATTAGCAGGTGGTAATATTTTCAGAAATTATAGGGTTTTTCGATCAATATAATAATCCTTGCAATCAATATAAATATTTTTCGATCAATATAATAATCCTTGCAATCAATATAATAATTTTTCGATCAATATAATAATCCTTGCAATCAATATAATAATTTTTCGATCAATATAAACTTTATTTAAAGTATCACATCTTTTTTAAAACAGTGGCAAGTGTTATATTTGTTTTTATGACATTAACGCAGTTCTAGGTTTAACATAAATGACTGCTACCCTAAAACTCCATAAGTAACCCCTGTGATACCTACGTCCCAAAGCCTTTAATCTACCAGGTGTATAGAACCTAATTAATAGGCGAGGCAGTTGCCCGATGTTCGTTAATGTCCGTTGCATGGAGTGTGATCGAAGGCCGAAGCCCCCCTGGGCTCCCCCAAGACTATGCAGCATTCCACTTACTCTACACTTTCTGAACCCAATAAACTTCTATCTAAGATATATTGCAAATACATACATGGAGTCTACCTAGAAATTGCAACGCTATACCAACAGAGATAACCGGCTACTTAGATTTCCCAGCTTTAAATAGTTTTATTTTTTATATCTCGCAGGCGCCAAGGCCTCTGGTTCTAGTGCGCAAGTCTATGTTTCCATGCTTTTACATGGCAATTACTTACATGTTCAGCTGCAGTCTGCAATCTAGTTACATAAAAAACTACAAATATATTTGTAGAAAAAGTTTCACCGTTTCGTAGACCTCTGATCCTATAACAACACCTATGGAACAACCGAAGATGTAGTGTAATTTTTTCCCACTAAAAATCCAAACAATTATTTTCACACCAGTTTCACATATTAATGGCCAAGCAAAAAGGGTTTATGTGGTTATCCTCCCTTGAATTGGATTTTTATATTATAAGGATTATAAATATGTCAATTATGTTACATTTTTTAACTTATTTTATGCGAATATCTATACTTCACTTTATAAAATAATGAAAAAAAGCTGCTAACAAAATTTAAATTGGAAGTAATTTTTGGGAAAAATCATATAATTCTTTTAAAATACAATTTCTCTTTTCTAAATTAGAAGTATTTTTGTATTTATAGGTAGGAATAATTGATATTTTACTCTTAAACCTTTGAGACAGATCATGATGAGATTATTTACACCATATAATTCTTATATTTTTATGCTTTATTTTGTTTTAAGATTTAAGTATTTTTTTATTGTGTTTTGTTGTTATAATATTATTTTTTAATCAATCAAAAATTTTGGTTTTCGCCGTTTAATTTATGTTAAGTTTTTTTTATGTTATTTTGTTCGATTATTTCAATTTAAATAGAGATAAAAAATTGTCAATTAGAATTTTTAAGGGTTTTACGACATTCGATTATTCAAATATTTTAAATCTATCTAAAAAACATTTTTTTATTAAATTTTCATAAAAATGCAAAACTTAATCAAATCTTACAATTATATACATTCCTTAGATCAAAAGGATGAGTTTTTAGAATTTATAAACCAATAGTAATGTATTCTTGCTTCTATTTATTTTATAATTATTCTTTGTTTTTTCTTCTTAAATTTATGTTCATCATCGTTTAACCAAAAACCTCAATTTCAATTCATTATTTTCGAAGATAATTTTTGTAAACTTTACTTTCTAAAATTTGTAATTGAACTATATAATAGTTACAGAAAAATTAATGTTTACATATTTGTAGTAACGACTTAAAAATTTCAGTTTTTTGTATTTTTTTTGAAACAAAAAAGGTAGAATATTTACAGTTATGATAAATATCAATAAACATTTGTTACTTAGTTAAAGCCTAGGGCTATTTTCATATTAGTATCAAATATGGTTTCGATATACGTTTTAAAAAATTAATTTATGATTTTCCAAAACTTTAATATTTACATCAAACCAATATAATTCCCACCAAAAAATTTATATTTTAGGAATAAATTAAAGTTAAAAAATTTATTTTAAATATTCATAATTATTGAAGGAAAATAATTTGTAATACTTAAAAAACTTTAAATTATTTGATTTTTTTTACACATAATAAGATCCAATAAGAACATGTAATAATATATCAGTTTCCTTAACTATATATCTCTATCGTTTTATCTAAAATCATCATATGCTTATCCTGAATTTATACTTTAAAATTTTTTTCATAAAACCCAAACTTAGATATTTTTATACTTTATCATAGATTAATTGTTAATTAGAATTAAATATCTTCAGAATTTTACAAGTCAACTTTAAATTAATTGCAATAAATAGTTCGACTTATAAAAAATATAAATAGATACGTAAATTTGTTTTTTAATGGTTGATCAGTATATCTTGATAATTTCTTATTTTGTAAGAACAGCGATTTATGACAAATTATTCCAAAAAGGATAATTTAAAAATGGTTTTAGCACGAAATATGCACTACATATATCATCCTTTCCCTGGTGCGACATTTCAACGATCCTTAAAAAACGAAGCAGGTTTAACAAATGAAAATGATCCTAATATAAATTATCAAATAAATTCAACGGAAGGAGAGAATTTAGATACAAAAACAAAAAATATTGCGAATAGATGGAATTTAGAATATAAAGGGATTACCACCTAGTTTGCGAAAAGGAAAGCAAATAAATTAACAAGATACCGAAAATAAATTTAATAGAGATACAAATATCGATTTAAGGTTACCGTGTTAAAAATATCAATATCTTTTAATGGCCAAGCTGATTGTTTCTCCAATAAACTATAAACTGTTACCAAAATATTAATGGATAAATATATGTACTTTGTGTAGAAATCTATAATGTCGGCGCAACTATAAAAAGTCTACAAATAAATAATGTTGAGTATTTTCTTTTTCCACGTTTAACATATCCTATTTGTTGAATTAACATTCGAAATGGTTTGAACTAGCAAATATTTTTTTTGTCTATTGTCTTTTTATATAAAAATTTGAAATAAAGAAACAGAACTTTGGTACTTTTCTGTTGAAAAGTGAATATAATCATTTTTTTTGAATGTTTCGAGCAGAAATCAAAAAAATAACTTTGTAACGCTGATTAAAAAATTTTCAGATGAATTATTTTTAATTAAACCGATTTAAGTGTAAATATATGACTTTGAAGTCCATTTTATTTTAAAAACTTTGGTCTTTTTAATTATTTGAAATGATTTGATATTATTCAACCTCTTTGTTCAAGAAATAACTCACTATTATTTATAGCAAAATATGCATTTTATTATACAAAAAAAGGTTAACTGACCAACAATCAGTAAAAATAATAAAATATTTTTTGATCTATTATTGAGTAGATTCTCATGCTTTTCGTATGATCGATTTTGACAGAAATAACGCTTAACCATTCTGTCATTATTTTCTCATGCTAATATCGGCATTCTTTAACAATTATACAATTTATATTAAACTAGTGGATACAGAATCTATCTTGTAAAAAATTATTCATAAAATTTTATTCGGAAAACCTAATATATTAGTGTGGTAAAATTTAGGATAGAAGTTCGCCGACTTCTTTGTAGTTTTAAATACTAGAAGGTCCTGTTTTCTTTGAACTATCGTCTGTATAATGTGTCAAGATTTTTAGCCTTTTTTAGAGAACACGGCTCTTTTATTTTACCCGAAGTTCGTGAAGACACACTGAAGATTATATGTACTTCAAATTTAACACTGCCATGAACTGTATCTTTATTACGCGCATATTTAACACATATTTTTAAATATAAAAAAACTTTAAGACTTGTCTCACTAATTTCTTATTTTTTTCTTCAATACATTTATCTTGATCAATTAATTCTCTTAAAACAGCTAAATTTTAATAGCTTATACACTGTTTAAAAACAAATAATATTTTTACCGCATGTGATAAATCACAAGCTTGATTAAAACTATAATTAAAAGATATTTAATAAACATAAACGGAAATAAGCCCATTATATTGATTTAGTATTTATTTTATAGTTTTTTGAAAATAATGTACTAGGATACGTAAATTCTAGCATCGCATCACAATTTACTTAAGAATGAATAAAAACCAAAATAATGTGTTTATATCCAATAAAGAATTGTGAGAATTATTTATCATAGACAGTAATTCATTTTTATTAGAACTTACAAGATTTGATTTAGAAAGGAGTATTCCAATACATGCATTTTTTTTTCAATTTAAAAACTTACTTACCATTTAATTCCTCCTTTAGGTCTCGGTGTGGAGGATGAACAACTGAGAATTTTCCAATTGCATCTTTTAATCTGTTGTAACTCGAAATTATAGGGAATGGCCTATAGATCCGATGTGGTTTATATCCTACCAACATTTCAACAATGATTTCACTTCGATTTCACAATTTATTGCTACGAGATAGTTTTCAATCAGGTTTTCCTCTCTCCACCCCTATTTTAAAACTACCCAGTGGAATATTAAAAAACGAATTTTTTTCGAAGCATTCATATTTTCCTAGGAATAATGCCTAATGTCGTAAACCGAATGAGAAATTATAGAAAATTTATATGCCATAAAAGGTTAATAAGGGCTATTCAATAGCGCCTCGCTGAAGCCACAATTCATTTAGTATACTTTGGCTCTGCATTCTATTATTTAGCAAACAACTAGCGATTAAACAAGAATGAACGAAAAAAAAATTTGACTAATTGAAACTTGTTAAGTCTAGAACTAAAACAAATTTGAACTCTCTGAAGTAAAAAGCGTTTAGGAAACAATACTATTAGAATTGTTTTTATCCATTGAGAATTCCCACAGGAATGCATTTCAAAATCGCTGTCAATTAATATAAGTGACCAAATAACTCATAGCAGTATCAATATTGACTATAATACGTTCTCGATTATTCTAGGTGATCATAAACCCTAAAATACATTGTTTTATTTGCCAATATTGATATTTGATCAAATACAAAAACAAGAGAATATTATATTAAGTACAAAAACGAGAAAATTTTACATTCAGCCAAAAATATCAGCCCCAAGTGGTTATATTTTTTAGAGCAGCTTCTTTTTGGTGACATTTCGAAGGGAATAGTCTTTTTTATTTACGGCAGTTGTATTTGTGTGATGTGCATTTCTATTGAGTTCATATCGACTAATACCCTAGTGTGGCCTTGTATGGCAATCTTGCACATTCCTCTAATAAAATCAAGGACCGAGGAATTTTTTAAGCAAAAGTAAACGTTTCAGTTTATATTCTAAATTTGTTTTTAGCAAAATTTAATTCTAGATTACATGTTTCATATCTAATTTATGAAGATTTTAATCTGGTATTGAAGAGGCAGATTCTGTGGATGCTTATATCAGTACGAGTTTTGTCAAGATCTGGGTGTAAGTTTTTAACGGGTCACTCTTCCTAGCTTCAGTTAATTCTTAATTTTATATTCGGAACCTTTTTTCAGGTTTTTTGTTTTTATCGCGCAAATAATCTTAATTTTGATGTTTCTGTGTATATTACTGTTCTGAATCGGAGCCTCTGGTGTAATATCATACCATAGTAGCATATTTTTCGTAACATGAGATTTAGAAAAGATGGCTATAACATTTAATAGTCTTTCGCTGTTACGAAAATCGGATTTAGTATAATATTGAGGCTAAGTATTAAAAATGGATATCAAATGAAAAAAATTACTTCCCGTTATGTTGATATGCTTTTAAGTGAATCACACATTCTTCAAGGCAACTTCCTTTACAGTTATTAAATCGCATATACTTGTTTTAATCCTAAGTCCTCTTCAAAATTTATATTAGGCAGAAGATCTGCTAATCAGAAAACCTTATAGAATAACTTTTATCTTTGTTCTCAACATGGCCTCATACAGAGTAAAGTTTTTGCCTAGCAGCGACCACCTTTTTTCATAATCTAAACAAAACTTAAGCCTTTTGAACGTTTTTTTCTGCTATTATCTTCCTGGTACTAAAAGGTATTTTTTTCAAACTATTAATTTGTAGTTCTACAGAGATATGACATTGAGAGTGTACGCGCTTCCTATATACCCTCTTTAACTCGGGCTCCTTGTACGATACTTTTTTGGTAGTATTTCGGAAATTTTTCTGTCACTATCACTCTGTAAGATAGTATCCACGCCGAAAATAGAAAAACATTCAAAACTAAATCAGCTATTTCTTCCGCTCTTTACTTTTCAGAAGCTAAAAAATGAATAAATTTTGATTAATGATCTCTTATGCAAGTATAGATTTATATGAATCACAAAATTGTGATTGCATGTCGATTAAATCAACTCGCTCCATGAATTCATGTTTTTAACCATAAAAGGTGTTGCAGACAATCTTTATTTTGGTAGTATATGTTTTTTTCTCACAGGATACATAAATTTAGATAGGTTCCTATCATTTTTCTTGTGATGTTTTTACATTCGGAATTTATTTCCTTACATATAAGATTTCAACTACGAAGACCAAATGCAATATATGCACTATATTAAATTTGAAATAACTCTTATCGATCCACAAAAATAAAACCTAATTTTCTCTTAACCTCTCTCGAAAGAACAATTAAGCTTTTCCTTCTTTTCCATATTTATCATATCAAACTTACTTAAATCCTAATAATTTTTTTTCCTAATAACTTGCTTTTAGAATGCTTTAACTTTTTATATTAACTTAATATGTTTTTTTACGTGAGAATTTGTGTATTCCAATCTTTGATAAGCAATATTCATTCAGCCATTCGGCAAAACGATGCTTCATATCATTAAAATCCATAAAAATCTGTTTAGATATTTTATTTTTTTGTTTTATAACTTATTCTTAGTAAAGAAAAAACTGAATACAATCGTTAACGCTCCGAAATAAAAAAAACTGCGGAGTTAGCAGCTGAGAGTGAAGTCTGATTTTCCAGCGAAATTCACACTTTACACAAAATGTTAAATTTCTCTCAATTTATAAAAACAACTATAAATTGTAGATGTATTGATAGTAGTTCTAGTAGTCTAATAAATTAATATTTATTCTAAAAAAACTCTTTAAATTGCTGTAGAATATATACCAAAAGAATAGTATTCTAAAAAAAATGTGCCTTTTTTTTTACTAAAATACGATTAAATTTGAAACTAAACTTAAAAGGCAGCTAGGAAAGGAATGGATCGAGGGAAAAATCGCTATTTAAGAACAAGATATATTTTTCTTGATACATATACTAAAAAATAATGCATTTCGGAAAAAATACAATGATATAAGTCGATATTATCTATAGAACGACTAAAAAGGTTTTCAAATCAAATACAAATATAAAAGATAAAAACTGCCAAAAAAATATAAAGTAAAAGAAAGATACCAAACTAAAATTATTTTTTAATCAGATACGAAATCATTTTATATTATATATCATAGCTTTTGATACAATAAATAGTTTGTTTATAAATAATGTTTATAACAGGTGAACATTTAAATATCTCAATTATGAATTTTAACTAACCTAGAACCACGCGGGTTTCAATTATTTCTAAAATACTTCTACACAACTATTTATAATTTTAAAATTATTTTAAAATATTTGGTGTGTTTTTTTTTGGCAGCATGTTAGCCTATGGCTAGCTAAGAAAGAAATTGGTAGATTTCAAACGAAATTCTGAAATCATTCATTAAAAGTATACGATATGTTTTTAATTTAAGATACTCAGCTTATAAATTCTATTAAATCTATTCAATAATATCGAATATCAATCTACTTATAATTATGAATCACATTTTATTATAAACTTCGTTTTTAGGAAAGGATTATAGTATAAAATAATGCTGCACCAAATTCAAGCATCGAACGATGAATTCTTTTTTATAGATTTATATTTTTTTTAAAAACTAAACAAAAATTTCAGCTGGAAATATTGGAATCATATTGTTCCAATTCAATTTTAATTTTACCAAATAACAGATCTATATGATTAAATGGATTTAAATCTAGTAATTTTTACTTAATAAATATCACATTATTTTAAAAAAGCGGAAAATGTTTTTGCTTGAAAAATATTACTGCAGTTCGAGCTTTAACATAGATAACTGCACCGTTCTCTTCAATTGTATACTCTACAATATATATCAAGGTTTTTCATATAAAAAATATTTAAAATTCATCAATGAGCAGAGAAGTTGCCCTTATTTACATATCCGTTGAATGATATGTGATCTCAAGTCAAAACTACTATAAGTTACCCCAAGACCAGCAGCATTCCAAATAAATCTATATTTTTCTAACAAATTAGAGTTTCTTTTATGACAAATCTAGGTAGCCCAAGGGATATATCTAGATGCTGCGATGCTATACTAATATATATGACCGCCACTTAGCATTCTTGCATTTAAAATTTTTTCTTTTTGTATCTGTCAGGCGGAAAGTCCTCTAACTATAGTAAGCAAGGTTAGACTTCAAAGCTTTTACATGGGAATTAAATTCAAACTCAAAATATTTAGGATCTAGTTGCATAGAAAATTTCGAATTAAAGATGTAAAAAAACCACCTTTTCGTACACTTCCTCCACCCTATACAATTGCCAATATAACAATGGAGAATAAGATGTGGTTATCATTAATCCACATTTCAAGATTGATTTTCCTATTCATTTTACGTATTCATTGCCAAACAGATAATGTTTAGTGGCCGCACCCTCTGCTCTTATTACCTTAAACGTTAAATGGTAGCTTTAAGTAGAATAATTTAGATTTGTTTGGTTGAATTAAAACGAAACTAAGATCAAATTATATATTTTACAAATAATTGAGATTTCTTAAGTTAAATATTTAATCATATTTTTAAAGAAAATTATAAATTAAATTAAATTCAATAATACGGTTTATTTATTATAAATGTTTCCATAACAAATCATTAATTTCCTTTTCTGTTTTGTTATCATCATGAAAGATTGTAAATACATCATTTAATTTTTTATTTTTAATAGTACAAATAATATTTTTATCATTTTTCCATTCGATATGAAATTTCCTAAAAATTTCAATAAACAAGCTATTTGATGTTGGATATTGAATACTTTTATAATATGCTGTTTTGTTTTTAATTTCATTGGTTAATTCTATCAACTCCAATTCAAGATTTTCATTTTTTTCTTCACTCATAAATAACTCTTTAGATAGAGAAGAGATTTCCTGGTTTAATTTCATGTAAGAATTTTCTTCTTTCATTTTCTGAAGTTTGAGATTTTCTATTTCTGTTTCGATAAATGAATTAGAACGCTTCAAATCTATTAAACTATTTTTCATTGTTTTAATATTAGAAATATGAGATGATTCTTCGCTTCTAGTTATTTTCTCAATTTTATTCAATAGTTCTCTTTCATATTGTGAAGTAAATAATTCGCCATTTTTTAAAAGTGAAGTATTCATTGAATAATATAAGGATTAAAAAAGCAAAATAAATAGAAAAAAGAACTTTTATTAAAAAAATAATATTTTTTAGATTTCAAAACAAATCTTGATAAAATCAAAGTAAAAGTGAAATCTATTACAGCAAAATCTTATAAATTAAACTATTTAAAATTTATCTCTAGTCTTTTTTAAAGTTAGATTTTAAATTTTTTTATTACGATAACAAATAAATTACCATTCATAGATTTTTGTAAAATAGAATATAAAAAATTCGGAGATATTTATTAGAACAATAAAAATATCTTTTCTATAATAAACCAAAAAAACTACATTAACATTTCTATCTTGTTGCTTATATTTTTTAGCATTCTATCATAGTATTTCCATTTTATTAAAGAATTTGAGTCATTATATTTGTTTTTACATTCATTTATTTTTAAAACTGTGATTTCTTTTAATTTATTCAATACATCAATGTTTGTAGTCATATCAATAGTTTCATTGGTAAATAAAATTTCATTTAGAAAATCGGTTGAAAGATTTTTATTTAAATGGTTACCGTTTAATTTATAAAGATAAATTGCACGTTTATAATCATTTAAAAGTGTTTTGTATGCATTATTGATAATTGCAATATTTAAATCTCCATCTTTGATATTAAAATCTGAAGATATATCTGGATGGTATTTTTTACATAACTCGTGATATTTAGACTGCAGAATAGTTGGTTGAATATCAAATGAAGGTTTTATTTTGAAGATTTCAAAGTAATTTTGAATCGAACCCATCTGAGTTCTAAAATAATTTCGAATTTATATAGATTTTTTTTAAATGATAATTTTCAATATTTCAGATTAAAATATAGTGCAAATTTGTCTAGTTTTAATATAACTATAGATCGAATCAAATCTCGCTTTTAATAAAGTCTCGTATCCTTAAACTGTATTATATATTCAGTGTTCCCATTTTTTTTTAGCATATTTCGATTATAGTACTAGGAATAAAGTTATATTTTACGTCATACTAAGGGTTTTAATTCTAAATTTTATGTTTTTTTGAATGTATATTGCGTACAACGAATATTTTTCAACCATTTAAACACATTCTATATAATTATAATGTATAAATATTTTTATTATTAGATTTGCTAGGATAAATATACTATAAACACGCAAAAGATCAATTTTATCACAAACATATGTTTTGAAGGGAAATAATGCCGTTAGATCAATATAAATTACGAAAAATATATCTTTTAAACAATATACAATGTCATAATATTTTCAAACTATAGATTCAAAACATATAGATTTTGTAAAAATAAACCAATTTATTTTCTGTCTTATCTAGTGTTCTTATAATCTACATATATTTGATTAATATTATCAGTTAATTTGTTTTCAAAAAAGTTCAAAATAAGATTTTTATTTTTAAATTATATTTTTATAAAAAATTGTATTGCAATAATCTTATTTCAATAAAGTATTCAATTTTTAATGCAATTAAAAAGTTGAATTGTTTATTATCAATAAGAAATATATTACATCAAAAAAAATCAAAAACTTTTGATGATTTATAATAGAGAATAAGATCTGAAGATCTGGGAGAAAAAAGTTGAACCTATAAATATAATACTAAGAACAACAAAATATTTCTTCAAAGAACTCTTTAATTTTGATACCCGCCATACATTCATGGAAGGTAGCTAAGTTATAAGTACTTCTCTAACAAGGAGAAATCCTTTTGCTCACTTTTCCGTTATTATATATACTTTAGTTGTTTTTGGAAATAAGAGAATTGTTTTTATCCATTATGGTACCCGTTTTGAATTGAAAATAGATTTATTTTCTAGAAAAGATCAAATTTAAAGTATAAAAGAAATTTTTATAGTATGTGATATAAACAATATCAGTATCTAATCAAAATTATCTAAATTAAATTAGTTATGGATATAGTTTGTTGCTTGCAAAAACTTAAATTTGTCAAATTAAAAATTATAAATATTTTGAATTTGTCTAAAATTTATACTTTAGTTATGAAGATTATATAACATCAAATCTTTAGTGTTCACAGTTCAAAAAATTTATCATAATACTTTTTTAACTTAATACAATAATTTTTTCGATATGTTTTGAAGAAAGATAATTCGTTTATGATGAAAGATAAGAAATTGAATAAACACATGTCAGTAGTTTCTTAGTAAGATGAAATTATTTTGTTGAAAATGTAAAGGTTAAAATTTTTCGAGATCGTATACATAGATTTAAAATTTTACCCGAAATTGTAATTTTATACTGAATTAAATATCTAAATTTATAACCTAAGATATTAATTGCGTTGTTTCAAGATTTTCCTCCCATTAAAATAGTTTTAATAGTACAAATCTATAAATATATTTTAAAATTAATTAATCGTGTATTTACATTTTTACATCCATCCAATGATAATCAATCTGTTTATTTAATCTATAAATATATTTTAAAATTAATCAATCGTGTATTTACATTTTTACATCCATCCAGTGATAATCAATCTGTTTATTCACTCTATAAATATATAATTTCAAAGTGATAATTATATCTGGGATAAATCTGAATTATAAAAAAAATATTTGATAAAAAATATTATAAACGATAAAGTGGTTAAAAAATGAATGTTTGTTTTATCTGTATAAAATCATTTATCAATTCTCTGTTTAATGTTTCAGATAAAATATCGATAAAAATGTTGACTTTAAAATTTAATTGCATGAAGAAGTTTGTCATTCAACGTAATAAAATTCGAACGTTATTATTTTTATTTCTTGCTGTACTTTCATACTCTTTGTTAGAAGGAAGACATAGAATTCTTTTAGAAAATAATAGAAATTTGGTTTTAACTGCAGAAAATAGTATTGTTCGGTTGAAGAATGATAACGAATTATTTATTAATCAAAATCTAGCAGATATAATAAATTTTAAAGAATCTTCAGTTATAGATAGAGTTAAAATTGTATTAAACAATAAATATCTGTGTAAAAAAGAAAACGATCCGGGAATTGTTCTTTGTGACGGAGACACACATTTTTCGGATTGGGAGATCATAATGACACTTAAAGGCTACAGATTTATGCTTAATACTAACAGGCCATTGTGTTTGACTAAAACAAATTATGATTCTAGAAGAACTACGGAGGGATATTATCTTAATGCTTTAGAATGTAAAAATGAAATAGATTCATCAGAATATTTTGAGATCGAAAGACTTAGCGAGGAGCCATCAAATGACCATAGAAATGATTCTTCCGGGAATTATAACAATCATGGATCTGGAGATCCTAGATATCGATCAAATTACGAAACGTGTACAAGAAGATAGAAACAAATTGCCCAAAACAAAGAATTTAGTGGCAATAATTAAATTAAATTGTTTTTTTATCTTAATTTCATTTCCAATTCTTCAATTCAAATGTATATTTTATAAAAAAATATTGTTATCCACAGCATTTTGCTTTGAATGATTAAAGTAACTTTTTTTTTCATATTAAAGCCAAAATTATTTTTGAATAAATTTACTAAAGAGATAATATTATTTCCCGTAAAAAATTTAAGAATTAATTATTAACACAATCTCATAAATAATATACAATAACTTTAATTATTAAAATATACAAATATATAATTTGGGAAAAACAAAACCACAACTCATTATATAATTCCGAATTTTTAATAAATATCTTGAAATAATTCTAAATTAGACTATCATTCAATTTTTGCTTTGAAAAAAATTGATAAAATATCCATAATTTGATTTGAATAGTTGAAAACACCATGAATTATATTAACAGTCAAAAAAAAATCCGTTAGACGTATTTTATAGTTTTTTATTATAACTATAGCAATTCTTATAATTTCAAGAAATAATATTTATATAATCGGATATTGTTATGGAATTTGAATGAATTATTTTTAAATAATTTTTTAGTCATATTAGATAGAAAGAATATTGACATTTAAACTTTTTTATTGACTGAGTTGGACTATTTAATTGCTAATATAAGGTAAAAGTTAAAAATTTTAAATAAATGACGATCATTAAAGCAATTCAAATATTTCAGAGCTACTTAAAGGTTATAATTTTTTTTAAAAAAATTAAGCTTAGTATATGCAAATAAAATATATTTATAAATATGTATATTTTTTCAAAAAGCGTATTTAATATATATTTGCGGCAATAAGATGATTGTAAAAACACTTTTTTTAGAAATACATATTTTTTTAGATTAAATTTGAAAGCTGCAGATACAATAAAAATTGAAAACTTTCAGAAAAAAATATATTTTAAAATTTTAATTGCCAAAAATTCTTTCAGAAAACCAGCAAAAATTGTTTTAAATGATATTAAAAACAGAATCAAAGATTTTGGAAAGTTCAAACATAGAATTTATAAATTTTAAAAACAATTTAATTACATTTCTTAATCCACAAGAAGTGCATTCGAGCTAGAATTGTATCAAATAAACAGTTTTGTGTCTTTTTTTTTGTATTTATATTTTTTCTTTATTTTTATACTTTGAAATTATAAATCTAAAAAAAACAAAATATTAAATAAATGATATATATTACATACAAGTATATTTTTTTAAAATATTTGTGTATTTGCACGTTTCTTAATCCAAATTAGAAATTGGAATAATTGAAATATGAATATATTTTATGTTTCATTTGGTTTTTAGAAGAAATGTAATTTAATATATTCAAATACAGGTTATACATATAATTTGAAGCATCACAACTTGTATAATTGACTGGTAAAACCAATATCGAAAAAAAAGAATTTAATGATACAAAAACTTGAAATATTCAGAATATTTAGATGACTTTAAACTATTATTTCAATAGCTATCAAATAAAATTTAAGAATTTAATGATACTAAAACTTGAAATATTCAGAATATTTAGATGACTTTAAACTATTATTTCAATAGCTATCAAATAAAATTTAAGAATTTAATGATACTAAAACTTGAAATATTCAGAATATTTCTAATGAGTTTCAACTATAATTTCTATAAAAATTTAAAATTTATTTTATAAAAACTTTTATAAATCTATATATTTGTGTTTTAAATGCTTAAATATTTTTCCATTTTTTTACGTAATTAATTTATGAATTTAGAATATAATTATGAATAGATTCCATTATTTTCATCCCATGTCGGTTAAACATGCAGATAAGAAAATATTGTCTAAACGTAATAATGAATCCGATTTAAATGAGAAAAAGGATTCAAAAATTAGAATTCGTGTTTTAAATAAGAAAACTGATGAGCAAGAAAAAATTTTGAAAGATAAAACAGTGAAACGTTTTAAGATTAACGACACGGAAAAAAAAGAATTAAAGAACTCAAAACTTAAAAAACACAAAATTCAAAAGAATAAAACAAGAAATAAAACAAATGAAATCTCAAATAAAATGTTTAAAAATAAAAAAGATATTTCGAAAAACTCAAAATTTAAAAAATTAAATGACAATTCAAACAAAGAAATCAAAAGAATCAACTATGAAAGTAAAAACAATTTTATGATTAAAGATCAGTCGATTACAAAAATAAATTATGATAAAACAATGGAAAAATCACTCAAGAATATAACTTCAGTAGAAAAGGAAATTCTTAAAAGAGGGACTATCAAGAATAAAATAGATCTTCTGACACTTTTAATAACTCAAAACAGAGGAAATAATAAAGAAAATTTACAAAAATTATTTGAATTTTGCGAAAATGAAAGACATAGCATAATTTTGTATGTTATAAAGAATTTTAAAGACTTACTGATTTCAAATAAAAATTTATTCCAACAAAATACAGAATATTCAAATAAATTTTTCAAGATTTTAGAAAAAGGATTAAAAAATGAATTTATAAGTAATTCAATCATTAAAATCGTATATGACCTTTTAACAAATGAAATACATGTTGATGGGCTTATAAAGATTTTTGTTAACAAAATTGGTGGTAAAAAAATAGTTTCCCATTTTGTTTGTTATAAATTAACAGAATTGGTAAAAATGAATAAAAATAAAGAAAATCGAAATAAAATTTTAAATGAAATTTATGAGTATTTTTCACGTGATACTGTTTTAAAAGCAAGAGTTAAAATATTAAAGATTATAAGAAATTTAAAATTCGACGAACAAGAAGGTATCATAATTAGAAAGATCTTAAATATTATATTTTCTGAAATCTCAACCTATAAAACAGAGAAATCGGAACTATTGAGTTGTTATATAAATATGGGAATAGAAATCTATGAGAAAATAGAAAAAGATTTTGAAAACAGTGATTTAGAAGATGATTTCATCTTAGAAATATCACTTTCAAATTGTAATTCAATCAAAAATTTAATTCATATTTTATATAAAACAAAAAGTAAAAAACTAAGCGAATATTTTACAATGGTTTTTAGAAATAATATAATAAATAATTATGAAAAAGTACCTGAAATTCTTAATATATTACTGAATTTTCTTTTGAATGAAAATGATATTAAAATCAGAAAAAAAGTTATGATAAACAGTTTGAAATATATTGTTATGAATGGCGATATTAGGATGATTCTATCGATTTTAATTATTCTAACAGTTATTGTAGAAAAATTTGGTAATGAAATACTTTATGATAATTTTGCAATTCAAGTTCTTAGTAGACATTATTACAAGCCTATTCAATACTTATTTTGTAAAATTATGAATACAGAAAGGATTGAAATTTTCGATCCATATGATGAATTTTCACTTAAAAACACAGAAAATATTATTTTTTCAATCAATAAAGTATTCTATTAAGCAATAAATTTATTTTAATTTAATTAATATATAATGTATCATTTTTTTTGTTGTTTTTACTTGATTTAAAATTTTTTATTAATCATTTCTCCAAAGTATTCACTGTGCAATAAATCATTTGAGTTTTTTATTTTAAGATTGATTTCTTAGTTTTTACCAATTTTTAAAATTATATATGAAATTAACTTTAATCAGGATTATATCATCTAGTGTAAAGCTGTTTAAATGATTAACTAATTTCATAGTTGAAAATATATTTAATTGGTATTTTTAGAGTCATTGTTTGTATTCTAATTCAGTATTACCCAAATTTTTATTTGAAAAACAGCTGTTTTTTCATTAAATAATAAATCATAATTTTCTTACTAAAAAAAGTAGTAAATATGAAATCATCTATCTGCTATTAATATATTTTAAAGAATAAATATATGATTCAGATAATATATGAAATAATACCGACAAATTTCTATTCAAGTTTTAAGTAAATTTTTAAATATTTTAGCCTTCATTTCTATTTACGACTCGAAATGTTTATTCTGGCATTAAAGAATTCAAAACGATATCCATTAACAGATATTATACGGAATTTTTTGTACACCCTAATATTGCATCTCTTTGGAAAAGGGTATATCTCGTTTATTTTTATAACTTAACTCGGTTTGGTGTTGAGATAGATGGTTTTTAACACACCATAGGTATCCCACAAATACCTTCATCTCAATGCTTTTCGTTCAAAAGATGTATAAAATTTATTAAATGCGCGAGAATGTTTCCAGATGTTTTTTAATAGCCGTTTCCAGTGTGTAATCTCTAATAAAGCCTTATATGAGCTTTTCGAAAACCAGAAGCATTCCTTTTAATCTCCAATTTCTTGAACAATATATATTTCTTGTTAATAATATACCGGTGATTTACATAAGATACAGCAAGATCCGGAATTTCATATCACTATATATAATCTGCTACTCGATATTTCTACCTTGTAAGCTTTATGTGTTTTTTTATCTTCCGAGCATCGATTATTCTAGCCGGAGTGAGGAAGACAGATGTAAATGCTATTATATAGTAATTATTCACAAATTCAGAGGTAAATTTCCAATCAAGTTGCATTAAAACCATACACAAATCTTCTAAGAAGATATCGCAATTCATACATCGTCTATCCTTATATAAATTTCAATAATAAAATCGAAAGTGTAATGGAATTTTCAGTTTTTCAAAAATCCAAACGATGATATTCCCAATAATATAATTTAATCACTGACAAATAGATAGTTTTAATACGTTTATATTTTCCTCACCATTAAATGAAAGAATAGATGTATTATCAGACTTTGACCAAAAATAGAAGCGAATTAATAATCTTATAAATTCCATAGGTAGCTTATTATTTCTACTACTGATTTAAATAGAATAAGGTTTAGGCAGTCATAACATTTTTTAAATTCCATTTTTTTAACAAAATAACTTATGCAATGAATTATACTAAATGATTTATTGTTTTAAAATTTTTGGTTATGTATTTCTTTGAATGTACATCAAAAGTCTTGGAATTTTATTCGTATATATAATGAAAATTGGACACCATTTTTTATAAAAAGAAAAATTTTTAATTGTGAAAATAAACTAGTGAGAGAAAAAGCTACAAATTAATAATAAATCATTAGGAATATTTTAATAATTAAAATAAGAATGGATAGTTTTTTTATTCATTATTTTCTTCGTTATTTTCATTTTCATTGAATCTATTTAAAATGGAATCTTCATAAAACGGATAATAATTTCTTTGATACAATTCATCTATTGTATAATTGATTGGATAGGTTGGATAATTATATTGATATGTGTTTTGTGGAATCATATGTGATGGATCATTTGGGTTATAATTATTATAAAAAATCGGCATTTGATACATTGGAATGTTGTTTATACATGCAGGTTGTTTTTTTCGTACTTTATTTGGAATATTTTCCAACATATGTTGTTCTGAAATCGGAATATATGTCCAGTAATGTAATTTGGTATGTTGGTCTTTTTTAAGTTTGACGAATTCAGTTGATTTACTTAACAATTGTCTGATATTTCCTTTCCAAGTAGTAGAATTTTCATTATTGAATAAATCAGGATGTTTTTCAGAAACATAATCGAATATTTGACCCGAAGTTGCTTTGTTGTCAGTCATAGACTGTATTGCCTCTTTGATAATATGATTGTAAGTGAAAGTTTTATGAACTCGAATTTTCTTTACCATTTTTATGCATATTTGATAAATTAACTATATTTATATATTGAAAATTAAATTAAAATTTAAACTATGAAATTTATATTTTTTTGATTGAAATTTCAAATAAATTTCACAAAAAAAATATTTAAGGTTTACTTCTATTATTTCAAATTGCCATATTTATAGAAAATATACATCGAAAAAATGTAAGCTTAAAATTATATAAGCAGAGTTATTTTATACGCACTTATCTCAACAAAATTTTTATATAACTACATATTTTTTTAGTTGCTTTTATTTTATGGTAATACTTGAAATTTTTATATTGTTAGATCATTTCATGGAAATCATTAGTTATATAATTTAGTAATTTCTCGATGAAGACTCACATCGAAATATTTAGTTGGTTAAAACACTATAAGACACCAATAACAATTCGCCTATTTGGAATTCTCTTTCTTTTTGTTCATAAATTCTTTACAACCAATATTAGTGAGTAAAACAAACAATTTAAAGGATTCTATTGGTTCAAAAAAATATTTGAAATAAGATTCATAAAATTTCTTTTAAATTGTACTCCCTCTGTCCGAAAATATGGTATACATTTCAAAAAAAACCGTAGATTATCGTGAATATAAAAAATAAATAGGCAACCGTCATGACATTGTCATATTAAATATTCATGACAATATAACCTAAAATTTTTGACTTTAATAATATCATTCTTAGTTAAAAAGTTACCGCTCAAACACAGTGTTTCTTAACGTAAAAAAAATTAGTACCGCTGAAAGACGAGTTTGGAAAATTTGGAAGGAAATTGTTAAATTTAGAAAGAAGAGATTCAAAATATAAACAGTTAACTAAAGAAAAACGTCAAGGTATTTTAGAAAAATTATTACAGCAGATGAAGGAGAATTGTTAAAACACGGTGCCGTCAACGAAGTTTCTTCTGCCTTTAAAGTTTCCCGGCTAACTGTTAGCAGAATTTGGCATGCAGCACAAACTCAATACAAAAAGGCAAGATATGTGCCGATGTTTCTTCAAAAAAGAAAAAAAGATGCGGAAGAAAATCTAAAGATATTCGAACAATTTAGCGCAAATAAGGAATACACCATTAAATCGTCGAGGAACGCTCCGCAGTTTTTCCTTTGCAATTGATATTCCCAAATCAACTTTTTTTAATATATTCAAGTCGGGAAAGTATATCAAGAGAATATCTTCTACAGTTAAACCTACTTTAACAGATAAAAATAAAATGGACAGATTGAAATTTTGCTTGTCTAAAGTAAATCTTGCTAATAACGGAGATTTTCTTTTTGATGATTTGTACGACTACGTTCACGTTGATGAAAAGTGGTTTTATCTAACTAAAGTTAAGCGCTCTTATTAATTAATGTTAAACGAAGAAAAACCGGAGAGAAACAGCAAAAGATAGCGATTTATTACGAAAATAATGTTCATGGCTGCAGTAGCTCGACCACGCTATGATGCACATCGAAATCTTTATTTTGATGGGAAAATTGGAATATGGCAATTTGTTTATAAAGAACCAGCTCAAAGAAATTCTAAGAATATGGCTAAAGGGACAATTATAACAAAAAATATGGAATCTGTTACAGCAGTACATTGCAAAAACATGATGATTGATAATGTAATTCCCGCAATTAAATCTAAATCTCAGCTAGCATACAAAAAGAAAACAATTTACGTACAACAAGACAATGCAAAACCTTATTTTTCTGATAATGATGCAGATATTGTCGCTCTTGGTTCTGCTGATGACTAGAATATTAAATTTAAGGCGCAACCGGCAAATAGCCCCGATTTAAATGTTCTTGATTTAGGTTTTTTCAACTCCATACAATCGCCGCACCACGAAGTTTCGCCACACATAATTGAAGAATTAATAAATTGTTTCAAGATGCATTTCATCAATTAGAAGAGAATAATCTCGATAACGTTTTTACAACATTGCAAGCATATATGGAGTCAATTATGTTAGCAGATAGAGGAAATGGCTATAAAACACCTCATTTAAGTAAAGGAAAACTTCTTCGCAAAGGTCGACTGCTAGAAAAATAAGTATGTTCCAAAGAAGCATAAGTTAAAGCCAAATCAAATTTCGAGTAAACTTATTAATTTTAATATATATTTTATTAAATTTTATCTAATATTTACATTAATATTTATTAAAATGTTTGAAATAAAGGTAATATAATAAACTTGTCCTGTACATTTTTTGATTTAGTTTATCTTTTCGCAAATGTATACCATATTTCCGGACAAAAAAATCGCTAAAATGTATACCATATTTTCGGACAGAGGGAGTATTGGTTATCGAGAATAACCTAATAAATTTCGTTTTGTACTTTTCCTAAAGCTTCAATTAAAAACAATTTAAATCCCATATTAAGATTTCTTTAAGGAATTTTACAGTTAAATAAAAATTGTATTATAAGCTTGATGCTTTTTCCCTTCTTTTGGTAATTTATTTATATTCTCAATAATAATTGGATAGGACAATTATTTCACAAATAACTTCGTGGAACTTTATATCTGATTAAATTAAAATATTTTTTTTCGGAATGATTAAGAATTTTTATACTAAGTGGAGCTACAGATCTTCAACCGTTCGGGCCACCAAAAATTATATAATAAATAAATTAACAAATGAACATATCATTATAACTAACGGTCTTTTCAGATAAAGCAAATTCTTCACAAGATTAAATTTCTTTGAGAAACAAGACGATTTGGAAAAATAAGAGGAAAGTCAACAGATTAAACAAAAAATGCCGAGCTGAAGCTCGGAAAATTTTAAAGTAACAATAAAAGAGGAAGAAAAATATGCAGAAAAAAACCTTTATTTTTATTGGAAAATACTCAAAAGCGGCTAATAATTTGGAAATGGAATACAAAAAAATATACAACAAATAGACTAGGTGAGATTATAAAATTTTTATGGAAATTCCTGAGGAATTATGATACAGATAATCAAGTTCAAGATTGTTTTCGGCATTTTTTTCTTATGAGTGCAAAAAAAGTTCGTTTTTACGAATTTAACCCAAATTTTATACATATAATACATGATATTCGTTTAGATTCAAATCCTGTAAACCGACTTTAAAAATATAGGAAATAAAATAGGAGCAATAGATGGTGGGATAAATATGAAATACCTGGTAAAAATTATAAGATAGGAAATATAATACAAAAAACATAATTTGTATTAAATAAAGGGGTTATTAATATATAAAAGTGTATTAGGAATAACGGGGTACACTATGGATATTAGAATGTACTATGGTCTGTTACATTTAATACTAATGTTTTCATAAGATATTTGTTTATTGAGGATATGGCTGTGGGGGCATATTTGGTCGTTTGAATCGTCATTTTAAATCAATTTTTTATTGATATTTTTTTCATCTTTTCAATAATTACACCTAGGCTTTACAGTGTATATTCTTACATTTCAACAACTCTTTTTTTACTTTTACTATAGATATTATTTGCAATTCGATACAAAATCAAAAAATAAAGAAAACTGTCATTTTAAGAAATATCATTTTTATTCTAAGAATAATCTTATTTTGTAATTTTTATTGAGAGAAATTCTAGAAAGGTAAAAGAATCTAAAGTTTTTAATAATAAGTAATATAAAGCTTAACTAAAATGTAAAGAAGTGTCAATTATTTCTTTCAACTACAAAGAACAATCGAAAATCAAAAGAAATATTTTTGTATTTTCAAAAAATGTAGTGGTATTTAATATAATTTTATATTTGGAAATTCTAACACTTGTTCATACTATAAGTCTTTCAGTTTTTTATAATTATACAATATCTTATAGATTTTAATAAATAATGACATATGGATTCATTCTTTTTAAAAGATTCTTAGAATTTTTTTAATCTAAAAACTAAAAGTAGTAAATTAATTTAAAAATATAAACACATATTTTTTTCTAAAATTTATGAAATTTAACCGGTGCTTCCATCTCATAACGTTATTATACAAACCACTTATTTTTATGTTTATCTATTATTCGAGTGAAAGAGATATAATATTTAATGTTGTAAATAAAAATGTAGAGCCGTACATCACTCCAATTATAAAAAAAATCAAACTTGAATGTTTATGTCAAATTAAAAGAGATGAGATGAATGAAAATGACGAAAAAAACTGTTTAGAAAAAATGTTTGACAAAGATGAAAATAAGCAATATAAGAAATATACTATAGAAATTACTGAGAGAATTGGTCTTAAGTTTGATATATTTGAAAAATTTAATAAAATAAACAATAATGTAGAAATATTTCTCTGTCATCATATAAAGAAATCTGATTTTTTAATATTCTATGAGTTTATAATTTCATATTATTTACCGGTACATAAAATAAAAATTAAGAAGTTTTACACAATATTGTATTTATTAGAATATTTTAGAGTTGAATATGATAATAAATTGAGGAATGCGATAAAAATAATTTGGTTTTCTTTAATGGAATCTAACGAAATGAATAATTTCGACATCAAAAATCCTTCGTTTCATTTTTCAAAGCAAGACTATTTTTCAAATGCTTTATTTAAAAAAATCTCACATGAATTTTTAAAACTACTGAATAATGGAAAGGAGCGAAAATTTTTGTGTTTTATAAAAGAAAAGGAATTTTATGTATACGATGGATATAAAGGGATATTTACATATGATAGAAAGCATATGTTAGTAATTAATTACAATTTTGATACATTTTTTTTGAAAAAAGTTGTTGTGAATCATAAAAGTAAATGTTTATTTTTAATGTTTCTAAATACATTAGATATAAAGTATTTGCATATAAAGTCATTAAACAGAGCGAATTCGAAGAGTTTTTGTTTTATTTTAGATAATTTAAAAAAAAGAATCGATGAGATTGTATTCCATTGGGGTTACATATATGATGAGGTAATTTGTTCTCTAAATGCAAATTTAAATTTGGTAAATTTAAAAAAGATTGTATTTATATTTCCCAAAATTGGAACAAGTTTCATATTTAACGAGAATTTAGCCAAAATTAACGAATTTATATTTTTTGAAAAGAATGATGATGAAAAATATGCAGTTCATGCAATCAAAGAAGAGGATCTTAATATAGCGGAGTTTATAATTAAAAGTCTGAAGCACATACACCAACAATGTTCTATCGGAAAATCAATCAAGAAAAATAAAAATATATCAAAAGAAAATGAAAATTTCTATTTAAAGTTACTTAATGGAGATAACTTTGAAGGTAAAGTTAGAATAGTCACATATTTTGAATGCAAGAATAAGAATTCGGGTGTCAAATGCATTCATGAGTATCAAGGGTGCTTTAATAATATTTCAATTTCTTTTGATGAATTAAATGATAAAAAGTTTTTCACAACCGAAAATACAATTTTAGAAGAAAATATAAAGTGTATTGAAATTACATCTTCAGTAATAAAATCTGATTTCTAAAAGATTATTTAAATATAAAAAGGGCTAGAAAGATTAGAAATAAATTATTTAAATATATACATTGAAAATACCTTAAAAGTACTAATGGGTAGAAAGAAAAATGTTAGCAGCGAAATATCGAAAAATATCAAAATAAAGGCCTGCAAACGACGCCGATGAGGTGAAGAAGAGTGATAGTGAGGTACAAAACTGTAAGCTACACCCACCGGCGATTTCCCTACCTTCCTCCTCCTACACAACAATAACACCTCCACCACCAAGCCAAACATGCATGTAAAATGCAAAATAGTGGGCTTGACACCTTAAAGTCGCCTAATACACCACTTCCCTCTTCGGTTGAAGTCTCTACATGCGAGCCATCGCATGAAATGACAAGCCCCTGTACTCTAGCTATTCCGGAAGGTAACAGGCTAATGGCATTGCGGGACGATATTCGATTCCGTAACAGCCGACCCGAAGGAATGGCCTCGAATTATTTTTTTTGCAGTACAGACAAGGTTTGAAAGAATGCCAAGAAATGGCTGGACAGAGCTTCACAGGTACTATAATGAGAAATTCGGCTGCACTGAAACTCTCGAAGTGTTAAAAAAATTGGCACAAAGTGAGATGGGAAAGAAGGTAAAATCAGAAGAGAATGGAGAGCGACGTAGAATCGCCACTTATCTCGCTGATACATGCACCTTGACCGACACCACGGAGTACATAATCCTGAGAGATAAATTCTTGAGTAAAATCAAAGAAATCTCGGAGAACGAAATTGGAAAAGTGGTGGTCCGAACAAGAAAACATCCAAATGAATTGGTTGATAGTAAAGTTCTGGATCTCATTAATCGAGTAGTCGGTGAATATGCAGGAGCTCATGTACCTGAGTCAATTACGGAAGCCTCGTATATCATGCAAGCTGCGCAGATATGCTATGACGAGGCAACACGTAAAGAAAAGCCTAGATCCGCTTAAAAGGAAAACATAAAAGAAAATTTTTAAGTTAGTCTTTCCAAAGATCTTCTTGAGAAAGCTCGTAAGCAGGAAAAGCTCTCCACTTCGGAAACGAAGAGCCTTAAGAAAATCATGCGAGAGTTTAATTTAAGCTTGAGCAGTGTAACTGATCTTTCTGAGGCTTTAGTTAAGAAGAATAAGTCTTTGAATGTGTACGAGAAAAAAATTACGATGCATGAAAGTAGGAAGAAATTCCGAAAAGAGAATCGTATGTTTGAGCTTTTCCAAGATCGATTTTATCGTGGGTTATCTGAGCGTGTCGAATCCGAGCATGTGGTTAGTCGTGATGAAATTGTGAGTTTTTGGTCTACAATGTGGAACAAAAATGATGACACAGTCACGTATGAAGATTATTTGTTTCCATTTGTATCCTATAATCATCCTACTACGTTTCCTTCACTTGATGAATTTGTAAATATCATTAATTGGCTTCCCAATTGGAAAGCTGCTGGAATTGATGGTATTTACAATTTTTTCATTAAGAAACTTACAACTCTTCACAAATATATTTATGAATTGTGAAGTTATATGTTTAGAAAGAACAATTCAAGCTGATTGGTTTTACTGCGGGCTTACGTATTTGATACCGAAAGGAATTCCACAAAGAGGCTCTGACTACAGGCCAATCACTTGTATGTCCAACCTCTAGAAGTTAAGGACTAATTGTGTAACGAAAGTCGTTCAACTTGAAGTGGAAAAACGAGGGTTGCTTGATGAGAATCAGTTGGGATCAGTTTGAGGTGTGCAGGGAGCGAAAGAGCAGGCTCTACTGAATATTGCCTTAAATTAAGAGTACGGAAACAATCTTAAGGCAACATGGATTAATGTTAAAAAAGCTTATGATTCAATAGATCATGCTTATTTAACTCAATGCATTTAAAAACTTAATTTACCTGATTGGATCCTGAAATTTATTAAGGTAATTATATCAAAATGGAAAATTGATATATCAGTAGGGCCTGAAAAAATCATGAGCAAGAAGATTGATAGAGGGATTCTACAGTGAGATAGTTTGTCACCTTTGTTATTTGTGTTGTGTATGGATCCATTAAGCCGAAAGCCTAATGAAAAATACACAAAAGTGACAGTACAAACAGATGCAGAATCCCATTCTACTAATCACCTCTTGTTTATTGATGATCTTAAGCTCCTTGCAAAAGACAGCTCCACATTAAGTGCTATGACAGACGAGGCAAAGGAATTTTCAAGAGTGATTGGGTTAGATATTAACAAAGAAATTAAGCCACAAATGATAAGTGTTGTGAAGATACTGCTACTCTTCTAGACGGTGTTAGTGTTTACAAATATTTAGAAATAATAGAAGAAAGCAAAGGAATCCTAACACGTAGCTCATTTGAAGAAGTACAGAGCAAACTTATATCAAGAGTTGAAAGACTTTGTCACACTAGATTAAATGCAAAAAATTTATTTTCTGCAATCAATCAACATGCGATATCGTTAATCAACTACCACATAGGAGTACTTCGACTTGAACCGGCTGACTTCTCTAAGTTAGATGATGCAGTGCGTGCGGTGTTAGTGAAGAATAAGATACATTTCCGCCCAGTATGTAAAGAGCGTTTGCCTTCCTAGAACAGAACTTGGAAGAGGCCTACATAGTGTTGAGTTGCGAAGCGAACGTATGCTTCTGCAACTCTTGGATTGTCTGGAAAAAAGTAAAGAAATATCAACTAAACGAGCAGCAATCTTCAAGGTGGAGAATAATAATAAAACCCATCCTGCAATAATAAAAGGCTTCTTAAAAGTAAAGTACAGGTTGATAGAAGAAGTCACTAAGAAAAGTTTAGAAGAAGCTCAACTTGCAAAACTATATAACGAAATAGGAAAACGAAAACTCCATTCAAAGTTATATAATGCAAGAAAAAAACGAGCTTGTAAGTGTTAGTGACTCTTCAAGATGGCTAAAGAGAGGAAATATTAGGCCACGAAATGAAGCTGTGTTCTGCTATATCCAGGATAGAAATGTATTCTGGGGAACAGATGGTGTGTGTCAACATTGTGGGAAGTCTGGTAAGACCGTAGATCATCTATTAATTAGATGTGATAAAATGCTAGGCGATGATTACACTAGACGGCATAATGAAGTGGTTAGATGCCTACACCTACTTCTTATAAATAGATATAAGTTTAAGTCATCTAAACGAATAAGGAGTCACTCAGTTCAAGAAATTCTTGATAATGAGTATGCAGAGATAAGAGTGGAAACCAAAATAAAAACTGGTGTTAAAATTCGGAATAACAGACCCGACATATTTATTTTAGATAAGAAAAAGAATAAGATAACACTCATTGAAGTAGGAATCACTTCCCAAGATTCACTCCAATTAGTTGATACTGAAAAACTTAGGAAGTATGACCTGCTAGCCAATGAGTTGGGTCTTATTTATAAGTGTAGTGTTGAGATAATCCCTTATGTGATGACCTGGGACAGTATTGTGACAAAATACTATAAATCTCATCTTAAAAGACTAGAAATACCCATGAATATAGAGGCATATATTCAGTCTATAGTACTTGAGAAGACAGTCGAAACAATTTCCTCTGTTTGACGAAGAGAACTTGAGCCAAGACTAAATACCGAAGAGTGCTATGAGATAGCCGATTTAAGTGTTATTTTATGAGCTGAGAGGCATAAACAACCTCACCTCCTTTAAAGCAAGTAAACAACCAGGAAGATGGTGCAAAACATTTAAAAGGAAAAAATGTCACACCCCTTATTTCAGAAGGAGGAACCACATTTAAGGAACCGACCAATAACATAACTGAAGAGTCGGATTTGGAAGAAGAGACAATAGTGGTTAAAGAGGTAGAAGAAAACATATAAAAATGGTAAAAATCTTTTAACCCATAATTTTATTAGATTAAGTAAGTAAGTACATAGGTAAGTATATAGGTAAGTAAGTAAGTAAAGATAACTATATAGATAAGTAAGTATAAGATACACATATTTCTTTGCATTGTTCTTTTTACATTTAATAAAATATAAAAATATACAACCCATGAATAAAAGACCTTGAACATGTTTTTTGACTTTAAAATATAAAGAATCTGATTATAAAATATACAAAATACAAATAATTTTTATCTTATTGTTATAGTTATACGATGATTCCTCTTAATTAATTAAGGTAATTCAAAGGTTTTTATATTTAATTTATACTGACAAAACGGGTTTTTTATCTTATTTTTAAGAAATGTAAATCTAAAAAAGTCAAAGCTTTAAAATATTTATTTGACATATATGTAACCAGGTATAGCTAGAAGATGGTATATGAGATGATTTTTCGAGCAATAGAAATATATTTTTGTGCTTTTAATGACAGAGAACATGATTATACATAAAATAAATCTGATATTTTGATTAAAAATTGTGTGAAAATATATTTTAAGATTATAAATTATATTCAATATAAAATAAGATTGTAAGATTGTAAGATTATAGAATTATGGTGAATATGAGATTATATAAGTATATAAGTTTATAATATAAGATTATAGGCATATAAGATTATAAGTATTTAAGTAACTATAAAGCGCAATATATCTCTTTGTACAGAATTATTGTGTTAGCTTTAAATATATAAAAATAAGAAGATAAAGCAATATCAAATTGGTATAATTTAACTTTAGTAGAAGAATCGATTTTGATAAAAAAAATTTACCTTTTTTCATAAGAAAGTAAAAATAAAAACTTTTCAATATTAAAAGCGTAAAGTCGTTATATTTTCTGATAAATAAAAGTTGTTGTCTTGTGTCTTATATGATGAAAACAAATTTTTATTTATGAAAGTAAAATTGAAATAGGTTGTTAGTTAGAAAATATTATAATTTGGATTGCTTTTAACGTATTTCTTTTGTATAATTTTAATATTTTTAAAATAGAAACTGTAGTTTTGAATGGAGATGAACAGGCTGTTTTAGATGAATGCTTTGATTCAATATTGTTAGACAAGAGTGTTTTTATGACACAATAACTATATAATTATTATTTTCAAACAACGAATAAAAATTACTGTTTGGTCATTCGACAAAAGAATTATTGTTTCGAATACTGCGAACTCCTGGAAATGAAACATTAGATTTGTTTTAATATGAACAAACCTTGTGATTTACCCTGCAAGAAAATATAAATTAACATAAATTTCTTTGATGCTCGAAAATACGTCATGATATATACATATCAATATTATCAAAAAATCAAGTTTATATGAATCTTTTAATAGAATAGTTAGAATCTAATGTGACAAACGCAGAGATATTCTAAACGATCAAATAACGATATTGTAAATAAAGATATTTCGTCTTTCATTTTTGATTATTCTTATAAATTTGTAATATGATCAATTTATGTTTATAAAATATAATTCAAATCCAATTTTTTTTTGATTAAATATAGAAGAGATAACAAGTATTGATATGAACATGTTGAATTGGTGGTTATTTTAATTTATACATCGTACTACTTGTGTTCATCGTTACTGATTACAAATATAATCTTTTTTCTTTGATTTTAGCCTATAATCTAATAATCTGGTGATTATATCTTATATTAACAGCATTGTGTGATTTTTTTTCTATAAATCTGATTTGACTTGATAGTTAAATTTTAATCAAAAAAAGAAATCTTGAAATATATCAACTACTCAAATACCTTTTATTAATATATTTCATAAATATATCAATGTGAGGTTTGATACAAAAGCATGCGAATTATTTTTCTTGGAAATGAGCAGATTGAAATAATTCATTTTTTAAAGTAAATAGTGAAAATATAAAAATCAAAAAACATTAAATGTAATAAATTTAAATGATGAATATGATTTGGTGGCAAATATTATAAATTGTTTGCATGCTTGATCTGTATTTAAAAATAATTAGAATAAATTTATCATATGACGATATGTATTAATCAAATTAACCTTTTCTGATTTTGTATATAATTCTCTGTATGGAACACTATTTATATGCATAATTATACTCAGCATATTAATTAACTTTTTTTTGGCATACAATCTAGAAAAAGTGTTATTTTATAAAATTTTCAGTTGCCTCGTTTTAATTTGTCAATTAAATCATTAAATTCTCTAAAAAACCTTTCTACTGTTAAAACATTAAGTTTTTTAACTGTTTATCATTGCGAAAGGCAAAAGTTTAAATAAAATACGTGATTTCTTTTAAATATTTATTCTGTTAATAATTCTTGTGGTTTATACCATATGCATGCCTTTTTTAGTATTTATAATTATAAAAAGCATTCATCTTTCGTGTTGCGCTTTTTACAAGACTTAAGAAAATCAAAAAATTTAAAGTCTGAAATATAAATATCTGGTATTCAATACCTGCAAATTTAACATCGATCTTTTATATTTTGAGGTAACAAAAGATTCGTTGGAAATTATAAAACTACGAATTGTAAATTTTAACAGATTAACTAATTATGATATCAATTATAAAATCTCAAAAGTTTTTTATTTTCGACGTTTCTAAATTTTATTTTCATATCATACTTTTTTCAAGGATATACACATAAATTGTGATGTACAAATTTTTTTAGAAAAAAGAGATTGTAGAGAAATTTAAATAATAGTACATAAAGATATCTATATGATTCAACATAAATGTGAATTTAGACAGAAGTTTTTAGTTAAAGATTTTTTATAATATTGAAAATCCAAATATTTCTACTTCGCTATTTTTAATAATCTAGAATGGTTGATATATCAAGTTTATTCAATATTTTTCTATTCTATTTGAATTTCTCGTATTAAAAGAAACCACAAGAAGATATCATATTTTTTTCACAGTCAAAAATTTAAATCTTTTAAAATCATAAGATTTAGTCTTACCTCCCGTTTTCTGAACTATTCACAGCCAATAAATATAATAATATTCGCTTAAAAAAATCAATCTATCAATAATGAGGGAGATTTATCAGATATATATTTTAAGCCAAACAAACTCCATATCCCACCATATTATTATACCTTGAAACTATAATTTCCTCTGATTTTCATAGAGAAAATGATTTTTTTTCTATTTTTAAAGAATTATAAAATTTTGACTTCTGGACAAACTATCTGTCATAAAAAATATCTTAAAATTTATATTTTTAAAATCTGCTTTTCATAAATCTTAAACAAAGTGAATCTCAAAAGTGTTAGACGTACTTTTTGCCATAAAATTTCATTTTTCTTTAATTATTTAGAAACAATCGATTTTTTTAAAATCTTTGTTATAAGAGAACGCAAAGGATTTTACAATTATTCTAAATCCAAATTTGTGTTTTTATTTCTGTCTTTCTAGTTTTAATTTCTCTTCTATTTTGAAAAAAAAAAACATATTAACCAATTAAACTATTAACCTATTAACCTATTAACCTATTAAACCATAAACCATTAACCAATTAAACCATTAAACTATATAACTATTAAACTATTGGATTTTTTGTATTTATTTTCTAATATTTTATTAATCATAAATTCGTGGGTTTTACAGTTATCTAAAACTTTATTCTAATAAGTATTAAAAATAAATTATAAAAAGATCATTTGAAAGTTAGTATTTATAATTATAGAGTTTTAGTATTTGAAATTTATAATTTATTTTTTTAGAAGTCAAATATACTTAGTATTTATTAGAAAAAACGGTATACTGAGTATTAAAGTTTTATAAATTGTAAGGAATCTAAAAAAAATTAACTTTTGAAATTTGTAAGTTTAATAAAAAGATATTTAAATGTTTAACGTTTGGTCTTAAAATGGTAAATTATGTTATTTCTTTAAATTTAATTCTTTAAAGATAATTGGTTTTACTTGGAAGATTTTGATGAAAATAGAAATAAAATAATTCCTAGACTTAATTGTACTGAAAAATAAAGAGTCTAATCTATTTAATTAATGAAACTAAAAGTTATGTTGATGTAAAATAATAAGAAAAATAAATGTAAAAATATAATTTAAATCGTAAAAGAATAGAAAGTTACTGGTCTTAACAGACCTCACTCGATACTAAGAATACTATGTAAAAATAAATATACAGCGATGTTTATTAGTGTTTAAACTAAAACTAAGATAAATTTGTTGATTTAATGTAAATTATTTTTGAGTATTATGAAGAAAAATCAAAAAGGTTAAATTAAGAAGCAATAGCTATCACTAAATTCTGATTTATAAGAGTCAGCATTCTAAAAATATAAAAATACATTTTATAATTGATTTTGGTTTTGCGAATTCATTTGTTTATGAAAAAAATATTTACGATTTTAATATTTATTTCCTATTTTAGAGTCAAGCAAATACTTTGATTTTTTTTTGTAATATATATCAAGAGAATCATATTTTTAAAACAAAATTATAATTAAGGAAATTTTCTGATGTTATAACATGTACCATTTCTTTGACTTGTAAAAAACAATTCTAATCTGATACTTTGAAAACAGCCGAGTATACAGCAAGAAAGCAGAGATCTTGATAGAATCAGAAATATTCGATATAAATATGGTGTTTATATTTACTTAGAAAATTTTGCAACTATACATCTACTTGGTCATAGTCTCAAAAACAGGCGTTTGATCATAATTTGAAACCAGTGTGAATTAAAATTTGGACAAACAGAGCTTTTCGTTAATTTTTCGGCAGGATTCGAACAACAAATCTTTTGACTGTATTATTTCGATTGATTATAAAAAACCTAGATAATATTTTTTTGAGATTTGATATGAATTATGTTATATGGTGAAATATCACCCTATAAGCATATTTTTAAATTATTTGCTTACAAAAATATATATTTGATTTTTATTTGAAGTACTGCTACAAATAATCCGTCAGAGTCTCTCCAGCAAAAGCAAATCACTTATTTTCTTCAAATGAGCGCCTTGTTGCAATCAAACATACACAAAGATGGTAGTCCGCAAACGAATAAAAAAACAATTTCATTATGAAAATTTTTGTAGTTCGAGTAGAAATTAAGGTCGATTAATCTTAAGGTACTAAAATAGTTAATTGATTTGATGTAAATATGAAAATATAAAGCAGATAAAATAAATCTTCATTTATTGCATCGATTTATGTTCGCATACAATTAGAAAGAAATTAAGTCAATAATTTAACCGTCGAAGCAAACATTTAAAAGCAATCAGGTTGAATTACCTTGTAATCCAAGCAAAAAGTAATGATTTAATGTTTTTTGGTAGTAAAATAAAGGCAATATGTAAAACATTGATTTAAAAATTGCACTTTTTGTTTAAGAACTTTGATATATCACAAATCAAAGTATTCCCAAATGTATTTATCAAATATCGAGACAAAAATATAGACCATAGGAAAAGGTCCAATATAATTTTTTTTCAATCATTATTTAGTTCAAATTATCAATACTTAAGAGAGACTTCCATTCCAATCAGAATATTATAAATACCGTTAATTAATAGATTTAACAAAGAAATAAAGTCAGAAAATTCGCACGATAGGGAATATAAGAGCTTTAGAGGAACTAACAAACCTCGAATTATTTTAACCAAAGGTCTTGTTCAAAACTATCATTATAAAGAAATTGATCATTACAAATGAATTAAATCGTTTGAGTTATATAAATATATTTTCTTTTTTCATCGAGTCGAAGTTCTGTTTTTTCTTTTAATTTGTGGTTCTTAGAATTAAAATAAGTAAAAAAAATTCTATAGAAATTTTAAACGGTAAAAAATAAACATTTAAAGGTAGAAAAGATAGTGAATTCATAAAAAAAATCAATATGTCCATTATAAAGTTTAGGCTGAAAACATTTTATATTTTGTAGTGGGGTTGATATTGAATATACTAAACATGTGTCCTAATACAATAAAATAACAATATGCCCTGCTATATTACAGAATAAAAATGAAATTGCCGCCGTTAAAAACATTTTCGATATCTTCACCTTTTCCCAACAAAACCATAATTCAACTAGCGGGTGTCGTGATTTACAAAGATTCTTATTACATAAATATACATGATTTCTATGGCGAAATAAAATTATATAACAGAAAATTTCCTGATATAATCAATACTGGTTCGTATTTATTTACATGTAAAGTATCTAACGATGTATTATTTGTTATTAAAATCGAAAAAATTTCTGTTTATGATGAAATATTTTTTTGGATCGAAACAAAATCATATCAAAGAATTTTAAGACTCACGAACAGTAAAAAAAAGAATAATTTTTTGTAAAAAAATCTAAATAACCATATAGATTTTTACAATCGTATAGATATTATATTGAGAATTAAGAGTGTTTTAATCTAAAAAATTGTTAAAGAGAAAGACTATAATTAACTCTTTTTATAAATATAATCTTTTCTATGTATTCTTTCCATTGGTAGATCGTTTAAATCAATGATATGCATTGATTTATTCGAAGAAAATTCTCGGAAATTTTTTGAATGACATCACAGTTTTTTTAAAAGAAAATGAATTTTAGACATTACTACATTTTATAGTGTAAAACAGTTTTTAAATTGTTTCTATTTTTTAGGCTTCAAAATAAATTAACTATAATCAGATTTGATTGATTTTATTTACGTTTTTATTTTATTTTTTTTGGTTTGTTTCAATTTTTTGATTTTTAATCTTTTTTCTACTTTTAAGTAAATAAGGATCTCTTTTCTTTTTTCCACGCTTAGAGTTTGAAAAAATAATATTGTTTGGCCGTGTCTTTCATCTCATTAAATATATTTTAAGCTGGATATCCAAGTTCATATATAACCGTCAAAATATTATATCTCGGTATGGGTTTTCAAGATAATAGTATCTTTATTAAAATAGAAAACAATTATCTGCGCGGTCAAAAACAGGAGCAAGATCATTTCTCTTTTATTACTAGTAAATTATTTTTTGAAAGTCTAATTTAATATAAGTCGCAAAAATACCATCCGAAGTTAAATATATGTAATCATTTTAAATATTTAGTCTATAATCCAGACTTGGGTTGAAAAAAATATTCTATCTTCAAAGTTTCCATGACTTGAATCTGATCCTTTAAAGTTCTTTAAACTTTTGTGTGCGAAATTATATTTGTATTACCATGAATATATATTGATTTCGATATAATGAATTCACACTTTAAATTTTAGATCTTTAGCGATTATAATTCTTATATTCAAGGAAAAAAAATTCTAAGAAAATAATCAAATGTGTTATTTATAAGCCCGGATTCGTTTAATTTAATATATACTCTTTTGCAATCCTATCAATATATTTTCTCTGTTTGGTGGCATTGCTATTTTCTAGACTATAATTTTATGCTCTTTATTTCCGAGTCTGAAGGTGAATTTTTTTAAGTGACATAAAACGGTTATTTTCTTATGGATCGACATTTTTTAAGTCTATATAAAAAGAATTTAACATTTTTATTGAATTACCTTTCTAGCTTTATTGCTTTAGCGATTCATTTATATTATGTTTTTAAAAATTGGCTTGATATATCTTTTTATATTAAATTTTTTCAATAATGTACTTATGTACCATATTTATATTAAAATTATATCAATAGAATTTCTTATGGTGTTGTGTTTTTTTATTAGTTCCGAAAACTCCGGAAATTTGAACTCGTAACTACATTAGAATTTAAACTCTGTTTTTGGCGCTTTAAAATCAAAATTAGGATTCGATAGAGTCATTAAACATAAAGACACAGAAAAATCTCATTTTTAAAATACCTAGCTACATATTATGATAATCAGAGAAATGGGAAATTTTTAGCCTAACGGCTTTTAAGAGATATTAAAATTCTATGTAGATAGTTTCTCGATTAATTAAAAGAAACTCCGTTGATTTAAATAGAGAGCCCGATTTTCTCACATCTTGCAAAAGCCTTTCTTCTATAGTTTTAGATAAACATTGTATTAAATTTTAAATTATTATCTTTGAAATTTCTGCAGATTTCCAAGCAACAACTTCACGTAGACATTAGTGTGTTTCTTTTTATCAAGACTAATTCGTTTTCATCTTTTTCTGTGTTTCTTTAACCCATGAATGTAAAAGATTTTTTACTTAAATTTCCAGAAGCTAAATATTGTTTCATTCTTTTGAATAAATAATTTATAGAAAATTTCTTCAAAATGCTTTATCACCTCTCTTTACATTTTAAAAACCTTTCTATATTTTTAGAACTTTTAGTCAATCAGTATAAGCCAAAGATCAATAAAGTTTAAGGAATAAAAATTTGTCTTAATCTAATATAAGCCTTCTGTTCTGTATTTTAATCTAGATATAGATTTTGTATAGATTTTGAACCGGTTAATTAATAAATTATAGGATTTAATCATGAAATGCAGTTTTTTTTCATATAGCGAAACCAAACTTACAAAAGAAATAAGCTCTTCAAAAACTTAGCAAATCAACGCTTAAATACGAGGATTTTATAAGCTGAAATATTTATTTCTACTTTTTTTTGTTTCTACCCGAATTTATATCACAAAATAGATTGGGTTAGAGACTCTTGCCTTTATATTTATAGTAACGATTTTTATTATGCATATTTTTATTACCCTACGCGAATATGACGGGAAGTAATTTACCGGATAAAGATGGATGTAAGAACAAAATTCTTTTTTTAATTTACACCTTTATAATATTTTTAGAATACTGCAGAACATTAGGATATAATTTAATCAAAAATATTAATTAAATTTAATTTAATTCATTAAAAATTGTTATAAATACACAAAAATCGATCCTATATAATGAGTAAGGCATATATAAATGTTCTAACGAATCATAAAAATAACAAAAAAATGATTTTGGGTGCGAACAAACTCCTCAACAATATATTTCGTCGCACAATGATTGTTAAGAATATTTTGATTGCTTCATTGCTGATTTTGTTTCTGGATTTTAATAGCGGTTTTAAAATTGAAATATCTTTTCTAAACGAAGACGAAAATATCGGACACGACTTACAATCTGATATGGATTCTTTAGAAAATACTAATTGTACAATTCATGAAACTTATAGCGTTCCTATGGAAAAAATGGATATAAATTCTATGTTTGCCCAGACGACTAATACCTGAGACAATTTACTTGCCTACAAATACATCGAACGAAAATCCTGTTATACTTTCAAATGAAATTATTCCCAATCTTACAATTGAAGATCCCGTAGAACCGAAAAATATTTATGCATATATTCAAGAAAAGGATTTCGAAGGGTTCTACTGCCAATATAAATTTCCCAGAAATATTTTCGAACGCCCTTAATCCAAATATAACTTCCTCCGAATCCCATGAGCATGAATATTCTAGTATATCAGATATTGGCTTTATTATAACAAATAATTCATCTATAATTTTCGATTATTCAGATGAATTTGTAATTCGATCAAAATATTTTGATAGAAAAATGCAATTCGAATTCAGAAATCTTCAAACTAAATATAAGTGATATAACAAGTGGCAATATAGATATATTTAATTTTGGCGTGTTTCTAGCTTCATTACGTTTTGGATATGATCCAATTTCATTTGGTTTACAAAAAGATTTTTTTTTAATTTTCATTGAACTTTTCTATGACTTGAATTGTTACTCTCAATTTAAAGTTTTTCAAGATCTTTTCAAAAATCTGTATCCATTCTTTGTTTCTTATAAAATGAGCATTGATGCTGTTTATTCTTCCGTAGATACGGCAGAAGATCTTAAAAGATATCGTCGCGTTTTTTTGCCATTTCTATCTTTATTTTACGGATCAATAGATATATTTATTGATGCCAAAAAAAGTGAACTATTATTCTTAGAAAAAAGTCGTTATAAAAAAATATATGTATTTGAAAAAGACGATATTAAAACCATAAGAATTCGAACAACTACCGAATATCATCAATTTAATGATTAAAACGGATCTTGGTAGAGAAAATCATGAGTTATTTATCTGGATAGTTTCATTATATGATATTGATGGAATAAGAGTATCGGCTGACAATAGTTATTATTCCGAATGTATAGATTCCGACATTGCTTGTAAATTTTTATGTGCATTTTCTAATGTCACAGATATTAAACCTGTATCCTTGACATGCTTGTTAAATGATATACTTAATATAAGCAAGCATTCGTGTATTAAATTATTGGAATTAGAAAGAGTATATTTTTGTAAAAAAATGCCAATACAGCCAGAAATGTTTCCGAATCTCGAAACACTGATATTAGTTAAATGTATTCTAAATAAAAATTGTAAATTTTTGACAAGTTTACATAAATATTTCAGAAATTTAAAGGTTTTGAGAATTGTAGGATTTTCATTGTATGAAGGTTTTTTTAAAAATCTTGTTTTTGATTATCTGGAATTTTTGGACCTTTCATGTTGCAGATCTATAGATGTAACGCAACAAATGAATTTTTTACTTAAAAAATGCGAGTATAAATGGCTAAAAATCGATTATTCGGAATTTAATGTCATGATTCTCAATTTTTTAATAGATAATGTGTCTTTGCAAAGATTGAGTCTCCGAAATGTTAATTTCGATAAATTCATGTATTCCGGTAATTTTTATGGGCGTCAAAGTTGCTACTACTATTTAGATATTTCGATGTGTAGATTCGATCGCTTTTATTCTACAAATTATTTGTTTAGAAATTTAGCGGTTTGGATGTTATCATTGGAACGAAGTGATTGCAATGAATGTAAAATAATATTAAGTCAGGAATCCTTACATAATTCAACAAGAAATTTAAGTTTGAGAGGAAGTATATTAGACGTTGAGATATCAATCTATTTAAAAATGTTTAAATATCTCGAAAACCTAAATATTTCAGATTTGCCTATAAAAAATCCGGAAATATTAAAGAACGAATTTTTATTTAATGTTTCCTTACTATCAATCGATTTATCAAACCTAACCATTGATAAAGAAGAGCTACTAAACTTATCTCAATTTAAAAATTTAAGAGATTTGAAAATAACAGGATGCAATCTTTCTGTCAGTTTTATAAAAGATTTACATAAAATGTGTTTCTATGAGAGCCTTGAATACATTGATATTTCGAAAAATAAACTCTGCGCATATGATATATATTTCTTAAAACTGGCTTTCTGCTTAACCCATCTTATACTTACGCTAGAAACCAACATTTTTTCTAATTTTGATTTTAAATTGTTGGGACCGTGTTTCAAAAAGCTCAAGGTTCTGATTTTCGCACAAACATTTGTAGATGAAAATATATTTGATTTCATATTGACAACACCTGAAATAACGAATCTTGAATTCAAAGAATCGCGAATCGAAAAATGTATTTTTAGTGAAAGAATCTGTAACTCATTGAAATTCTTACACACAATAAACTTCTTCAATACTATTTTGTCTCTGGAAAATATGATTGCTTTAGAAAAAATTCAAAATAACGGTATAAGTGTAAATTTTTCAAACAGTTCTCTTTTATCAAGCTAATTTCTTGTTACGGAATTTATATTTGAATCGATCTATGGAAATAATTAAATTTATGATTGCATGATTTTTTTTGGGAGTATTAATCTTTTATAACTAGTTCTGTATATATTTTTTCGAGGAGAAACACAATCTTCTGAATTTTTTTGGTTTATTTCTAGTTTCCTTTGATATTAGCTTTTTGTAACATCACTAAAAACAACTATACATATGCTCATAATCTTAGTGATATTCGGTTATATCTATGCACATAAACATTACTTCTTCTATGTATTTTTAAATTCAGACGTTTCTTGTTCTCATTCTACAACAAATTTGGATTATATTTCCAGTATTAGATGAAAAACTACAAGTAGAGTATATAATCCGTTGAACAACCCCTATTTTGTTTTTTATTTCTATAAAATGATTCGAAATTATATTAAAAATATGGAATTAGAAATATTTCAACTGAAGATATATTGTTAAAAAAGAAATTAGTCATACTGTTAAACTTAAAATTGATTCCTCGTATGATTTTTTCCGGAGCTTTCGCTTCTGAATAGAGAGCTTTTCTGACTACGAGCCTTCAAAAGAAGTTTTTTTAAAGTTTTAACTTTAAAATTTTACTTTTTATGTTATTTTTTCCTAGGGATCCAGAGTTTGCCTTGCGTCTCACCTCTTCATAGTCAGCTTTCGGTTGCCCTGATGATTCGAGCTGAATAAGTAATGATCTTGGGTACATCAAATTTATATATTCACCCGTCATCTGTGTAATGAGGACCAAAACTTTACTTTAAAAAATAATACGGATGTTCTCCACTTTGAACTACTACATTCAGATTTACTCTTCTGTGAGTTCCTTGATTTTACATAATAAATTCCCTCTCGGGTTAATATATAGTATAGTGTCGGTCAACAAACATGGCTAGTTGAGACAAGTGGCGTTCTAGGTTGCTTTATATTCTCTTACGGTCTTAATTCTCTTTTTGCTTAGTTTTGTGCTAATATTTGAAACACATCGATATCAAAAGTATGTCAATTTCGCATTTTAGTGCCCAGGATTCCGGACTAGCCATTTCTGAGCATTCTCTCAAATCTGGTTTGCACTGCTAGTAAGCAGATCTAAACCATACCTGCTCAAGGGCTGTAATAGAGTCAAGCATTAAATGTAATACCATCGGTTTTCTCATTATGGAATAGCAGCGGTATTGAGATTTTCTATGCTGGCACTGGCCGCCAGGCAGAGTAATTTAGGCAAGAAAACTAGACTATTCCGGCAAGTTAGCTTGATTGTAAAGGTATTTTATTATGAATGTTCAGTTGGTGTGTAACTCTCTCAAATGTTGTTAATACGCCTAAGTACCATGTTTTTATCCCTTATACTTATTTTTCGAGATACTTACAGCCTTTATTTTTTTCATTTTTCATATGTTTGCTGCAGTGTCGTCTTTCAAGCCTTTATTTAATGTTTTCAAAAATTATATTTGATTATAAATCAATAAAAGGTAAATATTTCCTGTGTATTTACCTTTCTATATTAAACTTTTGAGTTCTGACAACCCGCTTTTTCTTTAGAGTTATCAATTCCATGAAGTCTTTAAAATATATTTGTGATACTTTATAAGCAAGGGCCAACAAATAAAATAATTTCCAAAATGATTCTTGATTATAATCCCCTTTTCAATTTTGTTCCGCATGCTTAATGATCATCTTCATTACGCGCGGTTTCAAATTCGGATTGACGAATTCAAGAGATATATATTTGAAGTGTTTCAAATTTTCTTCATTTAGAAAAACTTTCCGAAAAGTTGTATTTCTGGAAGAAAATGGTTTTTCACAGTAACAGCTTTGATATTCGTGTATATTTTTTCGCATTGTTAGTGGAAATAATTTGGATTATTTCACTCGAGCGCTATTTTCTCTTGTGGTCAAATTTAGAAGTTTTAACAAAGTGAAGGGATTTTTACGACTTATTGAGTTTCCGCTGCATATGTAACAGCGTATGTAGACTTTATATGCTTTGAAAATCCGGAAATTTAGTTATAAAAGGAAATCCCAAAATTTGTAGAAACGTTGAAAATCTTTAAGCATGTCTGTACTCTTCTTCCAATCTTTATGGCAATCTCAAACCTACTTTTTATGTTCTAAATTCATCTATAATGTCGGGTTTTTCTGTGTTCTTTTGCTATTCTAGTAGCTTTGATCATTTTCTCCTTGGCTATCTAGTGTAACAAACAAAATTGTGCTCGTATTTTTATTCATCTGAATCAATGATACTATTTTTCTATAATAGATCCATGCGCGTATGAAGATAATATTTGCCTTTATACACTGAAATAAATATTATTGTTGTTGTTGTAAAAAAATTTACATCGCTGTTTATTTTTTTTTAATATTTAGGAGCCAAATAATTTAGTCTACTGCTTTAAAGTTTGCTAGATATTCTATGAACATATTTTAAAAATTAAAAATGTAGATTTAGAAATCAAGCCAAAATGAAAATTTATATTTTTCTTTTGGCTTCTAATTTTTTTACTTCCCGAATTTTTTAGAAGATATATTTTTAAATTTATGAAATATATTTACTCAATTAAAATATTTAGGCGAGCTAATTGATATAAGTTTGTACATCAATTGCTTGCATAATTATTTTTTAATATAAACTTTTATAAGGTATACTTCCTGCACATATGATAGGGATTTATGTTGGTTTGATGAGTTCAATTGATTACATTATGTTTTTAATTCATATATTGCGTTTATACTAGTGACGCTGAGGTTAAAAGATAGTGATATTCAGCTACTGATATAGGTGCTATATTATTCATCTTAGGGCAGTCAATATTTTATTTTGGTTTTTTTAAGATCATATATACTTATTACAATAAAGAATGATGCCAAATCTTGATCGTGATAAATAAAACTGGATTTTAGATATGGCCCAGGCTCTTTAATCTCATAATAACTTGATTAAGTAGTTTATTAAATTATATGCTAACGCAAGATTTTTACCAGCCAAAAACGCTTTATTTTATTCATAGTTCGAAAGAAAATATTAAGAGGTAACATAAAACAGTAGATCAAAATACATCCAACATTAATTTATTTAAATCAAAAAGAAAGCACAATTAAAATCTTTATCCATCAACATAAAGAGATCTAGAATAACATTTAAGTCGAAATGAACGTTATGTGATAAATTATAATTTAAAGGTTTTAATTAAATTGCTTATTTATATGAAAACCTCTTCTTTTAGCCTTCATGGATATTGAATTTTTTAATTTTATAGGAATTACATGGATATATATGAACAAGAACAGACATTCAATAAATATGAAGAAAGGGATATGGTTTTCTAGGCACAATAATAGATATTCTTTGATCGCCTTATATTTGTTGCTTTTATTAAACTCGAATATTTGCTATAAAATTGAAATTTGTTTTGTGAAAGAAGACGAGTTTGGTTCAGACTCATTTAATGATAAATGTGCACTCGAAAATTTAGATAGTAAAAGTATAGGGACCGTACAAAGTAACGCAATGAGGAGCATAGAAGAGAATTTTCATGATGAAAATTTCATATCTAATAAAGCTGTTCAATATTCCCAAACCTTGAATTCTGAAAATTCAATGGACTACTCATTTCGGTTTAATAAAACTACACAAGGTGCAGAAATAGATCAAAATTCTATATTTAACTCTGAAAATTACCAGAATTATTATAATAATAAATCGGATAGTGATATGGAATTCATGGAGGAAGATGATAATATAGTTCGAGAAACCATAAATTCTTCTGCATTAAATGAAAAATATAATTTTGAAATGCCCGGTTTTGATTGTATAGCTAAAAACAATTCATCTTTGGTCTTCGAATATCCAGGTAAATTTGAAATTAGGTCAAAATATTTTGACAGAAAGTTTGAATCAAATACTCATTCGTATAAATTATATATAGCAGAAATTACCAGAAATGGTGTGGATTTTCAAACATTTAGAATATTTCTTACTGTGTTACGCTTTGGATGCAATCCCATCTCTTTTGGATTACAAAAGGAACAACTGATGGATTTCGTTGAGCTTTTCTTTGATTTATATTGCTATTCAGAATCAATTATAATTTTGAATATTTTTAAATGCTTATTCCCGCTATTGGTCTTATATAAATATGAAATGTTTGATAATGAAATTATCAGATTAAACCAGGAAAACTTAGGCAGATTGCGAAAAATTCTCATACCATTTTTTAAAACATTTTATGAATGCATCAATGTAATATTCGATGTAAAAGAAAATGAAATATTATTTGTCGAAAAATGTCAGCCAAAAAAATTTTATTTTTTTAATGAAAAAAACATTCAGAATATAAAGATTAGAACAACACCAGACGCGATAAACTACATGAAGAATAAAATTTTCGATGCAAAAAAAACAGAAATGTATTTATGGTTGCTTAGCATTTATCAAATAGATGGAATACGGGTGTCATATGATAATATTTATTATTCTGAATGTATAGATTCGGATTTTGCGAGTAATTTTTTGTGCAAAACTGCCTATAGCGTAGATACAGAACCTGTTTGCTTGGATTTTATGCCTTTCAATGTTTTTATACCGAAAGAAGATTTAAATATAAAATATATTGAACTTGAACGGATAAATATTTCGAGCAAAATGCTATTACTAATTAAAGATTGTTCTAATCTAGAGTCGCTGATTTTGGTAAAGTGTGTGTTCCCTGTAAATTTTATTGCCTCGGTTTATATTTATGAAAATTTTAAGAATTTGAAAATTTTTCGATATGTTGGATTTCCGTTATATATTAGCCAATTTAAAAATCTAATTTTTAAAAACCTTGTAGCCTTAGATTTATCTTGTTCATTTTTTCGTGGAAGTATAGCCAACATTAAATTTCCCGAACAAAAACCTTCACTAAAATGTCTAAGATTGGATTACTCTAAACTTAATGTCTTTATTCTGAATTTTCTGATTAAAGACCAGTCATTGGAAATATTAAGTCTCAGAGGCGTAATTCTCTATAACTTATTACATACTGATGCTCTTTCTGGGTGGCAAAACCACTTTTATTTTTTAGATATTTCTAGATGTAAGTTTAATTTTCTTCTTTCGAAAGGAAACTTATTCCAAAATTTAGATGTCTGGATACTCTATTTAGAAAATTTCGATACAGTGGAACCAAATAAAATTTTATCTCAAAAATCATTGCATCAATCGACCAGAAGGCTGAGTTTAAGTCAAAGTCTTTTATCTCCAGAAATTTTATATTATTTACAATGTTTTGAATATTTGGAACATTTAAACCTTTCTGGTTTACCTGTAAATCACTTGAGATGGGCTAAAGATCATATTTTCTATAATAGTAATTTACAGTCACTCGATTTGTCAGATTGGACAATAAGTCAAGAAGACTTGATATCTTTATCCCAATTTAAATATCTAAAAGAACTATATATACCAAGATGTGATCTAAATGCTGGTTCTATGAAATATCTACTTAAAGAATGGATTCACACTAATGTCCTTGAAAAAATTGACGTTTCCGAAAATCAACTTGATTTAGCAGATTTGGCTTTACTATGCCAGCTAATATGTTTAATCCATTTTATATTCAGTGTGGAAAGTAGCATTTTTTATAATTGTGATCGGATCTTCGAAGATTTTCGCTTTATAAATTTGAAAATTTTGGTATTTGTACGTTGCTTTGTAAATAAAAGCCTATTTAAGTTCATATTAGCCCAGGTAGCATTGAAAATTCTCGAATTCAGAGAATCTAAAATAGGTAAATGTGTTTTTTCTTACGATAGTTTTACTCTATTGAGATTTTTAGAAACAATAAATTTTTTACATACTATTTTGGACCAAGAAGATATAAAGATTTTAGAACAATTACAAAGTATAGGTATCTGTGTAAATTTTTATGAACAATAATATTCTATAGGAAATTGTTAGTAAATTTGTTTGATTAATTTGTATTCAAATTATAAAAAAAAGCTTTAATTTATTATATTTTGAAAATATTTGCATTTTAATCCAATATTTGTTATACATTTACACAATTGCTAATCTTTATTTTGCCACTAATTAAATAAAAATTTACAAATTTAAATTTCCTAAAAACATATTGGGATAATTATTCTATTTATACATTTATAACTCGATTTTTATTTATAATTGAATATATATGGAAAAATTTTAATTTCTTTTTTTTCACAAAAATTATCTCATACTAAATCTTTTCGAAAATGGCATTTTAAATTTTAAACTAAATCGATTTTCCTTTTTTGCTCAAATAATTTGTTACGTATTCTTATAGATGTAATATTTCAAGTATTTCGACCGAACCCATATAAACCTTCATTGATGAATTCAAAATTTTGTTTTTCTTGTAAATATTAGTAAAAGAAATTTCGATGTTGTTACAGCTAAAAATTTAAGACATTTATATTTTATATGTTTGAAAGAATATCCCGACCCTGCAGGGAGTATAATTGGCTTAAATTATTCTCTGCTTGTCGTAAGAGGCGACTAAAAGGAATCAGTCCTCTAGGTCGGAGTTGAGAGTAAGGCTAACAACCCACGCTTTAAGAACACCTTTTTTACAAAACCCAAAAAAGCAAACCAACCTACCGGAAAGAGACCGGTGGGCGGCATTACCGAGGGAGAATAAGGCTCGTATCTGGTTGTAGTTCTGAGAATAATTGGATGAATGATTTTTGAAGAAACCTTCTTTTTTGTCTCAAATATAGTGAATTGCTGTTATAGGCTGAAGTTGAAATATTCTAGCTTAGATTAATTTATTTTTTTTGTCCTTTATGCTCAAATATATTTTCTCTGATTCGATATTTTATATTCATCTCTTCATTTCTTTTAAGTGAAGCAAAATTTTTATTTCTCCATCAAGATTATCCTTTTAACAATTTGTTTGATTTATTTTTTTTACTCAATTTTTAATTAGGGTGTGTTTAGAGCAGAAATATATATGATTGTATCTCTATTTTTTATTTTTGAAACCAACACCCTCTTTAAAAGAAGAGAAGAGAGAGGAAGATGGTGCAAAAAATTTTAAACCGAAAAATAAAGCACCCCTTATTTCACAAGAACGGACCACTTTAGAGGAACCGACCAATAACATAAATAAAGAGTCGGATTTGGAAGAAGAGACAAAAGTGGTTAGAGAGGTAGAAGAAAACAAATAAAAATGGTAAAAATATTTTAACCCAGAATTTTATTTCTGAATATCTAAGCGTAATGATCTTTCTTGACTAGTAGGAACACCATAGAAAATTTTTATACTTCAGACGAATTTAGTCTATGTACTGAAACTTTCTCATCTAGTTTTGTTGAATCCTTAAATACACGCATTTTATCTGCGAAAATCTCATCTAAGTATATTACACAGAGGTGGTTTGTCTAAAACTGCATAGCAAACATGACTTATTTCATAAGAAAATTTATAACTAAGTTCTATGGTTCCCACCGATCAAAACTAATCTTTTGAATGATACGGACTTCATTGAAGGAAATAAAATTTTTTATAAATATATCTATGAATCAATTTTACATAATGATTCCTGATTAGTTTTGAAGTCGTCAGCTTTATTTATAAAATTAAAATTAGATCCTAATTTATTCAATATTACTTCTAAATATTCATGCATAAGCCTTTTTTTAGATATATTTGCCAAATTACCCATTTTTTATAAGTTTTTACAATTTTTACAGTATATATTTCTGCTTTATATGTATAAGTATCTTTATTATAACCAAAAATCTTCAATCATTGTGGCTTGATTCATTTTTTTAAGCCGCTATGGGGAATCATGAAACCGCATACCCTGACTTTCTTGAATTTTATCACCGTGATCCAAAGCTCTCTTTTATTTTGTTTTATCTATTTGCTAATTAATTTTAAATTTTATCTGGTAATTCCTTCTTTACTTTCATTTTTCTGACAAAGTTTTAATTTACAAAACATGTGTAATATAATGTTTAACTCCAATAGTCAACTCTATTCTAGCAAATAATTCAAGTTCTTCTTTTAGACGGTCTATTTCTAACAAAAATATATGGTAAATTCCAAACCGACACATCCGATTACTCTTATGTTGCAATCCAAGATATAAAAAACGATGCTATGTTAATTGTCTAAACTTTACATTATTATCAACATTCCTTATCCCAACCACTTCATTTAACCTACAGCTATCGGATTTTTACTCTAATATGGCTACGTATGATATTTATTGAGCTCTATTGTCATTGCTCAATTGGATGAAATAAATTACGGGTTATTCAATCATGTAAGGCAATGCTTTTAATGCTCTGTATAATCTTTTATTAGCTTAAATAGCGAATCCAATCTCAGGCCTGCTTTGCGATAGTGAAATAATTTAAATATTTAGCAATCCCAGTTCTTTCTGGGAAACCAGTAGAGATGTCGGAATACGAATAATTTTTGATTATTTTTTTTTCAATCTTTGGTGCTATTTTTGACTGAAAGGATGTAGTTTAGATATCTTTAAGGCGAGAAAGACTTTAAGGACTCCAAGAAGCTTACATCATCAATAGGAAAGGTTTTTTTTCGTATGAAATATATTTTTATTTATTCTCTATTGCATATTTCTAATTGTGATTTTATCATCATATATTTATAAACCAGGTAGTATAATATAATATTTAAAGAGACATCATTTCAAGTATTATGTTTGCTATATTTTAAGCGCTATTAAATTCATGAAAAAAGATCCAGATTTTTTTCATGCATAGTATCTTTTAGGTCAATTGAGAAAATTAATTTGTGTATTTTTTGTTGAGAAAAAGTTATTTAGGAAAAATCGAAGCCACGAAGAACTATAGAACCAGCATGAAGGATAACGAGCTACGAATAAAACAGTGTTGTTTAATTTCATATATTTTAAAGCACTGCTTAAATACTTTCCTAATTTCATTTTTCCCAATAGTTATACTTTAACGTACTATTATTATGCAAAATATCTATAAGAATATATGTATCATATTCGAAGAAAGAATGAATAAAACTGCGCTTTCTATGTGGAATTCCTGCCAAATCCCATATTCTCAATCACTTTATTTAGTATTTAAAAACAAGATTTATATGATTTTAATTGGCGTTTTAATTTTTTTCCTTTGAAATTTAGAAAAGGTTCTGGTTTCTTCAATATAAATATTATTATCATGGCAGAACTTCTTCTTAATATATTGTTGAATTAGATACCTGCCTATTCAGTTGTTCTAAAATCCCACTTTTATTACTTAAATTCAAAATTCCATTTTTTTTTATCGAAATCTATTATTTTTGCTTACAAATTAAGCTTATGATATTCTAAATCAATAACCATTTATTTGAAATTCATGCCAATACAAATAGATCGAGGTCGTTGACTAAAAAATCGAAAATCTGATTACCTTGATAGTTCTATGTTTTTTTATATTAAAAACTAATACTACCTCTGAATACGCCTGATTTATTTTTTAATTAAATTAATAAATAAGACTTTTAGAAGAGAGGGTTATAATTTTAACAAATTTTCTAATTGTAATCTTCGTTTTTTATTTTTTGGATCTAATTTTAATTTGAATATTTTATTTTGAGATGATTATTTTGAAATTAATTATGAATGCGGTTGCATCGTTAGACTGAAATACTAACGAAACATCCCGGTAGATAAAATATTAAATTAATTTTGCAGAATTTTTTTTTTGTTTTTCCGCTTATAACTTCTTAAGTATTTTAAATATATAAATTGCATTACAAATCTAAGAATGGTCATCATGGTTATCATATGTCTTCTTAACTCGATTTATTCGATAAAATATCGACACTTTTTGCAGTGTCAATTATATAATTGCTTTTATTTAGTAAAATTCCTATACTCAATACAATAATGTAGCTAATCATTACAGCAGCTGATAGGATTCAATAATATATTTTTTATTAGATCTATTCTAATTATACTATAATGTGAATATGTAAATCGTCAGCTACCCTGCTTTTTGTGCTAAGTATTTTTTTCGAAACCATTAACTATTCTTAACATTGCTTCATATGATATTTTATAACAAATTTGATCATTGATTGGATATTACCCATTAAATTTTTTCTTTGAAAGTACCTTTATGTTTTTTAATCTTCATCTGGATATCTATAATTAATCAAACAAAGTGTATTATTTGGTTTTCTTTATCAGTTTTAATAGACAATACTTTTGGCAAATGAGATTTAATATATATATTTAAAGAAGCAAGAAAATAAATTGTTAATTCTGATACTATTATTCCATATATTACACTATTTAGTGTTTTAACAAAACATAATATCTTATAATATAACTGTATAGCGTATTGCTATTTTTTTATAGTTTCTATAGAATTAAACAGTTTCCGAAGAAGAATTCTGAAAATCTTAAAGTAGCTCAATTTGTAATATATGTTAAAAACATAAATATTGGGCTCTATGTTCTGTGCGTCTGGGAATCCAAAAAACTCTAGATTTACTTGATTATTATTCTATAAATGTTTATGATCTTTATCAAGAAGTCCAGAGCATTCTTTTACGTATTTTCCTGTTTTACTATCTATCTACATTCTCAGGCCAACATAAAATGAGATAAGAACGTTTTAGATTTAACAATAAATGTGAAATATTTTCAAATAAAATTTTTGACTAAAAGTCAACGAAACATCATTGAATGCCTTTCGTCGAATGCTAATCTGTGAAAAATATGGTTTTTTTTAATCACAGTACACAGCCTTCTTTTATTATAAAGGTTTTAATAAAATTAAAAATATCATTTATTTAAACAAAATCCTTCGAAGAATCAAATTTCAATTAGAAAATATATTTTAGATATACTTTAGAAATTCTAGAAAAAATTTTCTTCTTTCATTTTAATTACACATATTTCCTAGTAAGTAATTTTAAACTGTGATTTATATCAGAAATGTATATATCTAACCAAGGTCTGTTGAGCATTTAAAATCTTATATAAATATTAAATATAAGCTCAGAGAGATTTTTAGAATAATGTTTTTAGATTTTAGATAAAATATAAAAAATCTATATTTTCTACTTAATTAACAAAATAAAAGATAAAAAATGAAAATATTATTAGATCCTAAAACTTCCATATAAGTTCTAATTCTGAAAATTAGTTTCGTTTCAATGTATACAAATAACTTTAACTTATTGTAATAAATTAAAACAAAGAAATCACGGGCATATATTATAAACTTAGACTGAACAAAAATAAATAAAAATAAAACCAAAAAATAATCACACATCTATATTCACTTTTACAATGAATATTCTGAATGATTTTAACGAATTAATTATCTTAAGATTTTTTTCAATATTTTTTTAATTTTAAATTTTGTTTTACCAAAATTATTCCGCCCTTTTTAAAATGACCGCTACACAAATTTTAAAAACTCAAAATCTTAAAGATATTGTAATCTACAATCTATTAACTAACGGTATTTACAATACCAATGAAATAGTAAATATAATAGAAATAAATATATATTTACGTGATATTGGCTATGAAGCAATATATTGGTATGACAAATCATGTATTATCCTTAAAAATACATTATTTAATTCAGATCACACACATGAAAATTTAAAATCAAATCAAATAGAAGAAATAAAAGATATTTTTAAAAATATTTTAATTTCAGACCTTTCAGAAACAAATTATAAGAAATACAGTATGGCTAAATTCTTAATACAAAAACGTTGGATAGAAATAATTAATGGAAAAGCTAAAATGACGAAAATGTGTTTGATACAAAATACAGAATATCTTATTTCTATTACAGATAAATGTACTAAATGCTCACTTTGTGATATTATTGTCTTGAATAGAAATACTCATGAATATTGTGAAAGAATATATAATGAAAGAATCTGTGATAATATACAGCGTGTTTAATAAAATATTTTATAATTATTTAATATTTCTATATAAAGAAATTTAATTTAATTAATATAACATTTTAACAAAGAATCACAATAAATCTACATTTAAAAATTTGTGGTCTTTCTTAAATACAAGAAAAATATTTTTATGAATTTTCTTTATCTTCGATATTGAATTTAGAAAGTCTTTTAAAATCGTTTGGATTTAAAGTAGAATGTTTATTGAGAGCAGCAGCTATTTTATGTGGATTTTTCTTTTCTTCATTTAAAAATTTATTTTTAATTTGTTTACGAGTTTTGGATGGTAAAAATCGGTTTATCATAGTAAAATCTGTACCACAAATACTCAAAGCTTCAAAAAACGTATCACTTTCATTTTTAGGCCAACGACCAGCAGGAACACGTTTAGAATATGTAAGTGATGTTATTATTTTATCTGTGTCATTGGTAACTTGAAAATTTTCAGTATTTTCTTTTACCGTAAATGTAGCACTATGATCTATCACTATCTTATTTTCTCGTATCGTTAATATATCTGGTGACTCTTGTTCTTTATCTGGCAATGAAACACTCATTTCTTTTATTTCTACTTTTAATTCTTCTTTTTTAATTTTTCTTTTTCGTTCTTCTTTAAAATTATCGTTGTTTAAAAAATGTGAAAGTTTTGGATCCATTTAGGGTGAAAAATAAAACATTTTAAAGATTTTATATAATGTTTTAAATTTAAATTAAGTTTTGAATTTTGGTTTTTATAGTTTTTAATAATAGTGAATTTCTGTTAAATATTTTACATTTTATTTCTTTTTATACCTTTAGCTATGTTTTATTGATATTTTGACCTTTTTTTGTTCAAAATTGAAAATTAAATCATTTTTATGTTTTTTTCCTGAAAAATTATTGCTTCATATTGTATATATATAATATAATATGTGTTTCCTTTCTGGACTACACCTTTCCAAACAGTTTATTATTTGGACATCCTTTTTCCTGTTTTGTAGAATAAATCATGTCTTCTATCAAAAAAAAGCTTAATATTTGTGCAATCTCTATTCTGTGAATAAATATGTCTAGAGAATATGATCTTATAGTACATATATTTTGATGTATAGTATATAATCATCTCGGATCTACGTATTTTTAATGATTTCAATAGTACATTTGCTTGTGAGCGATATATATCGAATTTTTTTTATATTTTTCTTTCTGTAATAAAAATCTTAGAACTAATTATAAATTTAAAATTGTTAATGAGAGAGGGAGAACAACATCTTAAAAAACTTTCTGCTTGGCAATGAGTCTGTGAAAATGGTGTGTGAATCATTTTTTGAGTTTTTCATTAAAATAAAACAACACTAAATCTTTGGTTGTTTTATTGGGGTTTGTTTGACGATGAGAAGGTCTAAGAAATGGCGACACTTTTTTTACAAATTTATTTGTAGTTTTTCATGTTACAAGATTGCAGATCTCAACTGAACATGTAGGTAATTGCCATGTAAAAGGATGAAAACCTAGCCTTGCTCACTCCGGTTAGAAGACTTGGCACCTAGGAGATATGAAAAATCCTCCCATTAGAAGCTGGGAGACCAAGTAGCAGGTTATAGCTGTTGGTATGCCATTTTCCTGTCTAGGTGAATCTCATGTAAGTCTCTGATATATATTTTTAGAAGTTTATTTGGTTTAGAAAGTGTAGAGTAAGTGGGAATGCTGGGTAGTCTTGGATGAGGCTTCGATACTCACTCCATGTAACGCAGATTACCGAACTCAGGCAACTGACCTACATATTATTAGATTCTACACTCCCTGGTAGAAGAAATGTTTCAGAGTAGGTATCTTGGAGGTACCTATCGAGTGATATTAAATCAGTTATTCATTTTAAACCTAGAACTGCGTTTATGTCCATGAAAACAAATATAAAACTTGCCGACTGTTTTCCAAAGCGTGATATTTTTAAATAAACCTTTTTGTGGTCTAAATAGCCGATTACAAATTTGATTAAAATATAAACTTCCAAGAAGTTAATGATTATCTTTTTTGTATTATTTGTAATAGTTATTGATATTTGTCAGGGAATAGCAGGAAATGTGTTTTTATATTTAAACTTTTGTTTTGTATTTTTTTTCTCATAAAATATGAGTGAACTGGTATTTAGAAATAAAAAAATCGAATCATATTATATCAAAATATTTATATGATTACTAGCTTACCCGACGCGCGCTGCTGCGATTATAAAAGAAAGTGGATTCCGGTATAATAGAAAAAAAATACATTAGTTTATTGATTTAATTGGATTTGTTTATTTTTTCGAGGCTTTTAAACATTTATACCCTTTGTTTTTGTTCTGGTGTCTTTACGAAAAAATCAGAAGAGATTTTCACGAATGAAGTTGGTACATAGACTTTTCATATGGAAAGCATTTTTAACCAAATCTATTCTACACACTGCAGCTTTTACATTTGTGCGTTTTATGTTCTTTCAAAGATAAGTCTCAAAGAAACTTTTTTAAACGGATATTCCGTTTAAACTGTTGAAATGTGTCGGAACAGTAAATTCCCCATTAATAATACTCGTATATTATCAACACACTTTAACATACAGCAATCTATGATAACAACCAGTTAGCCTAATATAGATTTACTAACACATTTAAAATACTAATTTATATATTAACACCATTTAAATTCAAACACTCTTATTAACACATTTTAATACAAATCCGATAATAAACTCTTTAGTTAATCTAACTTCATGATGAAAACAATACCTCTTTATATAAATAAAAAAACTCTTTATTTACAACCTTTAAACACAGACGCATACATTCATTTTTATATATGTATAGATTAAAACCTCTAAATTAGGTATCCTATTTGTTTAACCAAAAATGGTATATTATATGATCAATTGGTTTCTTGATTTCGGTATTTTTTTGAAATTTTTAACAAAAATATAAAGTAAAAACAAAAAATGATGCCAATATAAATTTAAATGGATTTTTGAAAGTGAATTGGAAATTTTAAAATTTAATACAAATCTTTTTTATGTATGTGTAAATCGTTTATAGCAATATATTCGATTATTTCCTGACATTTTATAATTCTAGATAAAATTGCCCAACTAAATGATACTGCATCAACATTATTGTTTGATAATTCTTTGGTTAAATATAATGATAACTTCTCGTAAGACTCATATATATGATATATTTGGATTTCTATATTTTTTATTTCTTGATTTGAAAATAATTTGTGCTTAAGCTCAATTTCTCGAAGAAATCGATTTTTGGTGTAATTCAAAAAATTAAACGATTTGCATTTCAGTCTATTATTTTCTTTTGATAATATTTTCGTGTTTTTAGATTTTAAAGTCTCGATCAAATGAAAAATATTTTTTTCGAATTTTTTATTCATTTCTACTGATTTTCTATAGAATGAATTTATATTTTTTTCAATATATAAGATTCTTTTTTTATTCGACTTAGAATCACGAATGTTATTATATTTCCTAAATTTATCAAATAACAATTTAAAATTCTCTAAAATATGAAATATTTGTTTCTCGAGTTTTATATAACTGTGACTTTCTAAAAGTACATTAAAATTATGATTATCATGGTATTTTTCATTTTTATAAGGATTATAGATATTTTTGGACTTTATAAGTATAAAGATATGTACGATACAAACTGAATACATATTTGTGAATACATATGTGTATTTATAGTTTTACAAGCTAAAATTTGATTTGTTCAATCTTATTTTTTCAAAAATCAAACTTTAAGTTAATTAAACAAGATCAAGATTTTTAGGCTAAATTAAGTTAAAATATGTTATTCTACTGGTTTCAAAAAAATAATTTACGATCATAAGTGATAAATTATATTCTAGAATCTTTATAATTTTAATATTTATAATAATATTTTATTAGATATCTGAAGATTCAAACTAATTATACAACTAAATCATACAAATTTTGTAAAATCAGTTTTTTTTTGAAACAGCTTGATTCATTTATACATTAGTTTATAATTTATCAGGGCTTTTTATATTGGGAAAAATGAAACGAAGATTATAATCAATATATGTACTTAACGATCAAATATAAAATATTCGTTTTTCTTCGAAGTCTTTACGATTTATTTTATAATAGTAATGTATTCAAATTGATATTTGTTACTTGTATTTTCCTTTTGATTCTAATTTTTTTTCTCTCTTCAACTATCGAAAAAAAAATTCCGAAAAAAGAAAAAAATTTGGTAAAGCAAATAGACCAAATCATACATAATAGCTATAATACACCGAATATTGAATTTAAGCTATGGTGTGTTTCCAAAGACTCTACACAATATATTAAAACTTTCTTGGTTAACTCAATAAAAATTGCATTTCACTTTTAAACACTAAACGAGCATAAATACAACAACCTGATTGAGTTAAAATATACTCAATAAGTATGATTTTTTCTTTCAGATTTTTCTACATGGGAACTATCGAAAAAAATATCCAATATTTGTAGTAAATCTATTTCGCAAAAAAACGGCCAAATGTTCTAGAAATTATAATAATAGGCGAGATTACGAAAACAAGGTTCCTCCTAATCGTTTTTCATCTGAGAAGGTAAGGTTTCGAAGAAAACCTTAAAGAGCTGGACATACGCTCATAGATAGTTGCACGATAATTTTGCACCTACTTTAACTTTCCTAGTACCTCAAAATTTTAATTACTTTAATGAAAAAAATAAGACAAGAAGAGAACGAGGGCTACGAGAATCGTCATATGGCTTTCTATCTGTATTTCCAGTTTGACAGAAATTAATTAACTCATTCATGAACACATTTGAGAGAGCAAATAAATCACGGAAAGGAAATTTTAAAAGTCTTCTATAGCCTTTAAATTTCAAGGAATTGAGCATCATAAAGTGCTAGATTGCTTGAATAGACAAAACTATAAATAAAAATATACTCAAAAGATTCAAATATGATGTCTCTGAACCACTGTTCCTGTTTTTGACCGAATTTTTTAAGCAACTGACTCGCTACGATTTTTTAGGAGTAGTATAGGTTTATTGTCTTAAGTAATAAATTTAAAGGTGTTTTTGAAATATCACATCTTTTAAAAAACAGTTGTAATTGTTATATTATTTTCATGAAATTAATGCAGTTCTAAGGTTAACATAAATAACTGCTAACCAACACTAGACTGGAGCCTTCTAAGATACCTACATACTAAAACATTTTGTCTAAAATGTGTTTAGAACCCAAATAACGGGTATAGAAGTTGTTTAGTGTTTTTTAATGTCAGTTGAATGGTGTGTGATCGTAGATTGAAACCTACCCTGGACTCCCCAAAGACTATGTACGATTTATACATGCTCTAACCATTCGGAGCCTAAAAACTCTCCGCCAAAATATATTTCGGCGACTTACATGAGGTTTACCTAGACAGCATAATCTCATTCTGACAGTATAACATGCTAATTGTTTTCCTGGCTCAAAAGAGTTTTGATTACATCTCCTAGGAGTTAAGTACTCTGATCAAGGTTAGCAAAGCTAGGGTTCTATACTTTTAGATGGAAATTATCGGCAAGCTCAGCTGCGGTCTGCAATCCAATTTAATAAAAAAACACGAAAATATATTTACATAAGAAGTTTCATTATTTTGTAGACCTCTTCCTCTTATTAGAAAACCCATGAAACGTTCGAAAATATAGTGTGGTTTATTTCACATTAAAAATACAAACAATTATCTTCCTACCTATTTCACATAGCCATTGGCAAGTATATAGTTTTTCATGCTGTTATCTTCTTTTGCCCTTTAAATTAAAAAATGTAGCAGTTCATAATTCCCCCATGTCCATTACCCCTTGACATTTTTAATACACCCTTTCTTTATTTTCGATATATTTATAAACCCTTTATATACTATTCTTTCATCTTTATAGTCCCAGATTAAAATATGAATATTTTTTTTTAAATATAATGGGTTCAAGCGAAATAAATGTGTATATAATCTTAACTTTATTTTCCCCTGCAAAAATATTTATCGTTATAATTTTAAAAATAAACAGATTTCCTTTTATGTTAGCATTTCTTATTTGGAAAATATGACTTCTTAAAAAAAACATATGAAAATTATATCTGCTTTATTACCCTTTTAAAACAGATCTATTTAACCATTATTATTTTAAATTCTACCGTATTAGTAATTGAAATATTCAGTTACTCTAAAGACAGAATCATTATAAGGAAAATCAAACGAAGCGGGTTTAATCTTTGTATTCATGTCAAAATCTTTTTATATCAAAACCCTATCACCAGTAAGAAGATTTCTTTTAATTTTATTTGAATCTTTACATTCTATGATTCTTGTTTTATATTCTTCAAAATCCCTACATACTTCTTATCATTTTCAATATTCTTATCAATGTTGGAAGCGGTGATTCTTGAAGTTGAAGCAAGATATCAAGATGCATTTACAATATTATATATTTCATTCACATTCTCTAAATATCACTGCGTATATTCCTGATCATGGTTATTTAATGTTAATACCCCATAAATGATTTTTCGACTGATACTAATCATTATTTATTTCCATGTCACTATACTACCAGAAAACGTATTATTAAATCCAAGTTGACCGAAAAAAAGTTGAAATAGTGTTTTGTTTGTGACACTATATATTCTTCTAATATAAGCCTATATAACATCATTATTAAAATCTATCCACTTTTTTAGACGAGTAACATATAATTTATTTACTAACCACCTTTTAATTGTTTGATTTTTCGTTCAACTTGTCTTTAGGCTTTTGTATTACGTGATCTACTATGTATTATTTGTATTATGAGAGCAGTGAAATATGTTTGCAGTAATTTTTTTTTTAAATTCTTCACCATTGTAAAACTGAATCGCTACTGTAAAACAAAATTATTCAATAAGGATTTCAATGAATCTTTTACCTGCCGTGGTGTTTTTTTGATCATCTTAAAAACACCAGAAATGCTTTGTATAAGTGTTGATTAGGTTCAGAGTTCAACATTAGCCATCATTTTTATCTCTGTATCTTCTATGATCTATATGAAAAATCATAAATAAGTTATATTTTTGGTAATATTGATCATATCTATTGAGTGATCTTTCTTAAATAAATTAAATATACTACAGACACTCTGGCGTATTGCACATTCCTTTATGTTTGTTTTAGGAATCTCATAATATTTTTATTCTCATAAACTAATTTTATTAATTCAGAATGTGCTACCGAGTGTTTTGTTTAATTATACCTTTGATCATCACCTTTTCTAATTGAAAAACCCACCTTAGCATTTGTTCGTGCCCTTTGAAGCAAATATCATCTCCAAATATTATAAATTATTTGACTTTCTTCTCCGGAGTCTTTTATCTTGTTTGCTTTAGTTAGGTGGATACTGCCCGATCTTCCAAAAAGTCAACAGAATATCTTTTTTTTGCTTGTTTTGGCAAATTACAATCTTGTCATCTGGCCTACAATATTTTTTTTGCTATTAGTAAAATAAAAACTAAAAAAACAAGAAATATAGAGTTATATTATAGTAAACATTTATATTATTTATAAAATCATTTGTTCAGAAATTAGCTACTTTATAAAGATTATTCCACTTTAAAGTAATTGTTCAAACTATAATTCAAAACTATAGCAAGTCCTAAAAGTTTGCATAACATTGTTTGTATATAAAATACATGTTAATCCTTTAGATTCGAATAATATAGTTTAGCTTTATAAATATAGGAAATAACATTGAGCAATAGATGGTGGGATAAATACGAAATAACTCGGTAAAATATAGGATAGCGAATTTAATCAAAAATCATAATTTTTTATTAGATAAAGGGTATTTTTTAGCTATCAAAATGTATTAGGAATAACGGGTACATTATGGACATGAGTGGGCACTTTAGACCGTAACATTTAATATTAATGCTTTCATAAGATATTTGTTATTGAGTATTTGACTGTGATGGCATATTTTGTCGCTTGAAACGTCATTTTAAATAAATTTTTTATCGAAAAATTTTAAACCTTTTCAGTTATTGCACCTAGGCTTTACATTGTATATTCTTACATTTCAACAACTGTTTTTTAGTTTTTATATAAATTTATTTGTAATAAAGTACACAAGCAAAAAGAATAACCGTCAGTTAATGAAATATCATTCTAATTCTAAGAATAATCTAATTTTGTTATTTTTATTGAGAGAAATTCTGCAAAAAATAAAAGAATTTTATTTTTAAAGAAATTCTTATATAAAACCTAAAGGAAATCTAAGTAACAGTCAATTATTGATTCTTAAAACTACAAAAAATGATCAACGTCGAAAAAAATATTCGTTCATTTAAATTCTTAAAATAGTATTTTTATTCAATAAAATTTGACGTTTAGAAATACAACAATTTTTCCTACTTACACCCTTTAATTTACAAACTTCTAAAACATTTTTAAAATTTTGATTAATTGTGATTTTAGGACAAATCATTTTCGACGTTTTTTGAAAAAAATCAAATTTTTTTTAACTAAAAACCAAAATAGTAAATTAATCTTAAAACTATACTTTATTTAAAAATATCACATCTTTTTACAATAGTGGCAAGTGTTATATTTGTTTTCATGACATTAACCCAGTTCTAGGTTTAACATAAATAACTGCTACCCCAACACTCCATCGGTAACCCCTGCGATACCTACGTCCCAAAGCCTTTCATCTACCAGGTGTGTAGAACCTAATTAATAGGCGAGGCAGTTGCCCGGTGTTCGTTAATGTCCGTTGCATGGAGTGTGATCGAAGGCCGAAGCCCCCCCTGGGCTCCCCCAAGACTATGCAGCATTCCCACTTACTCTACACTTTCTGAACCCAATAAACTTCTAGCTAAGATATATTTCAGAGACTTATATGGGGTCCACCTACACAGTGCAATGTCATACCAACAGGTATAACCTGCTACTTAGCTCTCCCGGCTTTTAATGGGTTTTATTTTTATATCTCCCAGGCGCTAAGTCTTCTAACCCGAGTGAGCAAGGCTAGGTTTCCATGCTTTTACATGGCGATTACCTACATGTTCAGCTGCGGTCTGCAATCTGGTTACATAAAAAACTACAAATAAATTCGTAGAAAAAGTTTCACCATTTCTTAGACATCTCCTCCTCATAACAACTCCCATGGAACAACCGAAGATGTAGTGTGGTTGTATTCCCACCAAAAATCCAAACAATGATCTCACACCAGTTTCACACACTCATTGCCAAGCAGAAAGTTTTTTATGTGGTTATCCTCCCTCCACCTTTAAAACTATAAATACGTATTTTTTTCTAAAATTTATGAAATTTAATCTGTACTTCCATCTCATAACGTTATTATACAAACCACTTATTTTTGTGTTTATCGATCATTCGAGTGAAAGAGATATTATATTTAATGTTGTAAAAAAAATGAAGAGTCGTACATAGCTTCAATTAATAATGAACTCAAACTCGAATGTCTATGTCAAATCAAAAGAGATGAGACTAATGAAACTGACGAAAAAAACTGTTTAGAAAGATTGTTTGTTAGAGATTCAAATAGGCAACATGAACAGTATTGTATAGAATTTATTGAGAGAACTGGTCTTAAGTTTGATATATTTGAAAGGTTTAACAATATGAATAATAATATAGAAATATATCTCTGTCATCATAATAAGAAATCTGATTTTTTGATATTCTATGAGTTTATAATTTCATATTATTTACCGGTACATAAAATGACACTTAAGAAGTTTTACACAATCTTGTATTTTTTAGAATATTTTAGAGTTCAATGTGATAATAAATTGAGGAATGCGGTTAAAAATATTTTGTGTTCTTTGGTTGAGTCTGATGAAATGAATAATTTCGAAATAAAAAACGAATCGTTTCATTTTTCAACGCAACGCTATTTCTCACATGCTTTATTAAAAACAATATCACAAGAATATTTAAAACTACTGAATAACGGAAAAGATTTAAAATTTTCGTTTTTTATAAAAGAACATGAATTTTATAATTCTAATATAATCAATGAATATAATGGGATATTTACAGAAGATAAAAAACATACTTTAGTAATTAATGACGAATTTGATACATTTTTTGACAAAAAAGTGGTTGCGAATTATAAAAGTCACTGTTTATTTTTAATGTTTCAAAATACATTAGATATAAAGTATTTGCATATAAACGATTTAAACAGAAAGAATTCAAAGAGTTTTTGTTTTATTTTACAAAATTTAAAAAAGATGGTTGATGAGATTGTATTCTTTAGGTGTAACATATATGATGGTGTCATTTGTTCTCTAAATGCAAATTTAAATTTTGAAAGTTTGAAAAAGATGGTTTTTATTGAATCTAATTTTGATACAGTTTTCATATTTACAGAGCATTTAAGTAAAATAGAGGAATTTATATTTTATAAATATAAGAATTATGAAAGACGTCATATTGCTGGAATCAAAGAAGGGGATCTTAATATAGCAGAGTTTATAATACAAAGTCTGAGGCATAAGCACCAAAAACGTTCCTCCATCAAAAAATCTATCAAGAAAGATAACAAAATACCAAAAAAAAATAAAGATTTCTATTTTAAATTACTTAATGAAGACAAATTTAGAGATAAAGTTAAAATAACTGAAAATTTTAAATGCATGTATAAGAATTTTGATGTAGAGTGTTTTTATGAGTATAAAGGGTGTTTTAATAATATTTCAATTACTTTCAAAATTTTAAAAAAGAAACAGTTTTTTATAACAGAAAATACTATTTTAGAAGAAAATATAAAATATATTAAAATTTCATATTCTGAAATAAAATCTGATTTTCTAAAAGATATTTCAAATATAAACGAATCTATAAAATATTTTAAATTCTGCGTCCATAATCGCAATAATCTTTATTTGATTTTTTCAAAATTGATAGGTATGATGATAGGTCTTCAAGAAATATACTTTCTTAAAACAAACATTATAAAGTTAAACCGTTCAGTGGATCAAAGTTTTTATATTTCAGAGATATTTATTTCGAGGATTGATAGAATGATTAAATTATTGCAACTTCTGCTAAGAATGAAAAATTTGATTTTAATGTCACAAGTAAAGCTAAAGCAGATTTGAATTTATATCTAAGTCCTTTAAAGTTTTTATTTCAAAACTATGAAACAAGCAGTATAAAGAAACTAAGTATTGTAAATTTTTGCATCAATAATTCAAATGTAGAAGCATTTAGTACTTTATTAAGTCTAAAAGAATTAAAAATTAATAAAATTAATTTTGAAAATATTAGTTTTTCGGAATTGTTTTGCGCTAAACAAGAATATAAAATCAATAGAATGACTTTAGAGGAAATAAATATATCAGAAAATGATTTAATATTTATTGCAAATTTAAAGAAGATTGAATATATCAAATTTGTATCATGTTATATACATGGAAAGACTTACCGTTTGATAGAATTTTTATTTGTTAATGATAATTACATTGAACTGAAATATAATACACAAAAGGATAATATACCAGAAGAAACTATTAAATTTATTAAAGAGAAATTTAATACGAAGATATTGTTACAAAGTAGGAGAAGATAGGGCTTCGAAAATATTTAAATAAATTTGTGCCTTTTAAAATTATATTTAAATTTACAGGTTTTAATAATTTAAATAAAAATTTAACGATATTTTTGATTTTGAGTCAATATTTAAATTTAATCTGTAGAAAAAACAGAAGTATGGCTATAATCAGTTTTCTAATAATATTTATTAAAATTTTTTATCAGCTACTTCTTTTCAATATGTATGACACACAGTCTATATGTGAATCGAAGCTTTGTTACTTTTTTTAAGGTGTGTCTTATGAAATTTTAATTGAGTAGATAAGATAGGTTTTTTCTAAAAGCAAATTTTTCTTATTCATTGAAAAAAAAGTTTCATAGACGAAGATGGAACCGTTCTCTGTTTGGAATTTCTAACATATTGACACTTTATCTCTTTGAAGGTAGTGATGTTTTCATTTTTTTTTTAAAAAAATAATTTATTTAAAGGCTTATGAGGGACAATTGCATATAAAAGTATCTGCCTGGTAACTAGTATGTATTGGTGATAAGGAAATTTTTGTTTGGATTTTTGATACGAATAATAAACAGGCTATATCTTTGACCATTTCATAAAATTTGTATGAGGAAAAGATGATCTGCAAAATCATGTGACTTTTTTTCATACGAAAAAGTAGTAGTTTTTTATGTGGTTATCCTCCCTACACCGGTATGAGTAATTATCTATGTTAAACATAGAATTTCTTAATTTCATGAAAACAATATAACACATGTCATAGTTCCAAAAAAAATAAAAATCATAAAGAAAACAGAGAATAATTATAGAAAAAACAAAATATGAGATAAAAAATAAAAAAAAAAGGCAAAACCAAAGAATCAACGCTTTTAACAAACACATACCTCATCTAATACCTCATATACCATCTCATAATCTATTCATTAAACTTTCTTATTAATTTCCTATATAGCCTAACAAATATCTAAAACTCTCATACCAATCCTGATACCTCCCCCTTCTCAGCTCCTAAAATTAGCAAAAACCTCAGGAAAGTTATAACCATCAATATAAAACGGACACTTCACACCACAGTAAATAACACCATCACCTTCTTTCTTAGAACACAATTCACTTATAAATTTTTCTAAAATATTTTTAAACTTCTCATTATCATAAAACGTACAAAACACAACAGTATCTCTTATTGTTACCATACTTATATCGAAATTCCACACCCTTTTAAAATATTTTAATATTTCAGATAATTTACAGTCACCAAATACAAAGCTATTCCAAAGAGTAAAGGTAATAGTATTAACAGGGTGTAAGATATTAGTAGTATAATTAACACCCGCTAGTCGATTACTGTCACTAACACCCTCTAATCCATTACTGTTACTAACACCCTCTAATCTATCTCTATCATTAACACCCTACTCTCTGCTATCACACCTAAACATCTCACATTCCATCTTCTCTGCCTCAATAACATCTGTACCCCCTATAAACGAAAGTCCTAAATTAAAATACCAATTCTTATACCCATTACCATATAAAACATATCTAATCATTTCTAAAACACATAACCCTGATATAACAGATGTAGTAGTTGCTATTGCTGGTATTATACGACCTGCTATACCTTTTACTGTTAATTTAGATACTTCTTTTATTTTATAATTACGTGCTCTTAAATTAGCACATGCATATATGAAATCTATATGACCATTACTATCATTATCCTTCTCAAGAGTAACAGGGTGAAGAGTAATTATATTATCAGTATTGTTAGTAGAGGGGGTGTTAGTGTGTAAGGTATTTGGTGTATGATTAAAGGGGTGTTGTTCATTACTACTGTTATTAAAAGGGTGTTGTTTATTTAGACTGTTACTAACACCCTGTTGTCCATTACTACTGTCATTAACACCCTTTATATTATTGCCCTTATGATTAACACCCTTTATATTAGTTCCCCTGTCATTAACACCCTTTACATTAGTATCCTTGTCATTAACACCCTCTAACATACTTTTATCATACATCCCCTCTCTTATTATATCCTCCACCTCCTGATAACTAACACCTTCTCCATTATCCTCACTTTCTAATCCCTTTATCCCATACACACTACTTATAACCCTACAATAACTCTGAACAAACAACACATGTAAACAATCATCCTTATTAAAAATAAAAGGTAAAGGTGGTCTCTTAGGCGGTACCCAAAAAGGTTGTCCTTCCCCTGTTACATGTCCAACAGGAAATGTTTCTATAAGTGTCTTAATATTTATATAAAAATACTTATTAAATAAAATAACACCTTCTCTTACACATTCATATATATTCTTAGGTATACTACTTACTAACACCCTTATATCTTCACCAATAGCAACACTCTCAGTACTAAGATTATCATGGGTAGGGATACTAGTATGTGGGGTGTTATTAGTGGGTATAGTATTAACAGGGTGTTGTTTATTAGTACTGTCATTAACAGGGTGTTGTTTATTAGTACTGTCATTAACAGGGTCTTGTCCCATATCCTTATAACTATCACCCTTATAATTACTACTACTGTCCTTATCACCCTCTAATTTACTATCCCTATAATTATCACCCTTTATATACTCACTTATACTAATAATCTTCTCTTCAAAATTACTCTTAAACTCACTCAATGCCCACTCTATTGTATGTTCAATACAATGAGGAAAATTACGTATAGTACATAACGGTATACTCTTATCAGGTGGATCTCTACTACTACTATAACTCTCTGTCTTATAAGGTATTACTACTTGTACATTACCTTTAGTACCTAATGTACCACTTTCAAATAAAGGTATTTTATTCGTAATACATCTTTTATCTACATACAGTCTAGCTTCTATATTATCTAAAGCATTTACTACTAAAGAGGTGTTAGTAAGAAAAGCATCAGAGAATACAGACTCAGTCTCTTTACCTTCTTTAAGGGGGAGATGTAGAATATTATTATAAGTAAGATTGTTGGTAGATGGGGTAGTATTGCCATTATTTGTTGTATTATTGTTAGTATTGTTTAGGGTTAGAAATAGTATTTTACTATTATTAGTAATAGAATTACTTAATGTTAGATTTAGGTATATTATTATCCATACTATTATTGTCTACCATTATTTTGGGTTGAAGGGAAAAAGTTGACAGCTAAAATATTAAAAATGAAAAAATAAATGCTGTAAACAACTCGGAATCGGTTTAAAAGAAATAGAAACGTTTCGTAGAGATGTATTTACGATATTCGAGAGGCTTCCACCACAAAAAGCTATACATACCTTGCTCATTTATCATTAAGCAATAGTTTCCAGGCTACTCCAGTCTGCTCGTAAGACACCATGCCTTCATCTTTATGTCTCAATTCGCCTGCGTTTATACCAGCCAACACAATGGTAAACCTCCATGCACCTGGTATTCTAGAAGGAAATCGACTGCTAGCATTGCATTCAATACTTGACTATGTCACAGCGTAGAGCAGGAATGGCCTAGATCTGCTATTTTAGCAGTGTAAAAAAGGCTTGATAGAATGCCTAGAAATGGCTGGTCTGCAATTCTAAGGTACTATAATGGGAAATTTGGTCGAACTGGTGATATTGATTGTGTTAAAAAAATAGCACAAAACGAGGCAGAAAGAAAATAGGGCAAGAAGAGAATGGCAAGCGACGTAGAATCTTAACTCTCCTATAGTCATGTTATATAACAAACACTATGCTATAAATTAACTTTTGATATAATTTCTTGCATTAAATCAGGACGATTTCGCGAGAAGGAAATCGGAGATATAGTAGTCTGAACTAGAAAACTTTTGGGCGAATTGGTTGATAGTAAAGTTTTAACCTCATAAATTGGATCACAGGTATATATGCTGAATGTCAATGTGCCTAAGAAAGTTAGTGATGCAGCTCGAATCATCCAGGCGGTTCAGGTATGCTATGACGAGGTGGGTGGTAAGCTAAACCTAGATCCTCTTGGAAGGAAAGTATGAAAAGTAAAATTTCTAAGTTAGTACTTTCCAAAGATCTCCTCGAGAAGGTTCGCAAGCATGGAAAGGCTCTCGAATTCGGAAAGCGAAAAGTCCTCAGAAAAATTATGCGAGAGTTTAATTTAGACTTAAGCCAAATAAATGATCTCTAGGCTTTGGTTAAGAAGAATAAATCTTTGAATGTTTATGAGAAGAAAGTTACAATATACGAAAGTAGGAAGCAATTCCGAAAAGAGAATCATATGTTTTAGTTATTCTAAGGTCGATATTATCGTGGGTTATCTGAGCGCGTTGAATCTGAGCATGTAGGTAAATCGTGACGAAATTTCAGGATTTGGTCTACAATGTGGAGCAAAAATGATAAAGTAGTTACGTACGATGCGTATTTAATACATTTCGTGTCAAATAAGCAGCAAAACGTTTCCTTTACTTGAAGAGTTTATAAATATCATCAATTGGCTACCTAACCTGGAAAGCTGCTGGAATTGATGGTATTCATAACTTTTACATCAAGAATCTACGAGCCTTGATAATATATTTACTATATTGTGAAAGTCATATGTTTAGAAGATAAAGACATTAAGCCGACTGGTATTATTGTGACTTACTTATCTGATACCTACAGGTATCATATCAGAGTATTCGACAACGATCAATAGCCTGTATGTCAAACCTAATAAACATTACGACAAAATGCATAAAAAAGTCAGTCAGCTTGATGTGGAAGAACGAGTTTAGTTTCTGACAACTAGTATATTGCGGTTAGGATGTGGAAGGAGTGAAAGTGTAGTCGCTATTGAATGTTGCTATTTATAAAGACTACGAAAACAATACTTAAGGCAACATGGATTGGTGTCAACAAAGCTTATGATTGGAAGATTCATACTTATTTAACTCAATGCATGGAAAACCGGAATTTATCTGATTTGATCCTAAAATTTATTGAGGTAACTTATATCAAAATGGAAAATTGATATATTAGTAAGGCCTGTAAAAATCATGAGCAAGAAGAATGATAGAGGAATTCTGCAAATAGAATAGTCTGTCACCATTGTTGTTTTTATTGCGTATGGATCCATTGAATCATAAGCTTAATGAGAAATGTACAAAGTTACAATAAAGACAGATGCAGAATTCTACTTTCTAATCATCTCTATATTGATAATCTTAAGCTGCCTTGCCAAAGAAAGGCAGACATTGTAAGAAATGACATGAAGAAGTTAAAAAGCTTGTGAATTTATAAGATTCGAAATTACAAAGAGAATTCAGTCACTAATGATCTATGTTGTGAAGCTACTGATACTCTTCTTGGAGAAATAGGTGTTTAGAAATACATTGGAATTATAGAAGATAGCAGAGGAATTCCAACAGTTAAGTCGTATGAGGAAGTACAGACTAAACTTATAGCACGAGTAGAAAGACTTTGTCGCACGAGATTAAATACAATAAATTTATTTCAAGCCATGTATCAACATGCAATTTTTTTACTAAACCACCATATAGGTGTACTCCGACTAGAACCGACCGACCTCTCTAAGTTAGATGATGCGGTGCGTGCAGTGTTAGTAAAGAACAAAATACATCTACGCCCCGGATGCAAAGAACGTCTACAACTTCCACGTAAAGAACTTAGAAGAGGTTTACATAGTTCAAATTCGAAAGCGAACATATGCTTTCAACTCTTGGATTGTCTAAAAAAACATAAAGATACATCGACCAGGAGAGCACCAATCCTAAAGGTTGAGAATAATAATAAACCCCACCTTTCACTAATTAAAATTTTTTAAAAATAAAATACGAGTTTGAAGAGGAAGTCACCAAAATGAAATTGGAAGAAGCTCGACTAGCTAAGCTATATAATGGAATCACAAACCGAAAACTACATTCAAAGTTATATAGCGCTAAAAATAACCAGCTGGTAAGTGTAAATGACTCCTCAAGATGTTAAAGAAAGGAAGTGTAAGACCACGTGAATGAAGCAGTGTTCTGTTATATCCAGGATATAAATCTATTCTGGGGTGCAGAAGGTATGTGTCAACACTGCAACCAGTCTAGGAAAACAGTTGATCACTTAGCAACGAGATGTGAAAAAATGCTTGGTCATGACTATACTAGACGACATAATTAAGGGGTACAATGTATACATTAACTCTTGCTGAATGAATATAAGTTTAAGTCTTCGAAACGAATTAGAAGCCACTCAGTTCAAGAAATTCTTCATAAAGAATATTCAGAGATAAGAGTAAAGACCAGAATAAAAACTAATGTGAAGATTCGGTGTAACAGACTAGATATATTTATTTTAGACAAGAGACAGAATAGAATAACTCTCATTGAAGTAGGAATCACATCCCAAGACTCTCTTCAAATAGTTGAAACAGAGAAGCTTAGGAAGTATGACCTATTAGCAAATGAGTTAGGTCTTATTTATTTATGCAGTGTAGAGATAATTCCTTATGTGATGACCTGGGACGGTATTGGGACAAATACCATAAGACGTATATTAAGAGACTGCAAATACCCATGAATGTATAGGCATATATATAATCCATAGTACTCAGGAAGACATTCGAAACAATTTCATTTGATCGACGAAGAGGACTTGAGTCTGGACAAAATGCCGAGGAGAGCTGGGAGAAAGCATCATTAAGTGTTATTTTAAAAGCCGAGATGCATAAACAACCAATACTCCCTTTAAAGCAAGTAGACAACGAGGAAGATGATGTTAAAACGGAAAATACAAAAAATACTTTACCCCTTATTTTAGACGGCATAACCACTGTGAAGGAACCGATGATAAATATTAACGAATATTCGGAGTTGGAGGAAGAAATAGAAGTGGTTGAAATGGTGGAAAGAATTATTTAGAAAAGAGAAAAATTTGTTAACCCAGAATTTTATTAAATAATATATTTTACATCAGATTCATGAATAAATTTAAGCAAAATTTTAAATGAAAATCTCATATATAATGAAACTTCCGTTTATATTTTCATTTTTAGAACCAGAATGAAGGTAAAGACATAAACATATTTTTACAATACGATGTAATTTTAAATTTTAATTAAATAAAATTCTGGGTTAAAACTTTTTGTATAATTTTGATATATTTTCTTTACCTCTTTTTAAGTTCTGTCTCTTCTTCTAAATTTGAATCTTTACTTATGTTTCTCGTCCGTTCCCCTAACGTGGTTCCATCCTTTTGAAATAAGGTTTGTAATATTTTTGCTTTTATTTCTTTACCATTATCTTGTTCATCGCTGGCTTGTTTTAAAGAGGTGTTGGTTTCCCATGCATCTCAGATCTCATAATATCAACCTATTGACGCTTTTTCCCGGCTCTCTTCGCATTTAGTCTCAATTCAAGTCATCTTCGTCGATCAAAAGAAATTGTTTCAACTGTCTTCTTAAGTACTTATCTTTTGAATATTGGACTCTAAATTTATGGCCATTTGTAGACTTTTATGTTGAATTTAATGTTTTTTGTCACAATACCGTCCCAGGTCATCAGATAAGAAATTATCTCGACACTAAATTTATAAATGAGACTTTAATAATTTGATTCTGAGTCATACTTCCTAAGCTTATCTATTTCAACCTTTTGAAAAGATTCTTGGGATGTGATTCCTACTTCAATGAGTTTTATCATATTCTTCTTTTTATCTAAAATAAATATGTCGGGTCTGTTATTCCGAATTCTAAAATCAGTTTTATTTCCGGTGTTTACTCTTATCTCCGCATACTTAATATCAAGAATTTATTTAACTGAATGAATTTTAATTGTTTCTTATTGCAATATCTTACTATTCATTTTAAAAAATTTTCTTAGGATTTCAAGCCATTCAAAATAAAAACACTATATCTAAAAAATATCTCATATTTTCAAATCAAAGGCAAGTGTTATATTTGTCTCGATGACATTGATACGTTCTAGGTTTAATATATATAACTGCTATCTCAACACTCCATCGGTATCCCCTGAGATACATACATCCCAAAGCATTTCATCTAAAAGGTGTTTAGAACCAAATTAATGGCGAGGCAGTTGCTCGGTGTTCTTTAATGTCTGTTACTTGGAGTTTGATTGAAGCCTTAAGCCCATCCTGGGTTCCTCAAGACTATGCAGCATTCCTACTTACTCTAAATTACCTAACCCAATAAACTTCTAGCTAAGATATATTTCAAGGGCCTACGGGGGTTTATTTAGACAGTGAAATGTCATATTAACTGGTAAAACCAGCTACTTAGCTCGCCCGGATTCAAATGTTTTTATATTCTATATCTCCTAGGCTCTGGGCCTTCTGACTCGAGTGAGCAAGGCTAGATTTCCATGCTTTTACATGGCGGTTACCCACATTTTCAGCTGCAGTCTTCGATCTGGTTACATAAAAAACTACAAAATTAATTTCTGTAAAAAATTTCTCCATTTCATAGACTTACCCCATACAAATCCTAAGGAACAACCGAAAATATAGTGTGGTTTTATTTACACCAAAAATCCAACCAAAGATCTTCACAACTGCTTCATATAGCTATTGCCAATCAGAAAGTTTTTTTGTGATTTTCCTCCCTCCACTGTTCAAATTAAAAAATATTTTAATTCAATATTTTAAAAAAAATTTAATCTTTATAACTAAAACCCCCTTAGATAGATGGCAACAGTGGGCAATGAAAGTATTTTAGAACCAGATTCTGAAGAAGAAGAATATGTTTATAAATTAAGTGATATCAACAATGAAATCATAGAAAAATTCAAAAACAATCCTTTAAGTCGATCAGAACATATATTCCCAAAAGAATCACTTTTATCCCAAGTATTACCATCTTGTTATACCGAATTCGCACCAATATCACCAAAAATAGAATTACTTCATGAAGAAACATTATTTTATATTTTCTATTCGTTCAATGATGAAAACCTACGACTTCAAGCATTTAATACACTTATAAAGAAGAATTATTTATATTCTTCTAAAATTAACTGCTTTGTTTTAGCAACTAAAAATATACCAGATAATTCCAAAAAAAATATTTTGATTTTTGATCCACTCAAATGGGAAAAAGTCATGAAAGAAATAATTTATGATGAAGAATTTGTAAATTCATTAAAAGCTTCTATTGAGTAAATAAATGTATTATATTTAAAATCCGTTCCTTATTATATTTAAGGAGGAATGTACCCGATTCATATTTTTGCGCCATTAAATTTAAAGTTTTTATTATTTCTTGTCTCTATATATTGGTTATAATGACCAGCATTTACTGATTTTTTAGTTTCCTTTGAAAAAAAATTGTTTTTATCTTAAATATTAGTCCATTTTCTTTAAATTTATGATATTAATAATGCACAAAAAAAGTTTAATTTCTTTTATTGTTTTTTTCTTATAATTATGCAAATAAATGCCATTCAAAAATGATAATAAGCACCTTAAATATATGTCATTCGACTATATTTACAGTATATTAAACAAAAAGTCTAGATTTTCATTCTAATATATCCATTAATACAATTAAAATTATCAAATGAATTCTAAATACCTAAAAATTAATTTATTTTTTTATTTTAAAATTTAAGTAAATATAAGGAAGATGAACAGGTAAAGAACAAAAAAGATAGAGAATAAAACTTAACAATAAAAATAACCTTAATAATCTAAAATATATTATTTGCAGCGAATAATCTAAATATTATAATTAAGTTATCTATTTAAAATACTTAATTTTAATCAGTGATTCCAATAACAAAACAGTAGATAATTTGGGGACTTGATGTGAAAAAATACTCGACCATAACTACACCAGACGACATTATGTTGTGGTTAGATGCCAGAACCTTCTTTATGTAAATAAATGTAAATTTAAGTTATCACAAAAGGAATAATCACCAGAATGCGTTTATAAAAAAGACCCAACTAATTTGCCGATAGCTCATAACTCCTAAGTTTTTCAAATTCAACAATTTGAAGTAAATCTCGGGAAGTGAACCCTACTTCATTTGGGTGATCTTATTTCGCCTCTTGTCTAAAATGAATAATCAGATCGATTATTTCGAATCGTAGCATCACTTTTATTCTGGTTTCTACTTATATAAAGTAAATCAAAATATTTTTTTTCTATTTTTAGAAAATAATTTACTGTGTTTTAAACTGATATGTGAGGCCGAGATTATTCATTCTAAATATCATCTGCATGGCAATAATTGAATATAATTTGTATAAGAATCATCGTTTGAATTTTTGATTAGATGAAAATTCGATAACATTTTCAGTCATTCACCAGAATTCGTATAGGGATGAAAAGATCTACAAAATGGTTATTTTTTCTGCAAAGAATTTTGTAGTATGCTATGTAATTAAATTTTGAGTCTGCGACTAAAGTTTTAGGTAATTGGTGCATAAAAGTATAGAAATCTAGCCTTTCTCGCATGAATTAGAAGACTTAGAGCTCGAATTATACAAAAAAAACCCATACTTTAAAAAGTTAAGAAAACTAAGTAGCAGGTTATACATGTCGGTATGACATGGCAACATCAAAAGAAAGGAAACCCCATACAATTCCTCTAGATATATCTTTGCTGGAAGTTTATGAGTTCTGAAAAAGCAATTACGTACAAATGTAATAGTTTTTTTTTGTGGAAGGGGATACAAAGTTGATTTTTTGCTCTGATCATACACCGAGAAACATATATAAGTAATACTTGGCAAGCACCTCAGATATTAAATATTTCTACGTCTTTTTACTAAAATTTTAAGATTAAAGTATCCAAAAGCCACCGATGTAATCTCGAGGAGATGTCATATAAAAACCTAGAATCGCATTTATGGTATGAAAAATATAAAAATGCTATTTATATAAAGCGAAATAATATTTATAAAATAAAAAAAATGTAAATTGCTAAGAAAATATTCGAATGTTTTTATTTTAAAACTCACATATTTCTTTAGTTTGTTTCTGTAAAATTTTATGATTAAAAAATCCTTCCAAACATCAATACTTAAAATTACATTTCTTCTCTTGAACTTATTAGAATATATTATAATATTTTAAAGTAGCATTATTTTCTTTCTTCTATAATTCAATACTTAAAATTACATTTCTTCTCTTGAACTTATTATTGGAATATATTATAATATTTTAAAAATACTTATTTTCTTTCTTCTAAAATTTTATCTAATTTTTTATTGAATTCTTCTAACCGTTTTATTAACTCCTTCTGATCTTCCAAATCTTTATCAAAATATTCATGTATTTTAATTATATTATCATAACATATATCATAACTCACATCCAAACTGTCACTATCAGCCAACTTGATAGGTGTATCTGTTTCAGAACTCAACAACGAAAGAGACAGGTCATCATCACTTATTGTATGAGGCATACCCTTATTTTAAAAAAGGGAATTTTATTTCTAAAAAATATGAGTTGGTTATATTTTGTGTAATTTATAGAATTTAAAACATAAATTTAAAGAAGGCCAGATAATATTAAACCCTTATGGTAAAAGTTGATACAAATATTTATTTTATAAGTACACCTGGTATTATAAAATATATTGGTTGTTTAGATAAAGGAACAGAAGAGAAATGGATAGGAATATCTTTAGAAGAACCTATCGGTACGAATGATGGGACACATAACGGTCATAAATATTTTGAATGCGAAGGTGAAAAATTTGGTGTTTTTATTAAAGAAGAAAAATTTATGGAATTGGTTGATAAGAATGTAATAAAACCAATTGGTGAAAATGAAAATTATACTAAAGAATTAGAAAATAAAACAAATTTTGTAAACCCTATCAAAAATAATGACGAAGAAAATTATTGTAACGATTTATCAGTTGAAAAACCATCCAAAGAAAAAAATTTGGGATCCGAATCAGCCGTACGAGAAAATATGAATTATTCTAATATTTTTGCTTCCAAAAAAGAGAGTTTATTATCTCCTTCACCAAATATTTTATCAAACGAAAAATCCAATCATTCTAATATTTCGAGTCCACTGAAAACAAACCAAGTATATCCTTCACCAAATATTTTATCAAACGAAAAATTTAATCATTCTAATATTTCGAGTCCACTGAAAACAAACCAAGTATATCCTTCACCAAATATTCTATCAAACGAAAAATCTAATCATTCTAATATTTCGAGTCCACTGAAAACAAACCAAGTATATCCTTCACCAAATATTCTATCAAACGAAAAATCTAATCATTCTAATATTTCGAGTCCACTGAAAACAAACCAAGTATATCCTTCACCAAATATTCTACTCAATACAAATATACCAGGTACACCATCAAGAAAACAATATGTAGCAGAAAATCCCACAATTAAAATAAATACACCCGAAACAGTATCATCACCTTTTACAATTCCAAATAAAAATATCAATTTAAATCATATAAATTACCATAAAATAGAACACGTTTTGTACAAAGCAAAATATAAAAAATTAAAACAAAAATTTACACTTCTAAATAACAAATTTATCAAAAATAGAGAGAAATTTAAAGAACATAAAAATAAAATAGATGAACGTGTTTTACACATGGTTGGTCATATAATTGAAGCAAATGAGGCACTTGATAATATAAGTAATGAATTTAATAAAATTATGAGAGAAAATAATTTAGGAAATGCTCAAAAACCTATAAATTTGAAAGAAAAACATATAAATTTATCACATTGTGATAATCCTAATCCGAGAAATAACTTAGGAAAATTTGTAAACACCAATGATTTCAATGAAAAACTGATTAACCTATCACATTGTGATAATTCCAAACTAGAGAATGTACAAAAACCTATAAATTTAAATGATACTACCAATACATTTTACAGTAATCAATCATTTACACAACCAGTATCCTTGATAAAAAATCAAAACCCTGATGAAAAAGAGAGACTTCTATTTCTTTTAGAAAAGATATTATCTGGATTCTCATTAGAAAGTAATTCTAATGATACTGGTGGATATTTAGAGGAATATAAAAATATTCTTAGCAAATATGGTATTAAAATAAATATTTAAAGCTGTATATACATAGTATTTCGGGTGATTTTTGTAAATAATAATTTTGTAAAAATTTCATGTAAATTTAAATTATTATATTGTTTATCAAACGCAGTTTCGTTTTATTTCATGTTAAATAGTTTAAATCAAAAATATTATTGGTAAATATGCTATAAAATAAATTATTTTATAGATTTTTATTAAATAATTCTCTTTAAATTATTTTAATAAAGCTTACATTTAAAATTTATTTTTAAAAAACACAGTGTTTTACATTTAAATATCCACTAGATTACAAACAAATACATTCACAATTTAGGCAAAATTGAACCATTGAGTAATCTGAAATATATATTTTGATCAGAAAAAGAAAATTATGCAAAATGTATAATATTATTTTACTTGTGAAAAATTAAGATTATTTATATTAGAATCAATAGTGAATACTTATTAACTCGAACAATATATTTTATTGATACAAATTTTTTTTATTAAAGAAATAATAACCAAGTAAAACACGTAGTTTCTATTTATTTAAAGTATGAAAACATTGATTCTACAAACTCTTAAGCTTGCTTCAATTTTACTGTTTAATTCGACTTCGAAGAAGAGATAATAGAACGAAAATCTCTTTTTGACCCCTTTTCTTATATTTATAGAAGTATCAAATCGAATAATTTGTAGTTTATACTTAAATGATTCTTAAATTATGAAAAATTTTGTAAATTACAAATATCAAGTTTATTTCGCGTTTGATGCAATTGATCAAAAATATTTCATTACACCATAAAATTACTCAGAAAAAAATCATGTAAAAATTCTCGAAATCGTAAGAATTCAGTCAAAATTAAACATCTAAGACTACATTTTTAAGTTTTTGAATAATTTTTTTTATCTAAAAAAATATCTATATATTTTCAAACCTATTCTACAACCAAATTAAATATAAAATAGAAATAGGTTTGAAAATTATATATTTTCTACTCAACTTTCTAAGCTTAGGCAATTCTATTATTTTTTAATACTCGATTCTTGAAGGAAAAAATATTAATTATTGCGAGTAGGAGTTTCAATGGAAATAAAAAAAATTTCGGAAAAATACAATTAAAAAGATTACGGTATTTAAATATACATATTTTCTTTCGAATCAAAACTCATTGAAACAAACCAAAGTTTTTAAATATTTAATTCTCTTGCTTTTTAAAACCAAAACAGCCGACTAAAGTACGTTTCATAGCTATCTTTTAAAAATAAATTATAGTATAAATAAATATATTCCGATACTAAAGCTATTTTTTAATGTAAATTATTGTGTAAGATTATAAATAATATTTTATATTGAATTCTACTCCGATTTGTTCACTCGGCATCTTTTCAAAAATTAATTTTGAAAAATTTTCTTATTCGAAATTTTTTTGAACAAAAACATCTCTCTAAGATTAGTGTCGTAAGCTCTGTCGAGGTACCTAGATAAAAGATATTGTTGATATCGACTCTTTATTTTTAATAAAAGGTCTTAATGGCTCGTCCAATTAAATATCTTTTAAAAAAAGATGATATATTATTGATGATCTTTTCGAAGTCTTATGTTCTTTTTTTTTCAACCTTGGGGTACAACTATAAATATGATTTTTGATTTTTTTGAGCAGCGTAATATTCCACTGTTGAGTGTAGAATCCTAGATTAAATCATTTAAATTGTTTTCAATATTTTTTTTATTTCTATCAATTCAAAATTTATGTGTAGGCATGATTAGATTGAAAAATATACAGATCAAAATACTTATGTAAACGTTAGTTGTTTTTAGTTTGAATGGTTTTTTTTTATAATTTAAAAATTTTCTCTTGCTAAAATATATTTTTAATACCTTTTCAAAGAATGCAAGTTTAATTTGCAAAATTCTGGCTTAAAAATGCAGTTCTATTGTTTTATAAACTTTATCCAGCCTCTTTAACCGTATTTTTGTTAAAGGATATAAAACTTTATTTAATCATAAGTAGGAAAAATTATTTTAAGTTGAAAATAAGTTTTTTTAATTTGATATGGTAATCTATATGACAATTTGTTTATATATCAGTATTTTTTGTATGTCTAATATCTGTTGTGACAGATGAATAGAAGCCCTTTATAAAAAATATCACTCTAAATTATTTTATAAACCCTTCTCATAATTTATTCCAGATGCACATATTTCCTTTCTATTCAAGTTATACAGGAGAAATAAACATAAATGAATCTGATTTGGATTCTAATGAAAAAGTAATCCGAGGAATTTTATGTAAAAAGAAAAAATTTGATAATTGTATTCCTGTATATAGAAATGGCAAAGAGGTTTATGAATCAATTTATATATGGTACCCCGTGGATGAAATAAAATCTGGGTTTGAAGAAAAAGTCAATTTAATTAAGTGTTTGAAAGGAAACAAATCTGAAATGATAATTTCAAAAAATAAAAATATAAAAAAATATTTTAAATCTAACAAATAATATTTGAAAATCAAAAAGAAAGTGTGATAATTAAAATAGTTTGATTAATTAGGTAAAATCTAACAAAATATTTTTAAAGAAGAGCACTAATCGCAATCATAAATTAAAAAAATCACTAATATTGTAAAAATTCTAATTTTCTTAAAAAAACCTACTGCTAAAAATTATATGAATGACAATACAATTTTGAGTGTTTAAACTTAGATTTTGATTGTCTAGAAAAATATTCGAATTTTTGATACCGAATTTTAGGTTTTATTGTCTTATTAAAAAAATATGTTTATTCCAATTACTAATAGTTTTGTTTACTCAAAAAACAAGAATATAAGTTAAAAAATAATATTTTGTAAGAGTTTAAACAAATTTAAAATTTAGATTATAGCTAATATTTTTTTTAGTTGGTTTGGATAATTCCGTCTTAATTTGAAGAAATGTGTGTTGGTTTTTAATTAAAATGAGAATATATTTGTCTTACCAAAGGTAAGGTAAACACGTGGTATAGTTGATTTTGTTTATTTGTGTCAAAAAATTGAATGCATATTTTAGTTGCGGCTAATTAGTGTTAAGAGTTTAAAGAAATTATACTAACTTAACGATTTTTCTTCGTTAAAAAAATATTCTATTTGTTTTGTACTTTTGTATCTTTTTTTAGTTTCGAATTTTTAATAATTATAAACATATAAGTATATTCCTCCATGGTACTTAGAATTTCTTTTAAGTAAAAATACATTAGGAATTTCTTATATTTTAATAAAGATTTTTAATAATTCCAAGAAACATAATAACACAAAATATTCCGATCATTATCACAAATACTGAAAAAATCCAGCGCTTGTAAATCTGAATATTTATTTACTTTTTTATACAGAAATTTGGAGCAAATTTTTATTAATAGCTTGATTTTTTGCTTTTAAAATTTTAGCTATGTATATTATAAGTTTATATTTAATCACTGCAAAAATTAGTTTTTAATACTTTGAATCGCTTTATAAAAATCACACTTAAGTTTTTCTTAATGAAACCATGATATATTTTTTTGACTTGATTGATGGTTACAAGACTAATCAATTTAAATCTACAATTTTTCTTCTGATTTTGTATATTATAGAGTATTGCAAATCGCTTTTGCACATGCCAGCTTTAAAGCCAACAAGAACGAAATCATTAGACACATTAGTACATTTTTTATTTGTTTATTTTACTACAATATGTATTAAATGCATACTTAAAAATCATTTATATGGTATTATATCATTCGTGTTCAATCGTAAACGTTTGAAGTAAAATATATTTGTACTATTTCAAAATTTAAACTGCATTCATATATATATTTTCTTATTTATGGTTAAATTCCTACTACCAAGGCGTATGATAATTGAAAAAAGAGTCTTATTTGTTTTATATCTTAAAGACTATACTTTTCGTGGTTTTTTATATTATTAATGATTTAATATTTACTGCAGAAAATGTTTTATAGTTACACTCTATATTTCTATTGTCTACAAGCTACTAAATATACTCTTTTTAGTGGAACCTATTATGGCTTTTTCTAGTTTCTGTATAGTTTATTATAGTAAATCATAGAAATTATTGAAATATTGAATCAACATAAAATGTTGAATTTGAATACAATACTACTTAATTAATTGTCCAACTTTATTTATTCTTTCTGCATTAATGAATATGGCGCAAAAAATTCAGAAATTTTCAAAGAAAAAGTTCAACTGTATAAAAATATTGATATTCTGCAAAATTTTGTTTAGAATCTCTGCAAAAAATAAAATAAAATAAAAAGGTTTTCGAAATTGTAAGCAACTAATTAACCGACTTTTATATCCATAATTACTGTTAATGAATTTTACATCTTTATTGTTTGCTAATTTTTATAACAAACCTAGATTTCAAAAAAATAGGCGACACAACATCAGAATTAGAATTAAAGCATTGTTTTATATGTACAATTTAAACTTTATCGCATGTTTTTAATTGTAAAAAGAACAAAAAAGTATTCATAAATGTTGCTTTTATTTTTTATTATGATTATTTGACAGATAGATAAAAATGCTTTTTTGTTCCAATAATCTTAATTTTAAATGCATTATATAGCTGAACTTCAAAAATGCTCCAGTATAACTCTATTCTTTAAACCTTGAGCTATATATCTTCGACTTTTTTGAACTCTCAAAAGAGATAGCATTGTAAAGCGAAATGCTTAGATTTTATATATAATCATTTTAATATTTTCAACCTTTATCGAAATAAATCTCTTGTTTTTCATTTATAAAACAATCCATGAATTTCGATTGTGAAACTTCGAATTTTATTAGTGATTATTTGTATACTCTGCTTCCTGTTCCACAAAGAATCTCTTTGATTCAAAATAAATATTCAATTGATTATTTTTTTATAAAAAAATATTTAGACTTTATTTTGATTTGATGTGTGCTTTATATCCTTTTTATACAAAAACAAATTACCAACTGTGATTTAATGATTTTATAGGATTTGTCAATTATATTTAAGATTTGCCTCATTACAGTAATACTTAAATATATGGTTTTCCGATCCATAAATAATCCTTGCAATCAATATTATAATCCTTGCAATCAATATCATAATTATTGCAATCAATATCATAATTTTTCGACCAATGTCATAATTGTTGCAATCAATATCATAATCCTCGCAATCAATATTTTTTAAAAATATTTAATACTTTATTTAAAAAGTATCACAACTTTTTAAAATAGGGACAATTGTTATATTTGTTTTCATGACATTAACGCAGTTCTAGGTTTAACATAAATGACTGCTACCCCAACACTCCATCGGTAACCCCTGCGATACCTAAGTCCCAAAGCCTTTGATCTACCAGGTGTATAGAACCTAAAAAATCGGCGAGGCAGTTGCCTGGTGTTCGTTAATGTCCGTTGCATTGAGTGTGATCGAAGGCCGAAGCCCCCCCTGGGCTACCCCAAGACTATGCAGCATTCCCACTTACTCTACACTTTCTGAACTCAATAAACTTCTAGCTAAGATATATTTCAGAGACTTACACGGGGTCTACCTAGATAGTGCAATGTCATACCAACGGGTATAACCTGCTACTTAGCTTTCCCGACTTTTAATGGTTTTTATTTTTAATTTTCCCAGGCGCTAAGTCTTTTAACCCGAGTGAGCCAAGCTAGGTTTCCATGCTTTTACATGGCAATTACCTACATGTTCAGCTGCGGTCTGCAATCTTGTTACATAAAAAACTAAAAATAAATTTGTAGAAAAAGTTTCTCCATTTCTTAGACCTCTTCTCCTCATAACAACTCCCATGGAACAACCGAAGATGTAGTGTAGTTGTATTTCCACCAAAAATCAAACAATGACCTCGCACCAGTTTCACACACTCATTGCCAAGCAGAAAGTTTTTTATGTTGTTATCCTCCCTCCACCATATAGGGGTAATAGAATGATTTATTTATGGCAAAAGAGATATTAAAATGTTAAAATAATATTTGAATTTTTTAAATAGAATTTCAATGCTTAAACTAAAAAAAATTTCGATTTAGATTATGAATACTAATCGAAGATCATTTATTTCTTTTGCGCTGAAACCAATTAACTCGAAAAACGTGTATTCATTGTATATTTATAGTTAAATGGCCAATATTTACTGTTACGCAATGTAATCGGCTTTAATAATGGGGTTGGTTCCTGATTGTTTTTTTCAAATAAGTAAGTTTTGCCGGACTGAACAATCAACATACTAAAAATTGAATGTTTATGAAACATCTTTAGCACGGGGAAACTCCAACCCACAGTGGATTCTGTTCAATTTGCAAGAAAAACATCAAGCTGAAAAATATGGCTTAAAAACATATAGATTGTCTTTAGGAATCAATTTTGAAAAATACATGGTGCGTCCATAGAAGTTGATGTTATACAGGTATCATAATATTTATTTCTCAAATATTTTTATGATGAAGAATAATTATTTCTCGATGCATTATGAAATACCAGTGGAAAAATAAAAAGCATTATAATTAAGATATAAAATAGGAATTTGCTTTTATAAGGCTAAAAAATAATTCCATGCTTTTAAAAATGTTTAATCTAGATAAAAATACAGTCTAAAATTACTAGACTCTAATTCTGAGATCAAAACTTTTTTCTTGAGAATAATATTTTGTCGAGTCCAAAAATCAATATACATTTAAAAAACCAATTAATATAATATTACGCATTCTATGCATGTATTGGTAATAAAAATTGTTTAAAATGAAGCCTCAACTCGAAATACACAAACATTTTTTACTCGAGACAATGCATCAAATGAGGGTTTCATAATACGTTTATGGGCTTAATTATTCAGAAATCAAGTGCATTTTCTGAATTTTGGAAGGCTTTTAAATCAAAATATAACGATCATATGACAGTATTACCTCATGAAATTTTTGTAATTTATAAAGTAATCATATTCAAATTTAAATAGAGAATAATACTTTGCAAAGTATGATAATTCAAAAAAAAATCGCACATTCAAAAGAACAAACATGTTCAAAATAAAAAAGATATAAAATGTCTAAATCAGAATCAGCAGAAAAATTTCAGTTCGAAGTTTAGGCATTAAAATATAATTCGTCGAAATTTCGAAATTTGGTTCGTATGGGTAAGAATGTGGGCGTTTTTTAGGAAAAGAAATCAACAAATAGATTTTAATCTTACATGTTATTCAAACATTTTTAAAACCTAACAGAACAAAATTTATTATTAAATAATTGATATTTTATTTCTTCTATATAGTCTATAATTCTTTACTCTTTTCTTTCGCTTAACGCTAATTTGGAACTAAATTATGGGCTAGATACATAAAAAATTATTAAATCAACGAGTCAATGGGCACATCAAAGACTTATTTACCACTATAAACGCAAATTACCATTGCAAAAATTGCAATTTATAGAAATTTCTAATTTTAAATGACTTTAGTCTGTATTTTGCTGAAATTTGTTTCGAGGTTTGCAATATACCTTGTGCTACACCAATCAGCTTTGTGAAAAACGAATTGCTCTAAACCTTATATACAAACCATTCGAAAACCTCACATTTATTTTTACATGATATACAGAAACATTTGAATTCAACTCTAATTTACTCCAAATTTTAAAATCACTGCATTCGAAGGTTTCATATTTAACACATCTTTAAAAAAATCTTGCAACTTTCTTTAAACATGTAAAGAAGGCTGCAGAAATAATTTAAATAAGCATCACACAACATAACTGAGAAGGCAAAAAACTCTTTTTGCTAGTACTTGCAGTTAGAAAGCATAATTAGCAAATAAAAATTATCAAAAAATCTTTCAGTGGTGATTTAGCGAATTAAGCGCTTATAACGACCACATAAAGTTGATTTTCCTACTTAAAAGAAGATATTAGAGATTCAATCAGAAGAAATCTGGCAAGAGAAACGGAATCAGAGCAGAAAAACCGAATTCAAAGGCATGAAATGATAAAAATGACCAGAAAAACACCTGTAAAAGCTTTACATGACAATTTTCATCTTTTAAGTTTAGTTAAAAATAAAATGATATTTTATACCGATATTAAGCTGTTACCTTATAAATTCGTAGAGAACACCTCTTATATGAGAATAATATTGATTTTTGTACCTTCTACCTGTATTCCAGATTAATTACATTTGAAGGCCCGAAACTTAATTAAAAGATATAAGTTTCACTATGGTTCTTAATCTAGCTTAACCGTTTGGCTGCTAAGCAATTATTGCAAGAACGCACGAAAACTGCGGGACTTATTTTCAATTGATGTTGTCAATTTTTTTTTTTTATATATATATATATATTGTTTCGCACAACTACAATGTAACAAGTGTTATTGATAACATAGAAAAACAAGTGGTCGTTAAAAATTAAAATTTATAAAAAGATAACTTAATCGCTAGCAATCGAATCAACGTCCGAAATAATAGTCCGTGACATGGTTATATTTTTTAAATAATATATAAAAACGGTAAAAAGTTAGTTTAGAATACACTCGTGTTACAAAGTACTCGCGAGGTCAGACTACGTTCGATTACACGGAGCAAAAAGACACACTGTGATTGGCAGCGCGAAAGCGCTGCGTCGCTGTTTTCGAGACAAATGAACGAAGCGCATTCGCGCCGCGTAGCAGTCAAACGGTTAAATTACTTGGAAAAAAATAATCACAAATTTCAGCATTTAATATCTTTATGGTCTGTTTTATTACATTATTTTAAGATTTAAATAGGAATATGATTGACAGCTAGGAAATAAAATTTTTAAGAACTTTTATTAGATTGCAGAAAATTTATAATTTTAAATTAACATGTAATTTAGAAAAGGTAAATATGATTGTTTTTGATATTAAAAAGATGTGAAACTCATCAAGGCTTTAAATTTTTTATTTTCCTCGATTTATATTTTTTTAACACAGAATAATTTCAAAGTTATTTGTTCCTATCATTTCTTTAAATTGCTCAATTTCAATCCAGTACTTTTTTGAAACAATCATTTGTAATTTGAAATTTGATTCTTGTAAATTAAATGAATTGAACCATTTTATAGAATCGAAATTTATATGTTTAATTTTTAGATTAAGAAATTTTAAATTTCGAAGCTTCGAAATAAATAAACAGTCGAGCATTGAAAGAGATATATTCTTCAACTCCAGAACTTCAATAATGTATACCTCATGGCTGTCAAAAAGCTGATAGAAATATGTTTCGCGAAATTCACACTCAGTCAAAACCAGTTTTTGGATTTTTTTACAGTTTTTCATTGCGTTTATATCATTATTGCCTATTGTAAACTTAAATAGAAATAGCACTCTAACACTAGCTAAATTATTTTCGGAAAAAAGACAAAAAATCGATCCTTCTTTATAACCATAACCTATTTTCAAAGTATCAATAGTCTTAAGCCCCGAAAAATTCGTAAAGTAGTTATTTGAATTAAATTCTTCCCTCAAATCAAGCGTTTTTAAATAATCCAATTTAATTATATTTTCTTGCACATTATTACTAAACACTGATGATGTTTTGTTGTATTGAAGAGTTAAAATTTTTAAATTTGTCATGCAATTTATGAATTGCGGTAATTCATCAGAATTTTCCACCGAAGTTCCAAATATAGACAGACTTCGCATATTTAGATGTTTTATATGTGTATCCATTTTTTCGATACAAACCTTACATCTTAAAATTTCAATTTTCTCCAAACTTGTAATTGTTAAAATGCTACGTAAAAAACCATTTGTTAACTCTGAATCCTGCATGCTCATTTCTTTAATATTTGTAATAAAAACCGAATTATCAAAATACAGTGTCTTTAGATGGATATTTTTGAAGGTAAGGCATAGTTTTTTGATTGATTTGGAATCCGAAACTAAAGCATTGAACTCAAAAAGTTTCGATACATAAATTATTATATTGTGTGAAATCATATAGTTTTCTTTGTCTTTAATTTCTCTTGATATCATAAATGGTGTTTTTGTTCCAACAATACATTCCTCATTAATACTTTCTGGTTTATCATATTTTTCAGTACCAATTTCGAAAAAACTTGAAGCGTTTTTATCGCTTGATATATCATCGTAAAACATATAAAGCAGATTTCTTAAATAAGAGTAGATCATACTTTGTAAGTTGAGATTGATTGAATAAGAATCCACAAGATAAATGCATTCCAAAGATTTGAAGTTCTCGAAAATCCTTTCCGAAAATATATAAAAATTACAATATATTAAAACAAGTATTTTTATATGTTTAAAAAACATGCTATCACATAAGTACTCAAAATATTTCATACTTTCCCTAGAATGAAAACAAATCTCTTCTACGTATGAAAATATTAATTTTGATATATCAAATGAAATATTTTTAAGTGATTCTTCAAGGCAAACCATTATCATAGAAGAGATTCGTATACAGTTAAAAAATATCATAAACGCCTCTTTAGAACATAAATTATATCTAATATATTTATCTAATCGAACTATAAAACAGGAATTAATATGAACAAATTTTGTATTTATTCTATAATTCATATTAAAATTGTTATCAAATATTTCCTTTATAGTTTTATCCGACAGATATTCTTTAAATAGGCTGGTTTCAAATAGATATATTTTACCAAACTCACCTAAAAACATATGCAGCAAGGATGACGAAATTATGGATTCTTTATCTAGATTGTATCTCTGGGAAGAACTTTGCGCATTTAAAATTACAGAAAGTAAAAGTATTCGAATAAATTCTTTGAAATTTTTATCTTTTTTAAATTTAAGTATATCAAGTATACGTAAAATTAACGAAAAATTCTTCGTTTCAAAATTCTCTTTTATTTCAGATGAAGCCCTGCATAGGTTAAAGAAATACAAGAATTCATTGTATTTTAGCACATTTGTATTTAAATAGATTGAATTATCGATTATATCTCCATCTAAACTTTTCAAATTTAACTTTAATTCAATATTTTTTTCAATTGTAATTTTCTTGCAATCTATGCATTCATTATGTCTAAAACACTTATATTTCTTTTTGACATATCTTGAAAAGAATCTGCCATTTTCTTTATCACAAGGCAAATCAGATCCTTTATAAACTGGTGGTTCATAAAAATGAAGAATTAAATGATTATCCGCTTGAAAACTAGCATTTAGAAAAAACGAAACAAACAAAACAATTATTTTTTGGCTGCAAATCTGCTTAGCAACCAACTTTTTCCAGATTATTTTTAACATGGGTTATGACGATTTAATTACACAAAAATTTTTTATTAAATCAATTAAGAAATTCTATATCGGAAAATTTAAGGAATTTTCTGCTATTCGAAAGTAATTATCCCCCATATTTATGTGGAAAAAAGTAATTTTTACTAGGAATGCATTTCTTAATTTACATCGCAAGAACGGTAATTATATTTCCTTGTAAATTATCCTAAGATGGGGATTTAATTAAATAAAAAGTTATTTCTAAACACAAAGAATTTTCTTAATACCTCTCTATATATTATCTGGATATTTTCAGCTATGTTGTATTTCTCTATGTAATTTTAAATGACTTTATGATTTAAATATTGTTTTCTATATTTTGAACATATTTTTTTTGTCCGTTTTATCATAAAACCATTGAAAAAAGTATTATCATTACTAGGAGCGTTCTATTATGATTTCTTAATATATTTCTAAAGATAAAATATATTTATTGTGATTAAACTTCTTTCTTGCGTCAGAAAAAATAGGATCACTTTATTGTGTGATATAGTTGACCTTATGTCACTATACAAATAAATATAATGAACATTTCCAATTATAGTATCATGTTTGATCGCTTCTTTTCAAGTTCTCCATAAGACAATATTTTCTCTACAAACATAGAATGTTAATTTAATTTGTATGAATTCAGACGCTTATTACCTAGTTTCTGATTTCACCCATTCAAAATATATTTTTTTAGATGATTTCTATTACAAAAAGGCAAAATTCGCTTCTTATAAGTTAATAATATTACTTTTAATATTTTGGATCTGATTTATAACTATTATTCTCTTGAATTTTTCGAATATGATGTCTCTTTACTGGTTGCTAAGAACAAAAATATTTTTTTTTTAAAAAAATATGTAGGGTTACTGATATGCATTATCATATAATAAATAAAATATAAAATTATATGTTCATAACGAATTGCACGAGCTAGTATACTTCTAAAGCTGCCTTGATAGTGGTGTTCACTGCTATTATCTTCTTTGAAATATATCTTGATTGGGTATATCCACAAATAAACTTCAGATTGTATTTATAACACATATTTCGACGACTATCTTAAATAATCACCCGAAAAGAACTCAAATATTAAGCTTAAGAGATCTAAATATGCTTGTTTGTAATTTATTTTGTCTTATAAAGATCTGATAATACGGATTTACTTTTTATTATTCTTATTGCAACTACAAACCCCAAACTTTAGCTAGAAAGGACCAATCTCATTAGTAAAGCATTTTTTTTATCATTTAATGATTCTATATGTACCCTTTTCAATGCTATTGAGTAATTAAGTATAAGTACCTAATTAAAATTTAGATTTTTTCAATTTTTCCTTAAAATCTTAATGCTACAAAAGATTATATTTATATGCAAATTTAAAGACGCGCGGTATTTCTCATACCTTTGATCAAATTAATTATAAGTATACTTTGCATTCTACATAATGGAATTTTTTTTACATAAAAGATGTTAGAGTTTCATATATTGGAAAAAATCGGGTTTTTAGGCCTTACATTTCGGCATATTAGTTTATATGCGTCATTTTCACTAAGAAGATAAACTGAGATTACTATTAAATTTCCAATATTATTCCAAAACCTTTCAAACTATTTTTGGTTTTTATAGTAAATGAATTCTGGTTTATATCTATTATGTACTAACTAGGAAATTATAGCCAATATAGAAAATTAAACTGGAAAGAGTATACCTATATTAAAAACCATCTGCTTGGCAATAGATGTCTACATTTCATAGGAAAATCCTCACTGCCTACTGTGGTGGGATTTAAACCACACAGGGTCTATAAGCCAATCCCCCATAATGCCGACTTTCAACATATTAAAAGAATCAGAAGGAAACTTTCATTTGTGCATCCTCGACACCGAAACGATAAACAGGAATATAATAACTAAGTAATTATTTTTCTTTCCCTTATCTCAAGCAAGGCCTCGTCTCTTTTTGCTATTACTAATCTTTCGGCAGCATTGTAGGGTTCACTGTAAATGAATATTTGTCCACTATTTTTATTTTGTTATCTACTTAATTTCACAAATATTTTCAATTCATTTTAAATTTGTTTCGAAAGGTTTAATACCCTGGTGTCAAAAAAACAAAATGTCTGTATTCTAACTTAGTGAAATATTCTACACTTAACCCAATACTCTTTACTATAGTAATTTTTGCTCAATTAATTTCTCTTGATCTTAAAAATTTCTTTGCTAAATCCAAGGATAAATCAGCTACACTAAACCTATATTTGACTAATCGAATTTTAATGCTTTAAAAATAGAAAATCGTCAAATACCGATAAATTTTGATTCAAAAACAAATATATGCAAAAAAGAAGATTTATAGAGTTTTTGGCAACCAATGCTTCATTTATGATGCAGAAATGAAAAGTATAATAATATATATTGAGCGTGTAAAAAAGTATATCCAAAAACAAAAAAAATAAGATTTTAATTACAACATTCCTGATTAATTAAATAAATTATACAAAACAGGCGTATTATCATATGCATATAATAGTTGTTTACATTGAAACAGCTTCTATCATCAACTTTAGAGATATAACCCTTTATGTAATAATTAACAAAGAAATTGCTTTGGAGAACAATAATTATAGGGTTTTTCGATCAATATAATAATCCTTGCAATCAATATAATAATTTTTCGATCAATATAATAATCCTTGCAATCAATATAATAATTTTTCGATCAATATAATAATCCTTGCAATCAATATAATAATTTTTCGATCAATATAATAATCCTTGCAATCAATATAATAATTTTTCGATCAATATAATAATCCTTGCAATCAATATAATAATCCTTGCAATCAATATAATAATTATTTTAAAAAAATAGAAATTTATAAAATAAAAATTTAAAAAATAAAATTATAAATAGTACTTGAGATTTATTATTACTCAAGAATCATTGCCCTACCTCAGACTTTTGCAAATATCCTAACATTTTACGGTAAAAAGAACTACAATGTTCTCCCGTGATTTCATTAAATTTTTCACAAATTAATATTCTCAACTGAGGCTCAGTACGAGCACCACCTCGAATTACTTTATTTTTCCAGACTGAGAATACATTCTCAATTTGATTAAGAAATGGAGAGTAAGGTGGAAGATATTTTATTCGATACGAAGCAATTTCCTCATCATCATTCAATCCACGATAATGATGAATTCTCGCATTGTCCATTACAAATATTGGAGTCAAAATTCCTTGCCTTTGACAACTTTCATTAATCTCCTTAATAAATAATTTGAAATCCTCACCATTTACGGCCCTCTCATGAACCTTATTGTATATCATACCATATTTGTTCATTGCTGCGACTACTGAAATATTTCTACTTCGAGCTGCTGTTACAGATAGGTATGCAGATTCACCTTTCATGTTACGACCTCTACTGGGGCGTGTAACTTCTGCAAACCCAACTTCATCTAAAAAGACAAAGTTTTTGTCATCGTTATCAACCTCCAACTCACGAAAACTAGTTGCGTAATTGGTTCTATGCTCAATTGTCGAAAGTGTATTTCTACGCTTAGGCACTAATGTTACACGCTTTAGAGTGTAATGGAACTCCCTTAGTGCACGATCAATTGTACTAGTTGACACATCAATATTAAATGTACTTTGACCCATTCTGCCAACTCATACAGGGTTTTTGTACATTCCAAATCAACATAGGCTTGTAAGTTCTCTTTTATTTCCAAGGTTAACTTTGAGCGCCTATCACCACCTCTTTTATCGACAAATACCAAGCCAGTGTTTAAATATCGTCTAACGATACTATTAACCGTCTGGTAATTTATTCATACATCGAGGCAATTGCGGACATAGAATAGCCTTCTAATGTCTTTTCAATTATGCGTTCCCGATCATTAATAGAAACTTTTTGTTTCCTCAGAGTTGGAATAGTGGTTATGGAGAGATTTTCATCATTTGATCCCGATGTTTCTGCAAGACACTTCAAAACATTGTCATTTTCGCACTCTATACATTTTGGTGTTTCACCTACATGAAAATCATATTTGTTCTCGTTGGTATTTTTACCTGAAAAAGAATTTGACATTGGAGTTAATTTTATAATGAATGAATTATTTTTTAAATTTTTATTTTATAAATTTCTATTTTTTTAATTTTTTTTTAAATTTCTATTTTTTAAAAATAATTATTATATTGATTGCAAGGATTATTATATTGATTGCAAGGATTATTATATTGATCGAAAAATTATTATATTGATTGCAAGGATTATTATATTGATCGAAAAATTATTATATTGATTGCAAAGATTATTATATTGATCGAAAAATTATTATATTGATTGCAAGGATTATTATATTGATCGAAAAACCCTATATATTAAAAGCCAAAAATAATTAATAGGTATGAGGAAAAAGGAATAAATTTATTAGATTATATAATTCGCTAAAATGACCTGTTTCTATTTATCATCTGATTAAAGATATTTTTATAAGACATATTAGGAATTTCACAGTTATGCTTGCAGTTTATCTTATAATGTAAATATATTATACATTTAATAAAATGCTTTGGAGAGGGAGGATAACCACATAAAAAACTTTCTGCTTGGCAATGAGTGTGTGAAACTGGTGTGAAGATCATTTTTTGGATTTTTGGTGGGAATACAATTGCACTACATCTTCGGTTGTTCCATGGGAGTTGTTATGAAGAGGAGAAGGTCTAAGAAATGGAGAAACTTTTTCTACAAATTTATTTGTAGTTTTTTAAGTAACCAAATTGCAGACCAGCAGCTGAACATGTAGGTAATTGCCATGTAAAAGCATGGAAACCTAGCCTTGCTCACTCGGGTTAGAAGACTTAACGCCTGGGAGATATAAAAATAAAAACCATTAAAAGCCGAGAGAGCTAAGTAGCAGGTTATACCTGTTGGTATGACATTGCACTGTCTAGGTGGACCCATGTAAATCTCTGAAATATATCTTAGCTAGAAGTTCATTGGGTTCAGAAAGTGTAGAGTAAGTGGGAATGATGCATAGTCTTGGGGGAGCCCAGGGGGGGCTTCGGCCTTCGATCACACCCCACGCAACGGACATTAACGAACTCCGGGCAACTACCTCGCCTATTAATTAGGTTCTACACACCTGGTAGATCAAAGGCTTTGGGACTTAGGTATCGCAGGGGTTACCGATGGAGTGTTGGGGTAGCAGTCATTTATGTTAAACCTAGAACTGCGTTAATGTCATGAAAACAAATATAATATTTGACACTATTTTAAAAAAGATGTGATACATTTAAATAAAACTTGTTATTTCTACAATTAATTTTTTATTTTTTTTATGCTTTTTAGAACAGTAGCATTTGTTATGTTGTTTTTATGACATTAGAAAATTTTATGTTTAATATATAAAATTACTTGTACCAGTGTAGGGGAGATAACTACATAGAAAACTACGAACATGTTCGGGTTAAAAAAGTCACACAAGTGGCAGATCATTTTTTCCTCATACAAATTTAATGAAATAGTCGAAAATATAGCGTGTTTATCATTCGTATCAAAAATTTAAACAATAAATGAACCTCTTAAGTTTTAATCAATAGTGTCTAAGCAGATAGATTTTAATGTAATTGTCCTTCGTCCACCTTAAATAAATTATTTTGTCTAAAAAAAGAATATAAACTTTGATTCCCTACAAAAACATAAAGTGTCAGGATGTCGAAACGTTCAACGAGGAACAGGCCGATCCTTGATTGCGAAATTATTTATTTTATGAATCAGAAAAATTTGCCTTTAGTTACAAACTATTTAACCTACTCGAACAAAATTTCATACGACACACCTTAAAAAGGTAACAAGCTTCGATTCTCATATAGACAGTGTGTCATATATATCGAAACAAACTATTTACAAATTGTTTTAATCCACTGAATTAGAAAGCTAGATATTTCAGAGTTCTGTTTTTTTTCTACAGATTAAACCTAGATATTAACCAAAAATCAAAAAAAATAGACCGTAAAATTTTACTTGAAAAACCTAAGACTTATAATTTAAATATAATTTTGAAAAAGGCTCAAATTTATTTTAATATTTTCAAAGCCTTAAATCTTTTCTATAACAATATATTTCGTTTTAAATTTCTCTGATATAAATTTAATTGGGTCCTCTGATAAATAATAATCTCCCATATAATATTGCACTATAATGTAAAATTCATTAAAAAACAAAAATTTAAGCCAATTTTTAGTCTCTTTCTGAATAACACACCTGTCAAATATGATATACTCAAGTTTCCTTAAAGTTGCAATAAATATTATATCCTTTTCTGATATATTTATTTCCTCTAACTTCATTCTTTTTATTTTATATTCCTGTAAAGCACAAAATAATTCTGAAAAACTAATATTTTGAAAATTAATTCTACAAATATTTAATTTTTTTAAATTTAATAAATTATTGAATGCTTTTACATTTAAATTATCAATAGAAAAATCTCTGATGAGTAGTTGCTTTATACTGCTCATTTCATAGTTTTGAAATAAAAACTTTAAGGAATCTATAGGATATTCAGAATCCGAAATATCTTTATTTGTGGCTCTAAAATCAAATTTTTCATTATTTGCTAGAAGTTTTAATTAATCAATTATTTTATTAATATCCCAAAGACTCAATTCTGTAATATAAAAAATTTGATCTACATAACGGTTTAACTTTATAGTATTTGTTGTATCAAAGTATATTTCTTGAAGACCTATCATCATCTCTATCAACTTTAAAAAAATCGAATAACAATCAATGTGATTGGCTGAGAATTTAAAATATTTAATAGATTCGTTTATAAAAATTTCATTTTCAATATATTATCTGATTTGTTTATTTCTAAGCTTTCTAGCCCTTTAATATTTAGAATGTCTCTTAGAAGATCAGATTTTATTTCTGAAGATGAAATTTTAATACACTTTATATTATCTTTTAAAATAGTATTTTCGGTTGTAAAAAACTGTTTATCATTTAATTCATAAAAAGAAATTGAAACAATATTTAAACTTCTTTTATATTCACAAAAAAATTTGACCTGCAAATTCTTATTCATGCATTCAAAATATTCGATGATTCTAACTTTACCTTTATAGTTATCTTCATTAAGTATCTTTAAATAGAAATTTCTATTTTCTTTTGGTATATTTTTATTTTTCTTGATATATTTTTCGATAGAACATTGTTAGTGTATGTGCTTCAGACTTTGTATTATAAACTCCGCTATATTAAGATCCTCTTCTTTGATTGCATGAACTGCATATTTTTCATCATCATTCTTTTCAAAAAATATAAATTCGATAATTTTGGCTAAATTCTCTCTAAATATGAAACTTGTCTTAATTTCAGGAAATATAAACACAATCTTTTTTAAATTTACCAAATTTAAATTTGCATTTAGAGAACAAATTACCTCATCCTATATGTAACCCCAATGGAATACAATCTCATCGATTCTTTTTTTTAAATTATCTAAAATAAAACAAAAACTCTTCGAATTCGCTCTGTTTAATGACTTTATATGCAAATACTTTATATTTAATGTATTTAGAAACACTAAAAATAAACATTGACTTTTATGATTCACAACAACTTTTTTATAAAAAAATGCATCAAAATTGTAATTAATTACTAACATATGCTTTCTATCATCTGTAAATATCCCTTTATATCCATCGTATACATAAAATTAGTTGTCTTTGATAAAACACAAAAATTTTTGCTCCTTTCCATTATTCAGTAGTTTTAAAAATTCTTGTGAGATTTTTTTAAATAAAGCATTTGAAAAATAGTCTTGCTTTGAAAAATGAAACGAAGGGTTTTTGATGTCGAAATTATTCATTTCGTTAGATTCCATTAAAGAAAACCAAATTATTTTTATCGCATTCCTCAATTTATTATCATATTCAACTCTAAAATATTCTAATAAATACAATATTGTGTAAAACTTCTTAATTTTCATTTTAGTACCGGTAACTAATATGAAATTATAAACTCATAGAATATTAAAAAATCGGATTTCTTTATATGATGACAGAGAAATATTTCTACATTATTGTTTATTTTGTTAAATTTTTTAAATATATCAAACTTAAGACCAATTCTCTCAGTAATTTCTATAGTATATTTCTTATATTGCCTATTTTCATCTTTGTCAAACATTTTTTCTAAACAGTTTTTTTCGTCATTTTCATTCATCTCATCTCTTTTAATTCGACATAAACATTCAAGTTTGATTTTTTTATAATTGAAGTGATGTACGGCTCTACATTTTTATTTACAACATTAAATATTATATCTCTTTCACTCGAATAATAGATAAACATAAAAATAAGTGGTTTGTATAATAACGTTATGAGATGGAATCACAGATTAAATTTCATAAATTTTAGAAAAAAATATGTGTTTATATTTTTTATTTTAATTTACTATTTTAGTTTTTAGATAAAAAAATTCTAAGAATCTTTCAAAAACAATGAATCCATGGATCATAATTAATGAAAATTCTATAAAATTTTAAGATTAAAAAAACGTAAAAAGCTTATAGTATGAACAAGTGTTGGAATTTCCAAATATAAAATTATATTAAATACGACTACATTTTTTGAAAATAGAAAAATATTCTTTTTGATGTTCGATTGTTCTTTGTGGTTTAAAGGAATAATTGACTGTTCTTTACATTTTAGTTAAGCTTTATATTACTTATTATTAAAAATTTTAGATTCTTTTACCTTTCTAGAATTTCTCTCAATAAAAATTACAAAATAAGATTATTCTTAGAATAAAAATGATATTTCTTAAAATGACAGTTTTCTTTATTTTTTGATTTTGTATCGAATTGCAAATAATATCTATAGAAAAGGTAAAAAAAGAGTTGTTGAAATGTAAGAATATACACTGTAAAGCCTAGGTGTAATTATTGAAAAGATGAAAAAAAATATCAATAAAAAATTGATTTAAAATGACGTTTCAAACGATCAAATATGCCACCACAGCCATATCCTCAATAAACAAATATCTTATGAAAACATTGGTATTAAATGTAACGGACCATAGTACATTATAATATCCATAGTGTACCCCGTTATTCCTAATATACTTTTATATATTAATAACCCCTTTATTTAATACAAATTATGTTTTTTGTATTATATTTCCTATCTTAAATTTTTACCAGGTATTTCATATTTATCCCACCATCTATTGCTTCCATGCTATTTCCTATATTTTTAAAGTCGGTTTACAGGATTTGAATCTAAACGATTATCATGTATTATATGTATAAAATTTGGGTTAAATTCGTAAAAACGAACTCTCTTTTGCACTCATGAGAAAAAAATGCCGAAAACAATCTTGAACTTGATTATCTGTATCATAATTCCTCAGGCGTTTCAATAAAAATTTTATACTCTCACCTAGTCTGTTTCTTGTATATTTTTTTTGTAGTCTATTTCCAAATTATTAGCCGCTTTTGAGTATTTCCCAATAAAAATTAAGGGTTTTTTCTGCATATTTCTCTTCCTCTTTTATTGTTACTAGAAATTTTTCAGAACTTCAGTTCGTCATTTTATGTTTAATCTGTTCACTTTCCTCTTATTGTTCCAAATCGTCTTGTTTCTCAAAGAAATTTAATCTTGTGAAGAATTTGCTTTCTCGGAAAAAACTGTTCGTTATAACGATATGCTGCATTTGTTAATTTATTTATTATATAAATTCTTGGAGGCCCGAGCACTTCAAGATCTGTAGCGCCACTTAGTAGTCTAAATTCTTAATCATTCCGAAAAGAAAAATATTTTAATTTAATCAAGTATAAAGTTCCACGAGGTTATTTAAGAAATAATTGTCTTATCCAATTATTATTGGAATATAAATAAATTACCAGAAGAATGGAAAAATCATCAAGCTTATAATACAATTTTAATTTACCTGTAAAATTCCTTAAAGAAATCTTAATATGGGATTTAAATTGTTTTTAACTGAAAACTTTAGGAAAAGTAAAAACCAAATTTATTAGGTTATTCTCGATAAATAATACAATTTAAAAGAAATTTTATGAATTTTATTTCAAATATTTTTTTGAACCAATAGAATCCTTTAAATTGTTTTGTTTTACTCACTAATATTGGTTGTATAGGATTTCTGAACAAGAAGAAAGAGAATATCCAGATCGGCGAATTGTATTGGTGTCTTGTAGTGTTTTAACCAACTAAATATTTCGATGTGAGTCTTCATCGAGAAATTACTAAATTATATAACTAATGATTTCCATGAAATGATCTAAAATATAAAAATTTCAAGTATTACCATAAAATAAAAGAAACTAAAAAAATATGTAGTTATATAAAAATTTTGTTGAGAAAGTGCGTATAAAATAACTCTGCTTATATAATTTTAAGCTTACATTTTTTCGATGTATATTTTCTATAAATATGGCAATTTGAAATAATAGAAATAAACCTTAAATATTTTTTTTGTGAAATTTATTTGAAATTTCAATCAAAAAAATATAAATTTCATAGTTTAAATTTTAATTTAATTTTCAATATATAAATATAGTTAATTTATCAAATATGCATAAAAATGGTAAAGAAAATTCGAGTTCATAAAACTTTCACTTACAATCATATTATCAAAGAGGCAATACAGTCCATGACTGACAACAAAGCAACGTCGGGTCAAATATTTGATTATGTTTCTGAAAAACATCCTGATTTATTCAATAATGAAAATTCTACTACTTGGAAAGGAAATATCAGACAATTGTTGAGTAAATCAACTGAATTCGTCAAACTTAAAAAAGACCAACATACTAAATTACATTACTGGACATATATTCCGATTTCAGAACAACATATGTTGGAAAATATTCCAAATAAAGTACGAAAAAAACAACCTGCATATATAAACAACATTCCAATGTATCAAATGCCGATTTTTTATAATAATTATAATCCCAAATGATCCTTCACATATGATTCCACAAAACACATATCAATATAATTATCCAACCTATCCAATCAATTATACAATAGATGAATTGTATCAAAGAAATTATTATCCGTTTTATGAAGATTCCATTTTAAATAGATTCAATGAAAATGAAAATAACGAAGAAAATAATGAATAAAAAAACTATCCATTCTTATTTTAATTATTAAAATATTCCTAATGATTTATTATAAATTTGTAGCTTTTTCTCTCACTAGTTTATTTTTACAATTAAAAATTTTTCTTTTTATAAAAAATGGTGTTCAATTTTCATAATATATACGAAAAAAATTCTGAGACCTTTGATGTACATTCAAAGAAATACATAACTAAAAATTTAAAAACAATAAATCATTTAGTATAATTCGTTACATAAGTTATTTTGTTAAAAAAATGGAATTTAAAAAATGTTATGACTGCCTAAACCTTATTCTATTTAAATCAGTAGTAGAAATAATAAGCTACCTATGGAATTTATAAGATAATTAATTCGCTTCTATTTTTGGTCAAAGTCTGATAATACATCTATTCTTTCATTTAATGGTGAGGAAAATATAAACGTATTAAAACTATCTATTTGTCAGTGATCAAGTTATATTATTGTGAATATCATCGTTTGAATTTTTGAAAAACTGAAAATTCCATTACACTTTCGATTTTATTATTAAAATTTATATAAGGATAGACGATGTATGAATTGCAATATCTTCTTAGAAGATTTGTGTATGGTTTTAATGCAACTTGATTGGAAATTTGCCTCTGAATTTGTTAATAATTACTATATAATAGCATTTACATCTGTCTTCCTCACTCCGGCTAGAATAATCGATGCTCGGAAGATAAAAAAACACATAAAGCTTACAAGGTAGAAATATCGAGTAGCAGATTATATATAGTGATATGAAATTCCGGATCTTGCTGTATCTTATGTAAATCACCGGTATATTATTAACAAGAAATATATATTGTTCAAGAAATTGGAGATTAAAAGGAATGCTTCTGGTTTTCGAAAAGCTCAGATAAGGCTTTATTAGAGATTACACACAGGAAACGGCCATTAAAAAACATCTGGAAACATCCTCGCGCATTTAATAAATTTTATACATCTTTTGAACGAAAAGCATTGAGATGAAGGTATTTGTGGGATACCTATGGTGTGTTAAAAACCATCTATCTCAACACCAAACCGAGTTAAGTTATAAAAATAAACGAGATATACCCTTTCCAAAGAGATCCGATATTAGGTTGTACAAAAAATTCCGTATAATATCTGTTAATGGATATCGTTTTGAATTCTTTAATGCCAGAATAAACATTTCGAGTCGTAAATAGAAATGAAGGCTAAAATATTTAAAAATTTACTTAAAACTTGAATAGATATTTGTCGGTATTATTTCATATATTATCTGAATCATATATTTATTCTTTAAAATATATTAATAGCAGATAGATGATTTCATATTTACTACTTTTTTTAGTAAGAAAATTATGATTTATTATTTAATGAAAAAACAGCTGTTTTTCAAATAAAAATTTGGGTAATACTCAATTAGAATACAAACAATGACTCTAAAAATACCAATTAAATATATTTTCAACTATGAAATTAGTTAATCGTTTAAACAGCTTTACACTAGATGATATAATCCTGATTAAAGTTAATTTCATATATAATTTTAAAAATTGGTAAAAACTAAGAAATCAATCTTAAAATAAAAAACTCAAATGATTTATTGCACAGTGAATACTTTGGAGAAATGATTAATAAAAAATTTTAAATCAAGTAAAAACAACAAAAAAAATGATACATTATATATTAATTAAATTAAAATAAATTTATTGCTTAATAGAATACTTTATTGATTGAAAAAATAATATTTTCTGTGTTTTTAAGTGAAAATTCATCATATGGATCGAAAATTTCAATCCTTTCTGTATTCATAATTTTACAAAATAAGTATTGAATAGGCTTGTAATAATGTCTACTAAGAACTTGAATTGCAAAATTATCATAAAGTATTTCATTACCAAATTTTTCTACAATAACTGCTAGAATAATTAAAATAGATAGAATCATCCTAATATCGCCATTCATAACAATATATTTCAAACTATTTATCATAACTTTTTTTCTGATTTTAATATCATTTTCATTCAAAAGAAAATTCAGTAATATATTAAGAATTTCAGGTACTTTTTCATAATTATTTATGATATTATTTCTAAAAACCATTGTAAAATATTCGCCTAGTTTTTTACTTTTTGTTTTATATAAAATATGAATTAAATTTTTGATTGAATTACAATTTGAAAGTGATATTTCTAAGATAAAATCATCTTCTAAATCACTGTTTTCAAAATCTTTTTCTATTTTCTCATAGATTTCTATTCCCATATTTATATAACAACTCAATAGTTCCGATTTCTCTGTTTTATTATAGGTTGATATTTCAGAAAATATAATATTTAAGATCTTTCTAATTATGATACCTTCTTGTTCGTCGAATTTTAAATTTCTTATAATCTTTAATATTTTAACTCTTGCTTTTAAAACAGTATCACGTGAAAAATACTCATAAATTTCATTTAAAATTTTATTTCGATTTTCTTTATTTTTATTCATTTTTACCAATTCTGTTAATTTATAACAAACAAAATGGGAAACTATTTTTTTACCACCAATTTTGTTAACAAAAATCTTTATAAGCCCATCAACATGTATTTCATTTGTTAAAAGGTCATATACGATTTTAATGATTGAATTACTTATAAATTCATTTTTTAATCCTTTTTCTAAAATCTTGAAAAATTTATTTGAATATTCTGTATTTTGTTGGAATAAATTTTTATTTGAAATCAGTAAATCTTTAAAATTCTTTATAACATACAAAATTATGCTATGTCTTTCATTTTCGCAAAATTCAAATAATTTTTGTAAATTTTCTTTATTATTTCCTCTGTTTTGAGTTATTAAAAGTGTCAGAAGATCTATTTTATTCTTGATAGTCCCTCTTTTAAGAATTTCCTTTTCTACTGAAGTTATATTCTTGAGTGATTTTTCCATTGTTTTATCATAATTTATTTTTGTAATCGACTGATCTTTAATCATAAAATTGTTTTTACTTTCATAGTTGATTCTTTTGATTTCTTTGTTTGAATTGTCATTTAATTTTTTAAATTTTGAGTTTTTCGAAATATCTTTTTTATTTTTAAACATTTTATTTGAGATTTCATTTGTTTTATTTCTTGTTTTATTCTTTTGAATTTTGTGTTTTTTAAGTTTTGAGTTTTTTAATTCTTTTTTTTCCGTGTCGTTAATCTTAAAACGTTTCACTTTTTTATTTTCCAATATTTTTTCTTTCTCATCAGTTTTCTTATTAAAAACACGAATTCTGGTTTTTGAATCCTTTTTCTCATTTAAATCGGATTTATTATTACGTTTAGACAATATTTTCTTATCTGCATGTTTAACCGACATGGGATGAAAATAATGGAATCTATTCATAATTATATTCTAAATTCATAAATTAATTACGTAAAAAAATGGAAAAATATTTAAGCATTTAAAACACAAATATATAGATTTATAAAAGTTTTTATAAAATAAATTTTTAATTTTTTAGAAATTATAGTTGAAACTCATAAGAAATATTCTGAATATTTCAAGTTTTAGTATCATTAAATTCTTAAATTTTATTTGATAGCTATTGAAATAATAGTTTAAAGTCAAGTAAATATTCTGAATATTTCAAGTTTTTGTATCATTAAATTCTTTTTTTTCGATATTGGTTTTACCAGTCAAATATACAAGTTGTACTGCTTCAAATTATATGTATGACCTGTATTTGAATATATTAAATTACATTTCTTCTAAAAACCAAATGAAACATAAAATATATTCATATTTTAATTATTTCAATTTCTAATTTAAATTAGGAAACGGGCAAATACACAAATATTTTAAAAAATCTTCTTGTATGTAATATTTATGATTTATTTAATATTTTGTTTTTTTAGATTTTTAATTTCAAAGTATAAAGATAAAAAAAAATTTAAATACAAAAAAAAAGGCACAAAACTGTTTATTTGATACAATTCTATATCGAATGCACTTCTTGTGGATTAATAAATGTAATTAAATTGTTTTTAAAATTTATAAATTCTATGTTTGAACTTTCCAAAATCTTTGATTCTGTTTTTAATATCATTTAAAACAATTTTTGCTGGTTTTCTGAAAGAATTTTTGGCAATTAAAATTTTAAAATATATTTTTTTTCTGAAAGTTTTCAATTTTTATTATATCTGCAGCTTTCAAAGTTAATCTAAAAAAATATGTATTTCTAAAAAAAGTGTTTTTACAATCATCTTATTGCCGCAAATATATATTAAATACGCTTTTTGAAAAAATATACATATTTATAAATATATTTTATTTGCATATACTAAGCTTAATTTTTTTAAAAAAAATTATAACATTTAAGTAGCTCTGAAATATTTGAATTGCTTTAATGATCGTCATTTATTTAAAATTTTTAACTTTTACCTTATATTAGCAATTAAATAGTCCAACTCAGTCAATAAAAAAGTTTAAATCTCAATATTCTTTTTATCTAATATGACTAAAAAATTATTTAAAAATAATTCATTCAAATTCCATAACAATATACGATTATATAAGTATTATTTCTTGAAATTATAAGAATTGCTATAGTTATAATAAAAAACTATAAAATACGTCTAACGGATTTTTTTTGACTTTTAATATAATTCATGGTGTTTTCAACTATTCAAATCAAATTATGGATATTTTATCAATTTTTTTCAAAGCAAAAATTGAATGATAGTCTAATTTAGAATTATTTCAAGATATTTATTAAAAATTCGGAATTATATAACGAGTTGTGGTTTTGTTTTTCCCAAATTATATATTTGTATATTTTAATAATTAAAGTTATTGTATATTATTTATGAGATTGTGTTAATAATTAATTCTTAAATTTTTTACGGGAAATAATATTATCTCTTTAGTAAATTTATTCAAAAATAATTTTGGCTTTAATATGAAAAAAAAAGTTACTTTAATCATTCAAAGCAAAATGCTGTGGATAACAATATTTTTTTATAAAATATACATTTGAATTGAAGAATTGGAAATGAAATTAAGATAAAAAAACAATTTAATTTAATTATTGCCACTAAATTCTTTGCTTTGGGCAATTTGTTTCTATCTTCTTGTACACGTTTCGTAATTTGATCGATATCTAGGATCTCCAGATCCATGATTGTTATAATTCCCGGAAGAATCATTTCTGTGGTCATTTGATGGCTCCTCGCTAAGTCTTTCGATCTCAAAATATTCTGATAAATCTATTTCATTTTTACATTCTAAAGCATTAAGATAATATCCCTCCGTAGTTCTTCTAGAATCATAATTTGTTTTAGTCAAACATAATGGCGTGTTAGTATTAAGCATAAATCTGTAGCCTTTAAGTGTCATTATGATCTCCCAATCCGAAAAATGTGTGTCTCCGTCACAAAGAACAATTCCCGGATCGTTTTCTTTTTTACACAGATATTTATTGTTTAATACAATTTTAACTCTATCTATAACTGAAGATTCTTTAAAATTTATTATATCTGCTAGATTTTGATTAATAAATAATTCTTTATCATTCTTCAACCGAACAATACTATTTTCTGCAGTTAAAACCAAATTTCTATTATTTTCTAAAAGAATTCTATGTCTTCCTTCTAACAAAGAGTATGAAAGTACAGCAAGAAATAAAAATAATAACGTTCGAATTTTATTACGTTGAATGACAAACTTCTTCATGCAATTAAATTTTTTTAAAGTCAACATTTTTATCGATATTTTATCTGAAACATTAAACAGAGAATTGATAAATGATTTTATACAGATAAAACAAACATTCATTTTTTAACCACTTTATCGTTTATAATATTTTTTATCAAATATTTTTTTTATAATTCAGATTTATCCCAGATATAATTATCACTTTGAAATTATATATTTATAGAGTGAATAAACAGATTGATTATCACTGGATGGATGTAAAAATGTAAATACACGATTGATTAATTTTAAAATATATTTATAGATTAAATAAACAGATTGATTATCATTGGATGGATGTAAAAATGTAAATACACGATTAATTAATTTTAAAATATATTTATAGATTTGTACTATTAAAACTATTTTAATGGGAGGAAAATCTTGAAACAACGCAATTAATATCTTAGGTTATAAATTTAGATATTTAATTCAGTATAAAATTACAATTTCGGGTAAAATTTTAAATCTATGTATACGATCTCGAAAAATTTTAACCTTTACATTTTCAACAAAATAATTTCATCTTACTAAGAAACTACTGACATGTGTTTATTCAATTTCTTATCTTTCATCATAAACGAATTATCTTTCTTCAAAACATATCGAAAAATATTATTGTATTAAGTTAAAAAGGTATTATGATAAATTTTTTGAACTGTGAACACTAAAGATTTGATGTTATATAATCTTCATAACTAAAGTATAAATTTTAGACAAATTCAAAATATTTATAATTTTTAATTTGACAAATTTAAGTTTTTACAAGCAACAATCTATATCCATAACCAATTTAATTTAAATAATTTTGATTAGATACTGATATTGTTTATATCACAAACTATAAAAATTTCTTTTATATCTTAAATTTGATCTTTTCTAGAAAAAAAATCTATTTTCAATTCAAAAAGGGTACCATAATGGATAAAAACAATTCTCTTATTTCCAAAAACAACTAAAGTATATATAATAACGGAAAGGTGAGCAAAAGGCTATCTCCTTGTTAGAGAAGTACTTATAACTTAGCTACCTTCCATAAATGTATGGCGGGTATCAAAATTAAAGAGTTCTTTATAGAAATATGTGTTGTTCTTAGTATGATATTTATAGGTTCAACTTTTTTCTCCCAGATCTTCAGATCTTATTCTCTATTATAAATCATCAAAAGTTTTTGATTTTTTTTGATGTAATATATTTCTTATTGATAATAAACAATTCAACTTTTTAATTGCATTAAAAATTGAATACTTTATTGAAATAAGATTATTGCGATACAATTTTTTATAAAAATATAATTTAAAAATAAAAATCTTATTTTGAACTTTTTTGAAGACAAATTAACGGATAATATTAATCAAATATATGTAGATTATACGAACACTAGATAAGACAGAAAATAAATTGGTTTATTTTTACAAACTCTATATGTTTTGAATCTATAGTTTGAAAATATTATGACATTGTATATTGTTTAAAAGATATATTTTTCGTAATTTATATTGATCTAACGGCATTATTTCCCTTCAAAACATATGTTTGTGATAAAAGTGATCTTTTGCGTGTTTATAGTATATTTATCCTAGCAAATCTTATAATAAAAATATTTATAGATTATAATTGTATAGAATGTGTTTAAATGGTTTGAAAATATTCGTTGTACGCAATATACATTCAAAAAAACATAAAATTTAGAATTAAAACCCTTAGTATGACGTAAAATATAACTTTATCCTTAGTACTATAATCGAAATATGCTAAAAAAAAATGGGAAGAACTGAATATATAATACAGTTTAAGGATACGAGACTTCATTAAAAACGAGATTTGATTCGATCTATAGTTATATTAAAACTAGACAAATTTGCACTATATTTCAATATTTCAGATTGAAAATATCATTTACAAAAAATCGATATATATTCGAAATTATTTTAGAACTCAGATGGGTTCGATTCAAAATTACTTTGAAATCTTCAAAATAAAACCTTCATTTGATATTCAACCAACTATTCTGCAGTCTAAATATCACGAGTTATGTAAAATATACCATCCAGATATATCTTCAGATTTAAATATCAAAGATGGAGATTTAAATATTGCACTTATCAATAATGCATACAAAACACTTTTAAACGATTATAAACGTGCAGTTTATCTTTATAAATTAAACGGTAACCATTTAAATAAAAATCTTTCACCCGATTTTCTAAATGAAATTTTATTTACCAATGAAACTATTGATATGACTACCAACATTGATGTATTGAATAAATTAAAAGAAAATACAGTTTTAAAAATAAATGAATGTAAAAACAAATATAATGACTCAAATTCTTTAATAAAATGGAAATACTATGATAGAATGCTAAAAAATATAAGCAACAAGATAGAAATGTTAATGTAGTTTTTTTGGTTTATTATAGAAAAGATATTTTTATTGTTCTAATAAATATCTCCGAATTTTTTATATTCTATTTTACAAAAATCTATGAATGGTAATTTATTTGTTATCTTAATAAAAAAATTTAAAATCTAACTTTAAAAAAGACTAGAGATAAATTTTAAATAGTTTAATTTATAAGATTTTGCTGTAATAGATTTCACTTTTACTTTGATTTTATCAAGATTTGTTTTGAAATCTAAAAAATATTATTTTTTTAATAAAAGTTCTTTTTTCTATTTATTTTGCTTTTTTAATCCTTATATTATTCAATGAATACTTCACTTTTAAAAAATGGCGAATTATTTACTTCACAATATGAAAGAGAACTATTGAATAAAATTGAGCAAATAACTAGAAGCGAAGAATCATCTCATATATCTAATATTAAAACAATGAAAAATAGTTTAATAGATTTGAAGCGTTCTAATTCATTTATCGAAACAGAAATAGAAAATCTCAAACTTCAGAAAATGAAAGAAGAAAATTCTTACATGAAATTAAACCAGGAAATATCTTCTCTATCTAAAGAGTTATTTATGAGTGAAGAAAAAAATGAAAATCTTGAATTGGAGTTGATAGAATTAACCAATGAAATTAAAAACAAAACAGCATATTATAAAAGTATTCAATATCCAACATCAAATAGCTTGTTTATTGAAATTTTTAGGAAATTTCATATCGAATGGAAAAATGATAAAAATATTATTTGTACTATTAAAAATAAAAAATTAAATGATGTATTTACAATCTTTCATGATGATAACAAAACAGAAAAAGAAATTAATGATTTGTTATGGAAACATTTATAAAAATAAACAGTATCATTGAATTTAATTTAATTCATAATTTTCTTTAAAAATATGATTAAATATTTAACTTAAGAAATCTCAATTATTTGTAAAATATATAATTTAGATCTTAGTTTCGTTTTAATTCAACCAAACAAATCTAAATTATTCTACTTAAAGCTACCATTTAAAGTTTAAGGTAATAAGAGCAGAGGGTGCGGCCACTAAACATTATCTGTTTAGCAATGAATATGTAAAATGAATAGGAAAATCAATCTTGAAATATTGATTAATGATAACCACATCTTATTCTCCATTGTTATATTGGCAATTGTATAGGGTGGAGGAAGTCTACGAAAAGGTGTTTTTTTACATTGTTAATTTGTAATTTTTTTTGCACTAGATCGTAAAATATTTTGAGTTTTAATTTAATTCCCAGGTAAAAGCTTTGAATTTTAGCCTTGCTTACTAAAGTTAGAGGACAGTTCGTTTGAAAGAAACAAAAACAAAAAAAATTATATGCAAGAATGCTAATTTGCAGTCATATCTGTTAGTGTAGCATCGCAGCATCTAGATATATCCCTTTAGGACACCTGATTTGTCATAAAAGAAACTCTAATTTGTTAGAAAAATATAGATTAATTTGGAATGCTGCTGGTCTTGGGGTAACTTATAGTAGTTTCGACTTGAGATCACATATCATTCAACGGAATATGTAAATAAGGGCAACTTCTCTGCTCATTGATGAATTTTAAATATTTTTTGTATGAAAAACCTTGGTATATATTGTAGAGTATACAATTGAAGAGAAGGGAGCAGTTATCAATGTTAAAGCTCGAACTGCGGTAATATTTTTCAAGCAAAAATATATTCCGCTTTTTTAAAATAATGTGATATTAATTAAGTAAAAATTACTAGATTTAAATCTATTTAATCATATAGATCTGTTATTTGGTAAAATTAAAATTGAATTGGAACAATATGATTCCAATATTTCCAGCTGAAAATTTTGTTTAGTTTTTAAAAAAAATATAAATCTATAAAAAAGAATTCATCGTTCGATGCTTGAATTTGGCGCAGCATTATTTTATACTATAATCCTTTCCTAAAAACGAAGTTTATAATAAAATCTGATTCATAATTATAAGTAGATTGATATTCGATATTATTGAATAGATTTAATAGAATTTATAAGCTGAGTATCTTAAATTAAAAACATATCGTATACTTTTAATGAATGATTTCAGATTAATGTTTGAAATCTACCAATTTCTTTCTTAGCTAGCCATAGGCTAAGATGCGGCCAAAAAAAACACACCAAATATTTTAAAATAATTTTAAAATTATAAATAGTTGTGTAGAAGTATATTATGGGTAGAAAGAAAAATGTTAGCAGCGAAATATCGAATAATACCAAAATAAAGGCTGCAAACGACGCTGATGAGGTGAAAAAGAGTGATAGTGAGATACAAAAATGTAAGCTACACCCACCGGCGACTCCCCTACCTTCCTCCTCCTACACAACAATAACACATCCACCACCAAGCCAAACATGCAGTAAAATGCAAAATAGTGGGCTTGACACCTTACCTTCGCCTAATGCACCAGTTCCCTCTTCGGTTGAAGTCTCTGCGTGCGAGCCATCGTACGACATGACAAGCCCCTGTACTCTAGCTATTCCGGAAGGTAACAGGCTAATGGCATTGCGGACGATATTCGATTCCGTAACAGCCGACCCGAAGGAATGGCCTCGAATTGTTTTTTTTGCAGTACAGACAAGGTTTGAAAGAATGCCAAGAAATGGCTGGACAGAGCTTCACAGGTACTATAATGAGAAATTCGGTTGCACTGAAACTCTCGAAGTGTTAAAAAAATTGGCACAAAGTGAGATGGGAAAGGATGTAAAATCAGAAGAGAATGGAGAGCGACGTAGAATCGCCACTTGTCTCGCTGATACATGCACCTTGACCGACACCACGGAGTACATAAACCTGAGAGATAAATTCTTGAGTAAAATCAAAGAAATCTCTGAGAACGAAATTGGAAAAGTGGTGGTCCGAACTAGAAAACATCCAAATGAATTGGTTGATAGTAAAGTTCTGGATCTCATAAATCGAGTAGTCGGTGAATATGCAGGAGCTCATGTACCTGAGTCAATTACGGAAGCCGCGTATATCATGCAAGCTGCGCAGGTATGCTATGACGAGGCAACACGTAAAGAGAAGCCTAGATCCGCTTGGAAGGAAAACATAGAAAGTAAAATTTCTAAGTTAGTACTTTCCAAAGATCTCCTCGAGAAAGCTCGTAAGCAGGAAAAGCTCTCCACTTCGGAAACGAAGAGCCTTAAGAAAATCATGCGAGAGTTTAATTTAAACTTGAGCAGCGTAACTGATCTTTCTGAGGCTTTAGTTAAGAAGAATGAGTCTTTGAATGTTTACGAGAAAAAAATTACGATGCATGAAAGTAGGAAGCAATTCCGAAAAGAGAATCGTATGTTTGAGATTTTCCGAGGTCGATTTTATCGTGTGTTATCTGAGCGTGTGGAATCCGAGCATGTGGTTAGTCGTGATGAAATTGTGAGTTTTTGGTCTACAATTTAGAACAAAAATGATGACACAGTCACGTACGATAGTTATTTGATTCCATTTGTATCAGATAATCATCCGACCACGTTTCCTTCACTTGATGAATTTGCATAGATCATTAATTGGCTCCCCAATTGGAAAGCATCTGGAATTGATGGTATTTACAATTTTTTTATTTTGAAACTTACAACTCTTCACAAATATATTTATGATATTGTGAAAGTTATATGTTTAGAAGGAACACCTCAAGCTAATTGGTTTTACTGCAGGCTTAACTATTTGATACCCAAAGGAATTCCACAAAGAGGCTCGGACTACAAGCCAATCACTTGTATGTCCAACCTCTATAAGTTAACGATCCAGTGTGTAACGAAGGTCATTCAACTTGAAGTGAAAAGGCGAGGGTTGCTTGCAGAGAACCAATTAGGGGCGGTAAGAGGTGTGCAGGGAGCGAAAGAGCAGGCTCTACTGAATATAGCCTTAAATAAAGAGTACGGAAACAATCTTAAGGCAACATGGATTGATGTTAAAAAAGCTTATGATTCAATAGATCATGCTTATTTAACTCAATGCATTGAAAACCTTAATTTACCTGATTGGATCCTGAAATTTATTAAGGTAATTATATCAAAATGGAAAATTGATATATCAGTAGGGCCTGAAAAAATCATGAGCAAGAAGATTGATAGAGGGATTCTACAAGGAGATAGTCTGTCTCCTTTGTTATTTGTGTTGTGTATGGATCCATTAAGCCGAAAGCTTAATGAAAAATACACAAAAGTGACAGTACAAACAGATGCAGAATCCCATTCTACTAATCATCTCTTGTTTATTGATGATCTTAAGCTCCTTGCAAAAGACAGCTCCACATTGAGTGCTATGACAGGCGAGGCAAAGGAATTTTTAGAGGTGATTGGCTTAGAGATTAACAAAGAGAAGTCAGCCACAAATGATACGTGTTGTGAAGATACTGCTACTCTTCTAGAAGGTGTTAGTGTTTACAAATATTTAGGAATAATAGAAGATAGCAGAGGAATCCCAACACGTAGCTCATTTGAAGAAGTACAGAGCAAACTTATATCAAGAGTTGAAAGACTTTGTCACACTAGATTAAATGCAAAAAATTTATTTTCTGCAATCAATCAACATGCGATATCGTTAATCAACTACCACATAGGAGTACTTCGACTTGAACTGGCTGACTTCTCTAAGTTAGATGAGGCAGTGCGTGCGGTGTTGGTTAAAAATAAGATACATCTCCGCCCAGGATGTAAAGAGCGGTTGTATCTTCCTAGAACAGAACTTGGAAGAGGTCTACATAGTGTTGAGTTGCGAAGCGAACATATGCTTCTGCAACTCTTGGATTGTCTGGAAAAAAGTAAAGAAATATCAACTAGACGAGCAGCAATCCTCAAGGTGGAGAACAATAATAAATCCCATCTTGCACTAATAAAAGGCTTCTTAAAAGTAAAGTACAGGTTGGTAGAAGAAGTCACTAAGAAAAGTTTAGAAGAAGCTCAACTTGCAAAACTATATAACGAAATAGAAAAACGAAAACTCCATTCAAAGTTATATAATGCAAGGAAAAATGAGCTTGTGAGTGTTAGTGACTCTTCAAGATGGCTAAAGAGAGGAAATATTAGGCCACGGAATGAAGCTGTGTTCTGCTATATCCAGGATAGAAATGTATTCTGGGGAGCAGATGGTGTGTGTCAACATTGCGGGAAGTCTGGTAAGACTGTGGATCATCTAGCAACTAGATGTGAAAAAATGCTAGGCCATGATTACACTAGACGGCATAATGAAGTGGTTAGATGCCTACACCTTCTCCTTCTAAATAGATATAAGTTTAAGTCTTCAAAACGAATAAGGAGCCACTCAGTTCAAGAAATTCTTGATAATGAGTATGCAGAGATAAGAGTGGACACCAGAATTAAAACTGATGTTAAAATTCGGAATAACAGACCGGACATATTTATTTTAGATAAGAAGAAGAAAAAGATAACACTCATTGAAGTAGGAATCACTTCCCAAGATTCACTTCAAATAGTTGAAACTGAAAAACTTAGGAAGTATGACCTGCTAGCCAATGAGTTGGGTCTTATTTATAAGTGTGGTGTTGAGATAATCCCTTATGTGATGACCTGGGACGGTATTGTGACAAAATACCATAAATCTCATCTTAAAAGACTAGAAATACCCATGAATGTAGAAGCATACATTCAGTCTATAGTACTTAAAAAGACAGTCGAAACTATTTCCTTTGATCGACGAAGAGGACTTGAATCAGGACTAAATGCCGAAGAGAGCTGGGAGAGAGCGTCAATGGGTATTATTATGAGATCAGAGATGCATGAGGAACCAATACCCCCTTTAAAAGAAGCGAAAACAGAGGAAGATGGTTCAAAAAATTTTAAACCAAAATATAAAGCCCCCTTTATTTTACAAGGAGGAACCACTTTAGAGGAACCGACCAATAACATAAATGAAGAGTCGGATTTGGAAGAAGAGACAAAAGTGGTCAAAGAGGTAGAAGAAAACATGTAAAAATGGTAAAAAATATTTTAACCCAGAATTTTATTAAATAAAAAAAAAGTGTAGAAGTATTTTAGAAATAATTGAAACCCGCGTGGTTCTAGGTTTGTTAAAATTCATAATTGAGATATTTAAATGTTCACCTGTTATAAACATTATTTATAAACAAACTATTTATTATATCAAAAGCTATTATATATAATATAAAATGATTTCGTATCTGATTAAAAAATAATTTTAGTTTGGTATCTTTCTTTTACTTTATATTTTTTTGGCGGTTTTTATCTTTTATATTTGTATTTGATTTAGAAACCTTTTTAGTCGTTCTATAGATAATATCGACTTATATTATTGTGTTTTCTGAAATGCATTATTTTCTAGTATATGTATCAAGAAAAATATATCTTGTTCTTAAATAGCGATTTTTCCCTCGATCCATTCCTTTCCTAGCTACCTTTCAAATGTAGTTTCTCATTTAATCGTATTATATTAAAAAAAGGCTCAAATTTTTTAGAATACTATTCTTTTGGTATATATTCTACAGCAATTTAAAGAGTTTTTTTAGAATAAATATTAATTTATTAGACTACTAGAACTACTATCAATACATCTACAATTTATACTCGTTTTTATAAATTGAGAGAAATTTAACATTTTGTGTAAAGTGTGAATTTCGCTGGAAAATCAGACTTCACTCTCAGCTGCTAACTCCGCAGTTTTTTTTATTTCGGAGCGTTAACGATTGTATTCAGTTTTTTCTTTACTAAGAATAAGTTATAAAACAAAAAAATAAAATATCGAAACAGATTTTTATGGATTTTAATGATATGAAGCATCGTTTTGCCGAATGGCTGAATGAATATTGCTTATCAAAGATTGGAATACACAAATTCTCACGTAAAAAACATATTAAGTTAATAGAAAAAGTTAAAGAATCTAAAAGCAAGTTATTAGGAAAAAAATTATTAGGATTTAAGTAAGTTTGATATGATAAATATAGAAAAGAAGGAAAAGTTAATTGTTATTCGAGAGAGGTTAAGAGAAAATTAGGTTTTATTTTTGTGGATCGATAAGAGTTATTTCAAATTTAATATAGTGCATATATTGCATTTGGTCTTCGTAGTTGAAATCTTATATGTAAGGAAAATAATTCCGAATGTAAAAACATCACAAGAAAAATGATAGGAACCTTATCTAAATTTATGTATCCTGTGAGAAAAAAACATATACTACCAAAAAAAGATTGTCTGCAACATCTTTAATTGGTAAAAACATAAATTCTTGGGGCGAGTCGATTTAATCGATATGCAATCACAAATTTATGATTCATACTAAATCTATACTTACATAAGAGATCATAAATCAAAATTATTCATTTTTTAGCTTCTGAAAAGTAAAGAGAGGAAGAAATAGCTGATTTGGTTTCTAATTTTTTTTACCATTTTCGGCCTGGATACTATCTTACAGAGTAATAGTGACAAAAAACTTTCTGAAAATGCTACTAAAAAACTATTATACAAGGAGCCCGAGTTAAAGAGGGTATATAGGAAAAGCGCAATAACTCTCAATGTCATATCTCTGTAGACTACAAATTAATAGTTTGAAAAAAATACCTTTTAGTACCAGGAAGATAATAGCAGAAAAAAACTGTTCAAAAGGCTTAAGTTTTGTTTAGGATTATGAAAAAAGATGGTCGCTGCTAGGCAAAAACTTTACTCTGTATGAGACATATTGAGAACAAAGATAAAAGTTATTCTATAAGGTTTTCTGATTAGCAGATCTTCTGCCTAATATAAATTTTGAAGAGGACTTAGATTAAAACAAGGATATGCGATTTAATAACTGTAAAGGAAGTTGCCTTGAAGAATGTTCTAATTCACTTAAAAGCAAATCAGCATAACGGGAAGTAATTATTTTCATTTGATATCCATTTTTAATACTTAGCCTTAACATTATACTAAATTCCGATTTTCGTAAAAGCAAGACTATTAAATGTTATAGCCATCTTTCCTAAATCGCATGTTACGAAAAATATGCTATTATGGTATGATATTACACCAGAGGCTCCGATTCAGAACAGTAATATACACAGAAACATCAAAATTAAGATTATTTGCGCGATAAAAACAAAAAACTTGAAAAAAGATTCCGAATATAAAATTAAGAATATACTAAAGCTAGGAAGAGTGACCCGTTAAAAACTTACACCCAGATCTTGACAAAACTCGTACTGATATAAGCATCCACAGAATCTGCCTCTTCAATACCAGATTAAAATCTTCATAAATTAGATATGAAACATGTAATCTAGAATTAAATTTTGCTAAAAACAAATTTAGAATATAAACTGAAACGTTTACTTTTGCTTAAAAAATTCCTCGGTCCTTGATTTTATTAGGGGAATGTGCAAGATTGCCATACAAGGCCATACTAGGGTATTAGTCGATATGAACTCAATAGAAATGCACATCACACAAATACAACTGCCGTAAAAAAAAAGACTATTCCCTTCGAAATGTCACCAAAAAGAAGCTGCTCTAAAAAATATAACCACTTGGGGCTGATATTTTTGGCTGAATGTAAAATTTTCTCGCTTTTGTACTTAATATAATATTCTCTTGTTTTTGTATTTGATCAAATATCAATATTGGCAAATAAAACAATGTATTTTAGGGTTTATGATCACCTAGAATAATCGAGAACGTATTACAGTCAATATTGATACTGCTATGAGTTATTTGGTCACTTATATTAATTGACAGCGATATTGAAATGCATTCCTGTGGGAATTCTCAATGGATAAAAACAATTCTAATAGTATTGTTTCCTAAATGCTTTTTACTTCAGAGAGTTCAAATTCGTTTTAGTTCTAGCCTTAACAAGTTTCAATTAGTCAAATTTTTTTTTCGTTCATTCTTGTTTAATCGCTAGTTGTTTGCTAAATAATAGAATGCAGAGCCAAAGTATACTAAATGAATTGTGGCTTCAGCGAGGCGCTATTGAATAGCCCTTATTAACCGTTTATGGCATATAAATTTTCTATAATTTCTCATTCGGTTTACGACATTAGGCATTATTCCTAGGAAAATATGAATGCTTCGAAAAAAATTCGTTTTTTAATATTCCACTGGGTAGTTTTAAAATAGGGGTGGAGAGAGGAAAACCTCATTGAAAACTATCTCGTTAGCAATAAATATGTGAAATCGATGTGAAATCATTGTTGAAATGTTGGTAGGATATAAACCACATCGGATCTATAGGCCATTCCCTATAATTTCGAGTTACAACAGATTAAAAGATGCAATTGGAAAATTCTCAGTTGTTCATCCTCCACACCGAGACCTAAAGGAGGAATTGAATGGTAAGTAAGTTTTTAAATTTAAAGAAAAAATATATGTATTAGAATACTACTTTCTAAATCAAATCTTGTAAGTTCTAATAAAAATGAATTACTGTCTATGATAAATAATTCTCACAATTCTTTATTGGATATAAACACATTGATTTGGTTTTTATTCATTCTTAAGTAAATTGTGATGCGATGCTAGAATTTACGTATCCTAGTACATTATTTTCAAAAAACTATAAAATAAATACTAAATCAATATAATGGGCTTATTTCCGTTTATGTTTATTAAATATCTTTTAAATATCGTTTTAAACAAGCTTGTGATTTATCACAGCGGTAAAAATATTACTCCCTCTGTCCGGAAATATGGTATACATTTTAAAAAAAACCGTAGATTATCGTGAATATAAAAAATAAATAGGCAACCGTCATGACATTGTCATAGTAAATATTCATCACAATATAACCTAAAATTTTTGACTTTAATAATATCATTCTTAGTTAAAAAGTTACCGCTCAAACACAGTGTTTCTTAAGGTAAAAAAAATTAGTACCGCTGCAAGACGAATATGGAAAATTTGGAAGGAAATTTGTTAAATTTAGAAAGAAGAGATTCAAAATATAAACAGTTAACTAAAGAACAACGTCAAGGTATTTTAGAAAAATTATTACAGCAGATGAAGGAGAATAAGTTAAAACACGGTGCCATCAACGAAGTTTCTTCTGCCTTTCAAGTTTCCCGGCTAACCGTTAGCAGAATTTGGCATGCAGCATAAACTCAATACAAAAAAAGGCAAGATATGTGCCGATGTTTCTTCAAAAAAGAAAAAAAGATGCGGAAGAAAACCTAAAGAATATTCGAACAATTTAGCGCAAATAAGGAATACACCATTAAATCGTCGAGGAACGCTCCGCAGTCTTTCCTTTGCAATTGTTATTCCAAAATCAACTTTGTTTGATATATTCAAGTCGGGAAAGTATATCAAGAGAATATCTTCTACAGTTAAACCAACTTTAACAGATAAAAATAAAATGGACAGATTGAAATTTTGCTTGTCTAAAGTAAATCTTGCTAATAATGGAGATTTGCTTTTTGATGATTTGTACGACTACGTTCACATCGATAAAAAGTGGTTTTATCTAACTAAAGTTAAGCGCTCTTATTACTTAATGTTAAATGAAGAAAACCCGGAGAGAAACTGCAAAAGTAAGCGATTTATTACGAAAATAATGTTCATGGCTGCAGTAGCTCGACCACGCTATGATGCACATCGAAAGCTTTATTTTGATGGAAAAATTGGAATATGGCCATTTGTTTATCAAGAACCAGCTCAAAGAAATTCTAAGAATAGGGCTAAAGGGACAATGATAACAAAAAATGTGGAATCTGTTACAGCAGTACATTGCAAAAACATGATCATTGATAATGTAATTCCCGCAATTAAATCTAAATTTCCGCCAGCATACAAAAAGAAAACAATTTACGTACAACAAGACAATGCAAAACCCCATTTTTCTGATAATGATGCAGATATTGTCGCTCTTGGTTCTGCTGATGACTGGAATATTAAATTTAAGGCGCAACCGGCAAATAGCCCCGATTTAAATGTTCTCGATTTAGGTATTTTCAACTCCATATAATCGCTGCAACATGAAACTTCGCCACACACAATCAACGAATTAATAAATTGTGTTCAAGATGCATTTCATCAATTTGAAGTGAATACTCTCGATAACATTTTTACAACATTGCAAGCATGTATGGAGTCAATTATGTGAGCAGATAGAGGAAATAGCTATAAAATACCTTATTTAAGTAAACGAAAACTTCGTCGCGAAGGTCGACTGCTAGAAAAATATGTATGTTCGAAAGAATCATAGGTTAAAGCCAAATCAAATTTCGAGTGAACTTATTAATTTTAATATTTATTTTTTTAAATTTTATTTAATATTTACATTAATATTTATTAAAATGTTCGAAATAAAGGTAATATAATAAACTTGTCATGTACATTTTTTGATTTATTTTATTTTTTCGCAAATCTATACCATATTTCCGGACAAAAAAATCGCTAAAATATATACTATATTTCCGGACAGAGGGGGTAGTATTTTTATAGTCAAAAAAAGGCGAAAAAATGAACCAAGTAAGGTATTCAAAGTAATAGATAAGAAAACATAAAATAAAGAAATTCGTTTATATTTTTTGTTACTGTTAAATCTTATTTCTATAATTTATAATCTAATTTTTCATTTTTGTATATTATTCCAATAAATTTTATATTTGCATCTGAATTTCTTAAAATAATCTTTCTCTACAAAGAATACATATAAAATTTTTTTTTATTAGCACTCATATTAATCAGTACGCAGAAAATTTCGGAAGTGTTCTGCCATCGGGTAATGATAAAGTAAAATAAAAGGGAGTAGAACGAGTGTGGGGTTATAAGACGATGTGTTGATTTTGGATCATGGTAATACTGTTTCCAATCAACCACCCCCTTAATATCTGTTCAAGTAAAACCACAAGCAACAATATAGTTGATATTGTTTCAGTTTAATTATGAAAACTATTGATTTTATATTTTTTTTTGATTTTTTAAAATTTATAAACAAAGGTATTAATCATAACATTTTTTTCCTCGTAGAAATTGTAGCGAATAAAAAAAATTATTTGAAACATTATAGAAAAAATAGAAGAAGTTAAAAAGATAAAACATATAATAAAAATTTATCCATGATCTCGTGTTAAAAACATGGGTAAAATATGATTTGTTTTTTTGAATTTCTTTTTACTGTCTTTCCTGGATGCGCATCTTTGTTGTTAAATATTATATCATCTGTAAAGGAATTATCTAATGATGAATGAAGAGAATTTCCTTGCTTTTCCGAGGAATTATCGTATGTTTTCAATTCAGAAAATACTTTTTTCTCGTTTTCCTCGGGGAATATATTGTTTCTTTTTACGTAGCCGTTGTAGTCAAAATCCTCATCAAAATTTGATTCGATTTTTTCTATGGTTTTTTTAACTTTGTATTCAAGCTCTTTGATCCATAAATCGGTAGAATTTTTATATTTACCAAATCTATTTTTTATATTTATATTTTTTTTACTATATTTGGGTTTTTATTTTTAACATACGTAATTGGATGTTCACAGGTATAACCCAGATTTATGATTTCTGAATCCGGCATTTTAGCAGTGGAAGATTTTCCCTCTAACATTGTTCCTTCTACAATACCGGCTATGATTAAAATATAATGAAACATGTCGAATACAATTTCCTTTCTATATATCTTTAAATTTTCCAGAAGAATTTAAATTTGAGTCTAAAAATGTCATTTTTTGCAATTAAATCAAAAATAAATATAAAATTAGATAAAAATAATTGTCTTTGATTGCTTTTAAAATTTAGACTTAACTTACTATATCCAAAAAAATTGTTGGAGAAAGATGTTATTGCAAACACTAAATTAAATTTAAAACTTTAAATCAAAATTTTGAACTTTTTAATTAAGATTAGATTAAAATTTATTTAGATCAGTTTTTCTTAACCTTTTAAATGAGCTGGAATCTTTAAATTTTAAAATATGTCTCGCTCTACACTGAAAAAGGGTTTCGATTTTTTGCAAATTTGTTGTTTTTATTTAAAAAAAATGTACATTTAATTATCAAATAAGAAACCGTATTATTTTTATTAAAGATTAGACTGTTGTAACTTGTTATTTATAAATTTTGTGAAGCGAGGCTAATTTTCTGCAAGAGACTCACGAAGCCAGTAGTTGCATTTAAGCGAGTTTTCGCTTTAGTTTTATATAAAAAGGTGATTAAAACTCCTTTACACACAATTTGGTAGTAAAAAACGATAGAAGTAACTACAATGTTCCTTTTTCCAATTGTGGATAACCTTCTAATTTGTAAAACAGGACTGTATAATTCTAATTGTTCTGATTTAATTGGAAAATCTCCACTAACTCGCATTTTAATAAGATCGTCTCTTTTGGAATCACTACCATCCATAGAACATTTTTTAATATGAATGTATTTAATTACATCCTTTAATTTTTGTAAATTTCAGTAGAAAATGGCCATTGATGGATTCGCTCATTAATTTCCAATGTATTGCAATATCGAGTATATTAGTGTTTTTTTCATTTTTTATAACAACTCAATCAAAAAAGAGAAAGTTGAAAAAGTCCCATTTTCAACCTGACGTACTCAAATTCCTAGTTTTCTAAAAAATTAAGATAATTTTTCATTTGAAATTATAATATTTCTAACAAATCTTTAGATTGATAAAGTAAATTTATTTAAATAGCTTAAATATAGGCTAAGTAGATTAGTCTTCGAATTGTGTCCTTACACACAAAATAGTTTACTAAATCACAATTTATACTAGTCGGAAACAGAATAATTTCTTCCCATAATTCAAAAACTCAACTGCGCTTTTAACCTTTAGAGAACCAATGTAATTCGGTGTGGTATAGAAGCAGTATGAGCAGAGCCGATTTATTTACAAATGAAACGAGAAATGTAATGATCAGAAGCCTGTAAACGGATATGTTTTACTACGTTAAGAAAACACTTAGAGAATGTTTTTAAGTTTTCGGCAATGTAACATGTAATGCGTTATTTAACAGGCGAATATTATTTTTTCTGGTGTGAAATAATCCAGCATTTTTCCTTAAAATTGCTGGGGCCTATGGCGCAGACAAATCTTATCACACTCGATGATAACTGATACAAAAAAATTTCAAATCCAAATAAAAACATAAATTCTTTCGGAATTCAGATCCAATGGGTCCCAAAATAGAAATTTCTCTATTCTTTTTTTTTCTTTTTCATATTTTAAAAATACCACGAACTGGCTGCAATTATCAACATCATTTGACTCATTCGGTTGTATACTTATTTTTTGTGAACTTACATTCTTCGTCTATTACCTGGAGTAAAATATCTTTATTAAGATCTTGGATTCGAGATAGAATTATCTCGTTCGACAACCGGATCTTTTAGGTTATGTTACTGTTTCTGAAAAAAAATCTTTTTACCATTATAAATGCGCGGGGTTTTATCGATTTGGGGCAACCTTTGAGTTTTTTCTCTATACACAGATATGCTACTTGAAAGGACGCTTTCAAAAACGGATTTTGAATTTCTGGCCCGCATAATTCTGGGAGGGTACCACCAGAATCAAATTCGGACTTTTTATGACTTCACGTTGTTATTGCTATGGGTACCTTTATCACTATGCAGATTTTGAAATGCTCTAGTAACTTTGATGACTTGAGATTGCAGTTTGAAAATATCTTGGAACATAATATGCATTTAAATCGTTTCTACCATTTTTTTATTGCACAAGTGAATTTATATGCAGCATAAATTCTGTTATATTGGCCTTTTTTGGACATAGATGTGTTCACTTAATCAATTCAATTATGTTATTTTGAAATAAATTATATTTTGGAAATAACAAAATTTGATTCAGCAAAATATTATTTAGAATACGTAAGAAAGGTTTCTACGTTTGTATTATCAAAAATCTCTTCGACTAGAATCTCTGACTAATTAAAAAGTTATAAATTGGCCCGAAATGTTTATAATCGGATGCTTAAATACGTTCTATTTATTCTTCTCAAAGAGATTTCTTAACCAACTGCCGATAACTCTAATGGTAGACTCAGGCAATATGAATGAGAGACGCTGCCTTGGTGTTTAGTAATTTTTGGCTTTTTTTCGCCGATGCGCATCCGTGTAACAATGAACAAGACTGTTTATGATTCTGTTGGTGATCTTATTCAAAGCAGTAAAATATTCCTTTAAGATACTTTTTTACGTTTTTCCTTGACTTTGAAAGTTTGTATTTTCTTGCAAAAACAATTTAACCAAAATTTCTGTATGAACTTAAGCTTTTGACAGAGGATTTTTCCGGTCCCCATAAGTACCTTACGCTCCCCCTGGTACAAGCACCCCTGGTTAAAAGACCCCTGCATAAAGAAGTTAAAAATAGCTATAAAATAAGAGTAGAATATAAAAAAGATAAGGATTTTAAAATTTTAGAAGAATATACATTAACCCTTAAAAGTCATTTTAAACCGGAACTTTATTCAATGAATTTAATTACAAGCCTAATATACCATAGTAATATCAATTATTCTAAATATAATTTTAATTAAATTCTTTTATCAATAAGAGTATGATTTTTTTTAAAAAATCTACAACAAAAATGTTTCTTAAAGTTAATCATTGTTCGAATGAGTATTCAGTCTATAGTACTTAAGAAGACAGTCGGCACAATTTCCTGTGATCGACGAAGAGGACTTGAGTCAAGAATAAATGCCGAAGAGAGCTTCAATGGGTGTTATTATGAAAGAAGAGCTGCATGAGGAACCAACACTCCCTTTAAAAGGAGCGAAGAGAAATAAAGATGGTGTTAAAATTTCAAAAACAAAGAACAATACACTCCTTATTTCACAAGAAGGAACCACGTTAGAGGAACCGACCATAAACATAAATGAAGATTCGGATTTATAAGAAGAGACAGGAGTGGTTAAAAGGGTAGAAGAAAACATATAAAATGGTAAAAATATTAAAACCCAGATTTTCATTGAATAAAATAAGTTCGAATGTGTATATCTATCAAAGTGAAGTATTAATTTTAATCAAAAAAATATAATTATTCGATTTATGTTTTTAATTTTAAAGGATGTTTGTCTTTTACTACAAAATAGATTTAGTTCAACAAGAATATTCCTTTATAGAACATGATTTTAGCTAAATACATACTAGATTTTACTTACTAACGATACTAAATTAATGCCATCTTTAAAAATTAGTCTAGCCTTATTTTATTTATTTTTAACCTTAAAAACACATTTCGCTAAACATCAAAATCAAAAACTGAATATAGCGATACTTGATAAAAAAAATGAACAGAAAAAAAGTTGGGAATATATCGAGACTAACATAAACAGAAACGAGTTTTCTGTCTAGTGCTTCAACCGCAAGAACTTATTTAATCCAATATATAATAATTGATTAAGTGGCATAGAAATATCATAAACCTTGGTACATTTTTTGGTAAACTATAAAATAGAGAATAAAATTTCATTATTTTTCTTTGGAAATATTTATTTAATAGTTGCTTTGAAGTTTCTAAGATAAATATCAAGCATCAAAAAGTAGGTTTGTTTTCAGTAAAAGATGGAAATATTTAAAGTTTGGAATTTTTTGTAAAAGAAAAATTAAATGAAAATATAATATAGAAATAAAGCTAGAAGGGGAATATTTAAAATGATTAAAACATTGAAGACATACTTTAAAACCATTTTTGAAACCTAATTAATTTACTCACCCATAATCAACTTATTCCCCTGCTTGCCAGGAGCAGAATTGGCTTAGTGTATTCTCTGCTTGTCGTAAAAGGCGACAAAAGAGACTGGCTCTTCTGGGTGGGGTTGGGATAACAGCCTACTCGGTAAAACCATCTTGTTATAAACCCCAAAAAAGTAAATTAACCCTCTGTAAACAGACCGAAGGTGGTATTACGGAGAGAGACCAGGGCTTTTACAGGGCTGTAATGCCTAGGATGAATAAAAAATCAACATATGCTACAGTGCAAGACAAATATTAGGACATCATATGTCTTCGCTTTGATCTCATATTATTGCTCGGTTTAATCTTATTTTTAGAGTTGTAATATATTGGGTGTTAATATAATTTTGAATATTTTTGTCGTCATCTAACGAAAATCACATAAAGTATTTAGGTCTAATTCTACTTGAAAGATTATTCGCGATTATAAATTTGTTAATTATTAAACATATTTTATTTAATTATAAATTACTAATGAACGAGCGAGAATATATGTTTCTTTCCTAATCTGCTTTTTTCCAATCTACCACTGTGTGTTTCTTCTTTATTAAAAAAATTTATCTGGAAAACTATTTATATTATCGAAAGATTGCATTTTCCTTACACTTGAACCCCGAAACATATATGGATTAAAATTAGCCGCAATGTTTTGCTTAACATTGTGATTTCCGTTATCTACTTTTTCCTTTTCTATCTGAAGCGATATCTCATCATTGAAATCGAAATTAATTCTATTCAAAATATTTTCTATTTTTTATCTAAAGATCTCATTTCCATGTCTTCATCAGTGGTATTATCAGCAGGAGAAATGTTTTTTGCCGTTGATGTTTCATTCATCATTTTAAAGTTCGGATGTCTACCACGCAAAATAGGGAGATATAAAAAATTTGAATTATTTGTTATCACAGGCTCATAATTATCAGATCTTGACGGATATATTTCAGATGTTGTTGCATTTATAGAATAAAAATTATCGAGATACAAAAATTATGCATTTTCAAATAAAATTTATATTTATTTATACTTTTCATAAATTCGAAATAATTTTAATTTAGACCTTTATACAAATTATCAATTAATTGTAAAATAATTTGATTGTAATCAAAATATAATATGGTTTCAAATTAAAAATGGTAGCAAAATCTCTTATAGAAAAAAATTCCAAGTTATTTAAGAGTTAATTTAATCGAATAAAAAATTTTTTAAACAGTTAATTAAAAATCAATTTATGTTAGATACAAGATCATGCCACTGGCCTAATGTGAAACATATTTTGTAAAATGAAGAGAATACCAAGTTTAAACCCCTATAGTCTGTGACTTTTAGCATACTCATTAAAAACCGGAAGAACAAACACAAAAAGTAAAAGAAGACTTCTAACAGAAAGACAGATATAAAATTCCATCACGCTCATATGAAAGATATATTAGAGTATGGAAGTATGTAAAATTTAAATTAAAATGTTTAAATAAAAGACAAAAAGCCTTTCCGAAATCTATATCTTATTACTCGTTCTATTTTTATCAACTCTCGATTTTGAGAAAATTTAATATTACCACTGTATTTTTATGTTAAAGTATACAGGTTTATTATCTATACATAATAATGTGATGATAGAAACTTTAATTCAACCAAAAAGATGGTTTTAGCCCAATTAAATATAATTACAGGAAAATAAAAATCTTATAAGTAAATTCAAATTCCAATAGGTTATTGTTTTTTTGGTAAAGCTTAAGCATCATGAATTATCATCTAAAGTGTATTATAGCTATCAAAATGCCATTAACTAAAATTTTACAACTTAATTTCAAAAACATTATATTTTATTAATATCGAAAGATATATAGTTCTAATTAAAAAGATAACAGGAAAAACTATACATGCTATGTTGATAAAATTTTTATATTGGCATCATTCTATTTAATAATTTATTGATCGTTTTCAATTTTAAGTACGTTTATAAAAAATCGAGAAGTTATATGGATCAATAAGCATTTATCATAAAAAATACTTAATTTATTACAAGCTCAATGTATTTTTCGGCTAAAATATTAGGAAATAGAATTTAAAGAAATTCAATACAAATAAATATAAATTATATTTAGTGCAACAGGAGAAATAAAGAATAATCCAGCAGATTGGAATCAGTAAAATAATTACACTACTAACTTGAACAACTATTGCATGGCTGTTTTAAATTTGAAAAATTCTTTTTGATTTTAAGTTTAAACTGAGATCAGAATATAGATAAGAAAAAAATCATTGTAGAAAACTTACTAGCTACATCCTTAAATGATATTATGTAACAATAATGATTTTGAATACCAAGCTATAAATATTAAAAACGGTTGAGAATAATGTTTCTAATCCTAGATTTCGGGTTTCAAATTAATAAAAGCAAAACTAATTGTGAATTAAGAATATACCTAAATATATTTAGCAAAAATTTCAATTTTTATCTTTGAAATTAATATTGTTGTGATAAAATTAAAAAAAAGAATCAAAACTTCAATCATATTAAAATGCAAGAAAAAAATAATCTTATTTCTAAATGCTTTAATGTTATTTTAACATTCGAATTTTTAAGTTGGTTTAAAGTTAGAAAAAAAAATATTTAATTGTAGACAATAGTTCTCAAATAAACCTTTTAATATAAAGTTAAGATAAGTTTTCAGAGTGAATAAATTCTAAATTTGCATGCATAAGTTTAATTTCATGTCAAAGATATTGTATAAATTTATAATTTTTAAAGAAAATTTCTTCAAAAACTTATATTAGCACAGTAAAAACATTACCTTTTTAAATTTTGCTGAAAATATACTCTCCATGGTATATTTAAAATCAAAAACGAAGGAAAACAAGTTTAATTTATACGTTGTATAATTATTTTCTCTCGAATATAAATTATTATCATAAGCAGCTTTTTTGAATATATAGACCATTTTTATGAATAGTTTTATTTAAAACAAAAATAAATCCGACATTTATGTTTTAAGCTCTATAATTTCTCGACTAATTTTTCCTAGAATATCATCGAGTATCAATTTGAGTGATTGTATCATAAAATAATTCGTAAAAAGAGAATATTATTAAAGAAAGTGATTAGAGTGGATACCAAAATGAAAACTATCTGCTTGACGATGACCTATTGAAATTGTTGCGAAAATCCTTGTTTGGATGTTTTTTTAGATAAAACCACATTAAATTTTATGTTTTTAGTGATGATTTGAACATAAAAGAGCACGTCTACAAATTAATAAGACTTTTTATACCTAGAAAGTTGTATTTGTTTGTAAATATGCTAGTAAAAACATTAGAACTTGTCTTTATTGCCATATAATCATATCAGAACCTGTCTTTATTGCCATACAAATACATGAAAACTTTGCTTCACTACTCTAGTAGAAGATATAGTGCTTAGAGATATAAAAAAACCATACCTTTAAAAAAAAGAAATTCTATAAGGAGGTCATACCTGAGATATGACACTGCAACGTCTAGGTAGATTTTATCTATGTCGGCGAAAAATTTCTTATTTTTAAGTCCATTTGATTCGGAATCTGTCGAGTAATTTGAATGCAGTTATTCTTGGGAAGAGGGAGTCGGGTTTCTGCATGTAATCAATTATTAGAAACAAAAATTAAAGAGTTTCGGAAAACCGGCTCACCTAATATTTGTTCAGAAATCTTTTGGTATAAATTCTTTATAATGTAAATGTCGTTGAAGATGCCGATTGAACGATATAGCGCAATAATTTATTTTAAAGACAAAACCGCGTTAATAACATGAAAAAAATATACGAAATGCACTTTTATAAGAAAATGTGATATTTTTAAATAGAAAACTTAATTTTTGAAATTGAATTTATTTAGTTTTTTTAATAAAAACGAAAATTTAAAAGCAATAAAATATGTGTTTAGAGCATATTTACTAATAAGATATATTTAAACATGAGGTGAAACTAAGATTTCTTTTTTCAAGTCATTTTTTATTAATTTTCCTGAAGGCACCCATTTTTCACCAAATGTTATAATCTTCTGTAAATGCTTTATTTATTGATAAATTGTGATCATCTTTATTTCGCGTTGAGGAATCATTTTCATATATTTTAAATTCGGACATAAAATCTTTTTTTGTTTTTTGAGTTACTTTATTTCTTCTTTTTATTTTCATATTATTCTCAAAATCAGTATCGGAATTTCGATTTTATTTTTTCATATGCCTTTTTAACTTTGTTTTCAAGGTCTTGAACCCATAAATCGTTAAAATATTTATATGTATTAAACCGATCTTTTATATTCATATTTTTTGTAATGTTAGTCGGGTTTTTATATTATGCAAAAAGAATTGTATTAGTGTAAAGTATAATCGTCATTTATTATCTCCGAACCCGGTATATTTCCATTTAAAGATCCTTTCATTGAACATTGTTGCTTCTACAATACAGATTATCATCAATATACATAGAGCCATTCTCCTATACAATTTCGTTTATATTTATGCTTTTGTAAATTCTAGATATATGCTAATTTGAGTCTCAAGATCTAATTTTGGAATTAATTTAACCATAATTAAAACTTGTAATAAATTATTTTCTTTTGATATGTTTAACAAAGACTATTAAAGTTACCATATCTTGCAAAATATTTAACATGCTTATGATTCTTACAAAAATTAATCAATAATTTGAATTTAAAGTCATAATTTCTATCCATTAATTAAGCATAGAATGAAATATTTATTTAAATTAACTTACTTACTTAATCCGTTCCTCTTTTACCTCTCAGTGTCGAGGATAACAAATAAATGTTTTCCATTTGTTTCTTTTGATCAGTTGTAACTCCGAGTTATAAGGGAATTAGCCTATATCCAGCGTGGTTTATATTCCATCACAATGACAGCAATGATTTTAATACGAATTATACAGATTCATTACCAAGCATAATTTTTTTAATGTGGTTATCCTTCCTCCACCGCATTTAAATTAAAACTTATTTAAAATGCAATGAAAATTTAAATTCTTATATTGAATTATTTCCTAATACAAGGTAAATATAAAGAAAATGTTTCTATGAGTAATTTTTGAGAATTTAAAGATTTCTACTAGATCTTTAAGTATTTATTAGGAATTTACTAAACACTTTTTAGCAAATAATTTGAAATATAGGCTTTAATATGGTGATGCCTTGGTTGCATCAATTTTTTGAACTTCTAAAAATATTTCAAGATTTTAAAAAAATTCTTTTTCTAAATTATTAACTACAATTCATGAATAAATATATAATCTTCAGAAAAATTTGCATGATTTATATTGTTTTCGTGATATTAACGAAGTTATGGGTAATGCCTTGATTAATTATTCTTAATAAACCATCGATTTCTGTTAGAGACCTGATATAGTAAGTTGTTCACTAGGAGGTATTCAGTACCCATTGATGAGCAAGAGCTTTGTCCGGTTTCTACGTCTACCGTTTTTTGTTTGCCATCGCAAGCCAAATCTCACTTTGGATTTTATAAGACTATTAGCGTTTCACCCTACTCTGACTTTCAAAATTCAATATAATTAGCCAGAATATTTCTTAGCAACTTAAAGGGTTAGTCCAGGAGTTATAATGCTATATTATCAGATATAATCTGCTATCTAGCATTCCTCTCTTTGTGAAAGGCTTGTTTTTTTTGTATCTTCACGGTTCTTAATTTATTAATACATAGAAACAAGGCTATGTTTTTTAAGCTTTTAATATCGACTATCTACAATTTTAGTCTTCATTTTCATCAAATCACATAAAAAAACTACAAAATAATTTTTAAGAAATTTTTTGTCTTTTACAGACCACTTCTTTCAGATACACATTCCTACCGAGCTACCAAAAATGCGGTTTAGTTTTCTTTAAACAAAAAATATAACACTTGTTTTCAAGTTAATTTCACATACTCATTATCAAGAAGATATTTTTCAACGTGGTTAATCTCCATCTATCATTCATTCGACTACAAATAATAACATTTAAAATTTACAGTTATAAGCAATCTTAATGTGGAGAATAATAACTTAAAAAACTTTCTTATTGGAAACGAAGAGGTGAAATTGATGTATAAAATCATTGTTTACATTTTTCTTGAGAATAAAACCACAATACATTTTTGGCTTTCCCTCCGAGTTTGCACGAGAAGGCCTACTAATCTGCGAAACTTTTAGATAATTACCATGTAAAATTATCGAAACCCAGTCTTTCTCATTAGGTTGAAAGACCTTGCGACTGGGAGGTACAAAAATATAACCATTTTAAGTCGAGAAAGCTAAATAGCAGGTTATACATGTTGGTATGACATTGCACTGTATAGAAGAATCCCGTGTAGTTCGCTACGGAATATCTTAGCTAGAGGTTTATTGGATTTGGGTGTTTTGGCTACAGTCAAATGCTCCATAGTCTAGATTGAGCTCAGGAGTGGTTCGACTTTCAGTCACACCCCATGCAACGGATATTAAAAAACTCCGATCAACTGCCTTTCTGGTTAATTGGGTTCGCAAACATTTTAGAGAAAGACTTTGGAATATAGGTATCGTAAAGAGTATCAATAGAGGCACAGGAAGCGCGGATTTATGTTAAACCAGAACTGCGTTAGTGTCATGAAAACAATATAACACCTGCCACTGTTTTTTTGAAGGATGTGATATTCAAATAAAAAAAATTGTAAAAGATTCTAGCTTTATAACTTTTGTTTTGAAGCAAAAGACAATCAACACAGATTCTTGAAAAGCTTATTGGCTTTCTAACCAATATTGTTCGTTTTTTTACTAAAAATAAATTTATTTACAAGATACTTTGTGCTTATTAGGTTATTATTTATAACCAAATTTTCTTTAGGATATATAGGATTACGAATAGTGGTTTTAAGTAAATATCACATTATATTTCATTGACAAACAATATATTCGTTATACCAGCAAAATTATATCCCTTCCCGGTTTTCTTTGATTTTGACATCTAAATGTGAATTTTCTAATAAAAATCTGGAATATGACTTTTGCGTAAATATTATTAGAATAAAAATTAAATTTTATTATCGTCATCGCAACTATAGCCCTGCAAGAGCCTTAGCCGCCTCGATAATCACTCCTATGGGTATTTTTCCAGTGGGATTGTTTACTTTTTCGGGCTTCGTAACAATGTAGTTTTAAAGAGTGGGTTGTTAGCCCAACGCCAACCTGGAATGTCAGTCCCTTTTCGTCACCTCTCAAGGCAAGCAGAGAATACTCCAAACCAATTATTCACACGGCATGAAGGGCAATCTAAATATTATATAATATTCTATAATGTTAATATATTATTTCATAGACAATATAAAGCTTTATTACTTAAATATTTAAAGGTATATTTTACGTCTTTATACCGTAAAAACAATCGCAACTGTCTTAATTACCAAGGTATACACAATCCAAACCTTTTTTTACTTCTTTTGATTTTTTTATAAATTTTCTTATAAAAATACACCCGACTTTTTTATATGTCATTAAACGATATTCTCACAGAAATAAAAAATACAGACAAACAAACAGAACACATATTCTACCTTCATTTCTACGAAGAATACAAATACTTCTGTAATTATTTAGATTTACAAATAATTCCTACACTAAAAATGCTTTTATATATACAAAACGACAAAGAAATTATTTTTAATTTAAAAAATAATATTTGGAGAAAAGCCAAGTTATGTTCAACAGATAATTTAATTTTTAAAATCAATAATATATATTTTTCCAAAGTAAATAAATATGAAGGATTAGAAATTATTTTAAATATTTTAAATATTCTTTGTATTGAAATAGAAATACTTAAAAAAAATATTTTAGAGGTTTTTTATTCTCATCGGCCTGATAAGACAGAAAAAATTCGTAAAGGAAGAGGTAGGAAAAAGAAATCTGAATGTGATTGATATATTAGATTTTTATATTTGTACCTTTAAATGTCTTTCAATACTTTTAGATACTAATACCTATATTATATTTAAGTAAAACATTTATTAATAAATAATTTATTATTTAATAATCAGAATACTTTAAATACAACTAACTCAATGATAATATAAGAAAATTATAAATAAGACATAATTTATTATTCTTTATTTTAAATTATTTTGTTATTTCTAACTTAATTATATTCCTTTTATATTTTCAATATTTTATATCTCAACACTATTTATGATAAAATGAATTATAATAAAAGTTTAAATTATTTTGTTATTTCTAACTTAATTACATTCCTTTTATATTTTCAATATTTTATATCTCCACACTATTACAAGTAAAATGAATTATAATAAAAATTTAAATTAACGCTTGTTTATTTACAATTCAATATTTTAGTATAAATTTTTAAATTTTTCCGTTGAAATATATTTCCAGACATATTTTTTTATTTACAACAATATTCTATAATAATTTTTAATATAAAAAACTGAACTTAAATTTACTTTAGTTAAAAACTCTGTCATGAATCAAAAACCATATCTAAAAAATACATACTTTAATTTACTTAAGTTGATAACTCTGTTATGAATCAAAAAGCATATCTAAAAAATACATACTTTAATTTAATTTTGAAATAATTCTGTTAAACTCAGAGACAAATAAATTCTAATTATTTCATCAACACGTGCTACACCAACCAGATCGTCTTTAATACCATACATTCTTATTGCTAATAGCATTCTTTACATTTTTAAACATATCTTCAAATCGAGAGCCATTTTCAGTATTTATTTCTGAATTAACACTTATTAATTTATAAAAAGGTACATATTCTCTCATTTCACGTACAGAATAAACATGACCAAACCCATTTCCACGTAATTGTAGATTTAAACCAACAAACTCACCACCTCGTGTTATAGTATATCCATCTACAAATGTTCCTTGGATATTATAAACACAAAGAAATACAAAAAATAAATACATTACTATTTACATTTTTTTCGTTATTTATAATTTTACAGATTTAAATGAATTCAATTTAATCATTTGAAGACAGAATTAAAATATTTTATGTCCTTAAATTATACTTGAAATATTTTTAAGATATGAAAAAATTCAATTTAATTATTTGAATACAGAATTAAAATATTTTATGTCCTTAAATTACCTTTATTATACCTTTGAAATATTGTAATATTATTTTAAAATCTAATATATTTACAAACAAATACAAACATACGAATCTACTGTTATTAAATCTAAAAATACATGAAAAATAAAAAAATTTCCTTTTATAGAATCTAAAGAAATATAAATGAATTAAAAAAAATTGTAGCAATGAAATATACTTTGTACTTGATTTTTTTATACCCCAAAATAACTGTCATTATGTCCTATCATTAACTTAATATACGTTGGTTTGTAAGTTTTAGACAAAAAAAAAGAACGAAAATTTCATAATAGACATATTTAAAGCTATTTACATGATCACAGAAACACCCTTTTTCTTCCTGAAATTTCATCTAATCTGATTAGATAACCAAAGAAATATATTTGAAATTAGTGTTTAAGCATTAATTTTTAAAAATAGAATTATAATGTAACATTAATCGTTTGTATCCAATGTTTTTTTCGTTAAGATACACATATTTTTTTTTATTTCCAAACAAAATAATATGAAATTTGAAATGTATTGTGATTGATTAGCAACAACTATATTGATAAGAATCACAACAAAATAATATGAAATTAGAAATGTATTGTGATTGATTAGCAACAACTATATTGATAAGAATCACAACAAAATAATATGAAATTTGAAATGATATAAATTAAAACGAAAAAAAAAAAATCTAAAAGATTTTTGGAATAGAAATTTCAATAAAAAAATAAAATATTTAAATTTCAATAAATTTCTACTCAATCAAAATCAAGATAAAAAAAGATGTACCAACAGTTAAACGAAAGAAACCTAGAATTCTTAAATAAACATCATAATTATTATTTATTATATTGTCTGTTTTATTTTCAAATGACTGGCTTCTATCTAGGATTCTACAAATATTAAAAGAAAAAACGACCAGTTTTATGATTTATTTTGTCTGATCAATATTTCAATAGAAAACTTTTTTTTTCACAATACGCTCTTCATTCTTTTGTTAAATCAAAATAATTATTTACCACCTACTCTGTGATTAGTCCTAAAATCATCCTTGCAAATCCTTCGGACTTTTTGTCATCTTAGCTTTTTTCTTCTTAGCTTTTTCTTCTTAGCTTTTGTCTTCTAAGCTTTTTTTATTTATAAAAGCTTTTTGTCTTCTTCGTTTTTTTTCTTTATAAAAGCTTTCTGTAAGAAATATTTGATTTTAAAAAAGAAATCTATTTTATTACAATCTACCTATCATTCCTTTGCATTTTAAAAAAGTTCATTTACTCCTTTAGTTTCTACAACTTAGTTATTTTATTAAAGATAAAGTACATCTTCTAATATTTTCAATTGATATTGTTTTGTCAAATAATAGCTCCTATATAAGTATATTAACCAACACCGATATACTATAAAAAATTAATATTTTTAAAAGTATAATGGATAGAAGGAAAAGGTATATCAAATAAGAAGATGTATATCAACTATATCACATAAGAAAGTATATCAACAGAAGAAGTATATCAACAGAAGAAGTATATCAACAGAAGAAGTATATCAACAGAAGAAGTATATCAACAGAAGAAGTATATCAAAGAAAGTATATCAGCAGAAGAAGTAAATCATCATAAGAAGTATATCAAAGAAAGTATATCAAAGAAAGTATATCAAATAGGAAGTATATCAAAGAAAGTATATCAAATAGGAAGTATATCAAAGAAAGTATATCAACATAAGAAAGTATTTTTTTACATTTATTCCTGTAACGTTCGGATTTTAAAAAATTCACACGCAAAGTCTATTTCACAATCCCGATGCTCACATATGAACCGATTAAATAAAACATGTCAATTATAAGGTATCTTAGATTACTTAATTAAATATAGAAAGCTTATATTTTAAAAAAAAAAAATCCGTTAATATGAAATACCCGATCCAGAGTAATATTTAATTTTTTATATTAAACCAGACTTGTGTTTTAATATTAAAGCTATTCATATAAATGTTTATTGTGACATATAATTCATAATTCATGTAATTATATTCAAAACACTTTTCATCAGAAAGTAGTATGTCGATATGTTTTTTTCTTTATAAAACAGTTCATCTATTTATTCTACAAACTACCTGGTATATTTTCTTTGTATTGACATTTCAAAAATATATTTTTAATGTATATCAATAACAGTAAAAATTATTAATAATTGTATTTTTTCATATATTTCAATAGATCTATAAAATAAAATTTGATGTGTTACAATGTTTTCTTTTCTATTTTATTTAAACTAAGTTTGATTTATTAAACCAGGTTTGATTGTTTAAACTAAGTTTGATTTATTTAACTAGGTTTGATTTATTTAAACTAGGCTGTTTTATTTAAACTAGGCTGTTTTATTAAATTAGGTCGTATTGTTTAAAAGATAAAATTATAAGAAATTTTCTCATATAAACACCATATTACCATCTTAAAATACCAAAATCTAGATATCACATTGAGATATAATATATCTTTTTGTTATTCCCTAAAGGATTTAAAAAATGCAACTCTAATTATATTCCTCTAATACTTCACAATACCATCTCCTATTACATTTAATCTCGTTTTTAATTCCATATAAAACATATTTATTTAATTTCTTTGCTTCTTCTAATAATAATATTTTTTTTCATAAGTTATTATTTAATAAAATTCTGGGTTAAAATATTTTTTACCATTTTTTACATGTTTTCTTCTACCTCTTTAACCACTTTTGTCTCTTCTTCCAAATCCGACTCTTCATTTATGTTATTGGTCGGTTCCTCTAAAGTGGTTCCTCCTTGTAAAATAAAGGGGGCTTTATATTTTGGTTTAAAATTTTTGGCACCATCTTCCTCTGTTTTCGCTTCTTTTAAAGGGGGTATTGGTTCCTCATGCATCTCTGATCTCATAATAACACCCATTGACGCTCTCTCCCAGCTCTCTTCGGCATTTAGTCCTGACTCAAGTCCTCTTCGTCGATCAAAGGAAATAGTTTCGACTGTCTTTTTAAGTACTATAGACTGAATGTATGCCTCTACATTCATGGGTATTTCTAGTCTTTTAAGATGAGATTTATGGTATTTTGTCACAATACCGTCCCAGGTCATCACATAAGGGATTATCTCAACACTACACTTATAAATAAGACCCAACTCATTGGCTAGCAGGTCATACTTCCTAAGTTTTTCAGTTTCAACTATTTGAAGTGAATCTTGGGAAGTGATTCCTACTTCAATGAGTGTTATCTTATTCTTCTTCTTATCTAAAATAAATATGTCTGGTCTGTTATTCCGAATTTTAACATCAGTTTTAATTCTGGTGTCCACTCTTATCTCTGCATACTCATTATCAAGAATTTCTTGAACTGAGTGGCTCCTTATTCGTTTTGAAGACTTAAACTTATATCTATTTAGAAGGAAGAAGGTGTAGGCATCTGACCACTTCATTATGCCGTCTAGTGTAATCATGGCCTAGCATTTTTTCGCATCTAGTTGCTAGATGATCCACAGTCTTACCAGACTTCCCGCAATGTTGACACACACCATCTGCTCCCCAGAATACATTTCTATCCTGGATATAGCAGAACACAGCTTCATTTCGTGGCCTAATATTTCCTCTCTTTAGCCACCTTGAAGAGTCACTAACACTCACAAGCTCATTTTTTCCTTGCATTATATAACTTTGAATGGAGTTTTCGTTTTTCTATTTCGTTATATAGTTTTGCAAGTTGAGCTTCTTCTAAACTTTTCTTAGTGACTTCTTCTACCAACCTGTACTTTACTTTTAAGAAGCCTTTTATTAGTGCAAGATGGGTTTTATTATTATTCTCCACCTTGAGGATTGCTGCTCGTCTAGTTGATATTTCTTTACTTTTTTCCAGACAATCCAAGAGTTGCAGAAGCATATGTTCGCTTCGCAACTCAACACTATGTAGGCCTCTTCCAAGTTCTGTTCTAGGAAGATACAACCGCTCTTTACATCCTGGGCGGAGATGTATCTTATTTTTAACCAACACCGCACGCACTGCATCATCTAACTTAGAGAAGTCAGCCGGTTCAAGTCGAAGTACTCCTATGTGGTAGTTGATTAACGATATCGCATGTTGATTGATTGCAGAAAATAAATTTTTTGCATTTAATCTAGTGTGACAAAGTCTTTCAACTCTTGATATAAGTTTGCTCTGTACTTCTTCAAATGAGCTACGTGTTGGGATTCCTCTGCTATCTTCTATTATTCCTAAATATTTGTAAACACTAACACCTTCTAGAAGAGTAGCAGTATCTTCACAACAAGTATCATTTGTGGCTGACTTCTCTTTGTTAATCTCTAAGCCAATCACCTCTAAAAATTCCTTTGCCTCGCCTGTCATAGCACTCAATGTGGAGCTGTCTTTTGCAAGGAGCTTAAGATCATCAATAAACAAGAGATGATTAGTAGAATGGGATTCTGCATCTGTTTGTACTGTCACTTTTGTGTATTTTTCATTAAGCTTTCGGCTTAATGGATCCATACACAACACAAATAACAAAGGTGACAGACTATCTCCTTGCAGGATCCCTCTATCAATCTTCTTGCTCATGATTTTTTCAGGCCCTACTGATATATCAATTTTCCATTTTGATATAATTACCTTAATAAATTTCAGGATCCAATCAGGTAAATTAAGGTTTTCAATGCATTGAGTTAAATAAGCATGATCTATTGAATCATAAGCTTTTTTAACATCAATCCATGTTGCCTTAAGATTGTTTCCGTACTCTTTATTTAAGGCAATATTCAGTAGAGCCTGCTCTTTCGCTCCCTGCACACCTCTTACCGCCCCTAGTTGGTTCTCTGCAAGCAACCCTCGCCTTTCCACTTCAAGTTGAACGACTTTCGTTACACACTTTGTCGTTAACTTATAGAGGTTGGACATACAAGTGATTGGCCTGTAGTCAGAGCCTCTTCGTGGAATTCCTTTCGGTATCAAATACGTAAGCCCGCAGTAAAACCAATCAGCTTGAGGTGTTCCTTCTAAACATATAACTTTCACAATATCATAAAGATATTTGTGAAGAGTTGTAAGTTTCTTAATGAAAAAATTGTAAATACCATCAATTCCAGCAGCTTTCCAATTAGGGAGCCAATTAATGATATTCACAAATTCATCAAGTGAAGGAAACGTGGTCGGATGATTATCTGATACAAATGGAATCAAATAATCATCGTACGTGACTGTGTCATCATTTTTGTTCCACATTGTAGACCAAAAACTCACAATTTCATCACGGCTAACCACATGCTCGGATTCCACACGCTCAGATAACCCACGATAAAATCGACCTCGGAAAAGCTCAAACATACGATTCTCTTTTCGGAATTGCTTCCTACTTTCATGCATCGTAATTTTTTTCTCGTAAACATTCAAAGACTCATTCTTCTTAACTAAAGCCTCAGAAAGATCAGTTACGCTGCTCAAGTTTAAATTAAACTCTCGCATGATTTTCTTAAGGCTCTTCGTTTCCGAAGTGGAGAGCTTTTCCTGCTTACGAGCCTTCTCGAGAAGATCTTTGGAAAGTACTAACTTAGAAATTTTACTTTCTATGTTTTCCTTCCAAGCGGATCTAGGCTTTTCTTTGCGTGTTGCCTCGTCATAGCATACCTGCGCAGCTTGCATGATATACGCGGCTTCCGTAATTGACTTCATAAGTTATACATTTAAATTTCAATAATTAATTTTTTAAAAAAATATATTTTTTTTTTAATTCTTATTTCTCAACTGTAAGTTTAATTTTGTTTTTTTTCTGTATATAAAGCAAAGTTTTACAAAAATATTTTTTTATTCTTTACAAAATTATTTTTTTTATTTTCCATAAGAATTTAAAGTGTATTTTACTTTATTTTTTTAATAATAAATAAATCTAATTAAGTGAGTTATTAATAATCATTTATTAAGAATTTAAAGTATATTTTACTTTATTTTTTTTAATAAATAAATCTAATTAAGGTATATTTCTTTACAAAAACAATTTACTTTCATTTATATATATTTAGAATAGAATATGGATTGGAATAGATTAGATTAGAATGGATTAGAATATATGAATTAGAATAGAATAGAATATATTAAATTAGATTAGAATATATTAGATTGGATTGGATAGAACATAAAAAAATTTAAAAAACTAAAAAATATAAAAGGAATATAACACCCTTTAACATACTACTAATACATCATTTATTAGACCCTCTTATCTACTATCTACTATTAACACCCGTTATATAAGTATAGTAATTAACACCCACTTATTCCTGTACTATTATTAACACCCTCTACCATATCCTTATTATTAACACCCTCTTATCTAGTCTTATTATTAACACCCTCTACCATATCCTTATTATTAACACCTTCTTATTCCTGTACTAATATTAACACCCCCTTATCTAATTTACTAGTATTTAACACCCTCTACCATATCCTTATAATTAACACCTTCTTATCTACTCTTATAATTAACACCCTCTAACATACTCTTATCTACTCCTTATACTTAACACCCTCTACCATACCCTAATACCCTCTACCATACCTTAACAATAAGACCCCTTAAACATATCATAGTACTCCGTACCCTTTAACATCTCACAACACTTTTCATATTTCCCATTCCCATAAAAACACAAGAAAGCCAAATTAAAAATTCCTTCTTTTTCTGCTTCAACCCCAATTTCTTCTTTAAAACTTTTCTCACAAAAAACATCGCATAAATACGCATTACTCCACTCTTTACCCAACATAAAATATTTTCTAGCTTTTTCATACTTCTTCACCCGCATAAACTCCATTCCCAACCTACAATACCCAAGAAAATTGCTACACAACTCTTCTGCCTCACTCAACCGACCCAACAAAACCAATAATTCAAATTTCTTATCTTTATCACTTACTAATCTCAATGCTTCTTCATAACACCCTACACTCTCTAAAAACACTATCACTTCGTTTTCCCTTCCATTTTTTACCACCCCAAACTCACCTCTCAATACTCCCCTCTTGTACTCTACAAACCACCAATCCACCACACATACCTTAACACCTCCATCATAAGACACTATCACCTCTCGATCCACCCCCACAAATTTTCCATTAAAATTTCCCACCCAAATAAAATTTACCTTCCCTCCCCACACATCCACCAAATACACACCACACCCACTCACTATAAATATGTCATCACCTTCTCCATAAAAATCACTCACCACCCCCATCAACCCAATTCCTAATTCTACCATTATATCTTCATAATTCACACCCACCACACCCTGTTCAACCAAATCACCTACATTAGAACACTCATACACTCTAACCACCCCACCCTCATACATATACACCCTTCCCCCACTCACCACACACTTCTCCACCACCCAAGGAAACCTACACACCTCCACCCCATCCCTACACGAGACCCAAGCAGTAGTAGTAGTATTAGTAGTAGTAGTTGTAGTATTAGTGGTAGTAGTTGTATTAGTATTACTATTAGTAGTACTATTACTCTTATTACTATTACTCTTATTACTCTTATTAATCTTATTACTACTAATACTACTATTACTAACACTATTATTACCAATACTACTACCAATACTCTCATTACTCTTATTACTCTTATTACTCTTATTACTATTACCCTCCATACTACCCTCCCCTACACATATACATACATCCCTGTCTACATACACTACACTATCATACCTCTTAACATCTAACACACATACCTTTTCTTTATTCTCATAAAAACATATAAAATCTCCTTCTCTTACCAAATAACAAGAATCACTTAAAAACTTAAAATTATTTCCTTTTCCACTTCCTCTACTTCTAAACCCCATACAACTATAAATATGATATTCATCTACATTTACGATACACATTAATTTACCAGAAATAGAAATTATAAATTCTGTTGGTAAAAAATCCAAAGTAGAAATTTCCTTAGCAATATTAGGTGTATTAGTGGTATTAGTGGTATTAGTGGTATTAGTGGTGATTGTATTATCTCTTATGTTATTGGTATTATTAGTGGTATTATCTCTTATTTTATCTCTTATGTTATTATCTCTTATGTTACTATCCCTCTCCCTTTCCCTATTACTATCCCTATCCCTTTCCCCATCCCTTAAATCCCCTAAATCCCTTTCCCTTAAATCACACCCTATGTTTATCTTCATTATGCTTACTACTTGGTTAACTATACTGTACACCCTTCTATTACACTTCCTTACATATACACATTCATCACCTGTTCTTACAAATATAATACCTTGATCACTTCCAATAATAATTTTATCATCTTTAAATCCTACATCCCATAACCTACCCATTAATAGATTAACACTTTGTTCAAGTTTAAATGTTTTATTATTATAAAATGAATATTCTCCATTTTCATTTAAAGTTATAAATAAAGGTCTATTTGTATATTCTCTTATAAGAGTTAAAGGTGAAGAAGTATTAAAAGAATATATAGGTGTTAGTGTAGTAAAGTCAGTTATTTGTGTTTTTAAATCATCAGAAGAAGAAATTAGGTAATTACCAGAATTTATAAATGTAAGTGTATTAACACCATTAGTATGATAAGTAAGGGTATTAGTAGTATTGTTTGTGATATTGTTGGTGATATTGTTGGTGTATTTATTAGTATTACTACTTGTATTATTACTTGGATTGATACTTGTAGTGTTATTATAAGTATTACTACTATAAGTATTACTAGTATAGGTATTACTACTATAAGTATTACTAGTATAGGTATTACTACTTGTATTACTACTATAAGTATTACTACCATCCCTACCACTACCACCACTACTATTACTATTACTACCAATCACACTCCCTATTGTCCATACTTTGATGGTGTTGTCTAGTGATGAGGATAGAAATTTGTTGGTATTTTTAGGATAAATACAAATATCCATGACAAAATGTTTATGTCCAGAGAAAGTAGAGAGTAAAAAAAGTTGTGGAGAGAACATTTTGATGAGTGTGTCATCAGAACAAGAGAGTATGAATTGAGATGTAGGAGAAAGTACTTTTCTAATGAAATCATCGTGTGCTTTTACTTCTTTTTCTTTTTTAAGATTTAAATTATACAAAATGAGTTTTCCTTCATCTGTACCGAGAAGGAATTGATCAGTTGTTTCTAGAAATAATGATGTACGTATTGGACAATCACATACGTGTATAGTGTGTAGGATTGATAAAGTGGTGGTTGATATTATGTGTACTGTGCCTGTGTATAGAGTAGCAAGTGCTATTTGTTTTTGGGGATGTGTTGATATTGACTTTATACGTGGTGTTTCTATCTTTTTAATAATTTGTTTTTTTAAAGACATTTTTTTTTTGGGGGGGTTGGAAAAAATGTGGTAAAAATTTAAAAAGAAAAAGTAATATGAAGATTTAGGATTTGGATATTAGTATATTAGATATTAGATATTAGGTAGTATATTAGGTAGTGTATTAGTATATTAGGTAGTATATTAGTATATTAGGTAGTATATTAGTATATTAGGTAGTATATTAGTTAGTATATTAGTATATTAGTATATTAGGTAGTATATTAGTATATTAGTATATTAGGTAGTATATTATTTAGTATATTAGATATAAGGATGTGTACTAATACTATAATACTATAATACTATAATACTATAATACTATAATACTATAATACTATAATACTATAATACTATATTACTAATACTAATACTAATACTAATACTATAATACTAATACTATAATACTAATGCTAATACTAATACTAATGCTAATACTATAAGAATAGTACTAGATTGGGTTATAAGAGATGTATGTGGTTGTAAAGGGTTGTGTAATAATTAACCTTTTATTTCTATTGAAGAAGTGTTTTATTACCATAAAAAATATTTCAGGTAAACTGAAAATATTAGTTTATTAGAATATTTGGTAGTTCCTATGTATCAGAGTATTAGAGTATTAGAGTATTAGAATATTAGAGTATTAGAGTATTAGAGTATTAGAATAGTAGAATAGTAGAATACTAGAGTATTAGAGTATCTGAGTATTAGAATATCAGAGTATCAGAGTATTAGAATAGTAGAGTATTAGAATATCAGAGTATCAGAATATTAGAATAGTAGAATAGTAGAATACTAGAGTATTAGAGTATCTGAGTATTAGAATATCAGAGTATCAGAGTATTAGAGTATTAGAGTATTAGAGTATAAAGATTTAGAAAAATAGATGGAAAATAAAAAAAAAATGAATTTTTGAAAGTTTAAAAGGTAAAAGAAACAGAAATCAATTTAAAAGAAAAAATTGGTTTTGAAATACTAAATTATATTGTTTTGGGTTTACTGTATGAATATAAGTATAAATATAAATATAAATATAAATATAAGTATAAATATAAATATAAATATATTATACAAATTACTTTTATAAGTTTTTGTCTTTGATTTTTACTTTTTTTTAAATCATAGTTTATTTAAAGCTTTATTTACATATGAGAAGTTACTTATTTGAGTTTTTGTCTTTGATTTTAACTTTTTTTAAATCATAGTTTATTTAAAGCTTTATTTACTTATGAGAAATTACTTATTTGAGTTTTTGTCTTTGATTTTTACTTTTTTTAAATCATAGTTTATTTAAAGCTTTATTTACATATGAGAAGTTACTTATTTGAGTTTTTGTCTTTGATTTTAACTTTTTTTAAATCATAGTTTATTTAAAGCTTTATTTACATATGAGAAGTTACTTATTTGAGTTTTTGTCTTTGATTTTAACTTTTTTTAAATCATAGTTTATTTAAAGCTTTATTTACATATGAGAAGTTACTTATTTGAGTTTTTGTCTTTGATTTTAACTTTTTTTAAATCATAGTTTATTTAAAGCTTTATTTACATATGAGAAGTTACTTATTTGAGTTTTTGTCTTTGATTTTAACTTTTTTTAAATCATAGTTTATTTAAAGCTTTATTTACTTATGAGAAATTACTTATTTGAGTTTTTGTCTTTGATTTTTACTTTTTTTAAATCATAGTTTATTTAAAGCTTTATTTACTTATGAGAAATTACTTATTTGAGTTTTTGTCTTTGATTTTTACTTTTTTTAAATCATAGTTTATTTAAAGCTTTATTTACATATGAGAAGTTACTTATTTGAGTTTTTGTCTTTGATTTTTACTTTTTTTAAATCATAGTTTATTTAAAGCTTTATTTACATATGAGAAGTTACTTTTATAAGTTTTTGTCTTTGATTTTTACTTTTTTTAAATCATAGTTTATTTAAAGCTTTATTTACATATGAGAAGTTACTTTTATAAGTTTTTGTCTTTGATTTTTACTTTTTTTAAATCATAGTTTATTTAAAGCTTTATTTACATATGAGAAGTTACTTATTTGAGTTTTTGTCTTTGATTTTTACTTTTTTTAAATCATAGTTTATTTAAAGCTTTATTTACTTATGAGAAGTTACTTATTTGAGTTTTTGTCTTTGATTTTTACTTTTTTTAAATCATAGTTTATTTAAAGCTTTATTTACATATGAGAAGTTACTTATTTGAGTTTTTGTCTTTGATTTTTACTTTTTTTAAATCATAGTTTATTTAAAGCTTTATTTACATATGAGAAGTTACTTATTTGAGTTTTTGTCTTTGATTTTTACTTTTTTTAAATCATAGTTTATTTAAAGCTTTATTTACATATGAGAAGTTACTTTTATAAGTTTTTGTCTTTGATTTTTACTTTTTTTAAATCATAGTTTATTTAAAGCTTTATTTACATATGAGAAGTTACTTATTTGAGTTTTTGTCTTTGATTTTTACTTTTTTTAAATCATAGTTTATTTAAAGCTTTATTTACTTATGAGAAGTTACTTATTTGAGTTTTTGTCTTTGATTTTTACTTTTTTTAAATCATAGTTTATTTAAAGCTTTATTTACTTATGAGAAGTTACTTATTTGAGTTTTTGTCTTTGATTTTTACTTTTTTTAAATCATAGTTTATTTAAAGCTTTATTTACTTATGAGAAGTTACTTTTATATTCTTCTTCGTAAAATGAAATAATATTTTGTTTTTTGGTTGTTTGATTCTGAAATTAATATTAAATTGGTTTCTTTATTTTTACTTTTGGGAAAAGTTTTATAAGGAAAGATGTGTAAAAGTATGTATTTTTTTTTATAGGAGATATAAACTTTTCTAAATATTAAATTGAGATAACCAAATGGATATTTGTTTTTCTAAAGACCACTTGGTAATAATTCTGTGTTTTTTTAGTAACAATTTGGTAACAATTCTGTGTTTTTTTAGTAACAATTTGGTAACAATTCTGTGTTTTTTTAGATATTTTTTTTATTTACGTCTTTAATAATTTGGGAGGAAATTTGATATTAAGCTTTTCTATAAGTTTACTGGTTTAATTCATTTTTACTTTTCTTAATTCTTGATTTGGTTTTTTTTTGTTTGGTATTCTATGTGTATATAAATTCTATTGAAATATTATTTATATTTCTTACTTGGACTCTATGATTTATCTAAAAGATTGTAGCAATATTGTAAATAATTTTCTTATTGAACCTTAGAATCTCTATATCTTACGTTTTAAAGTTTTTTTTTCTTTGCTAAAGGTTAAATAGTGATTTTCATACATTTTTCTTTGGTGGATCTTTATAAATGCTTGGTTTTGTTTCATATGCAAACTAAGAAGATTGCATTAGAAGTCTAGAGTTTATTTGAGGTGTTAGGAATATTTTTTGTTATTTTATCTCTAAAATACAAAAATTCTGAATTTTTACATCAAAAAAGCCATAAATTTTTAGTTTCTTTCTATATGTCGAATATTTCTAGTGAATTCTCGTTGGTTATCGAATACATAACCTTGTTTCAAAGTAATTTACATAGTGATATTTCCGTCTGAATCGTTTTAAAGAATGATATGTTTTCTTTTGCCCGAGTTTTGAGAAATTTCTGATAATTTTCAGGTAGATCATAATGACTATCCTATAAAAGAAGATTAAAAGACTAAGAACTGTACATCGGTAATTTTTCCTAACTGATATTGCTTTGTGCTTATTTTATATAATTCATTTGTGTATTTTGAACTATTTATGGTATTTTATAGGTTATTAATTTAATAGATTCATATTTTACGATTTCGAATAATCTTATACCACAATTATCATAAGATTTTCACTATCCGAATCTTTTTATTTGAGTTTTTATGATAAAATTTCATTTCTATAAAAGTTTGAGGCGCGAATTAATATGTATTTCTCTGTAAAATAGGAATAAAATCAAAAAATTGAAACATAAGTGGTAATAAAGTCAAATTAAAGAATATTATTAGTTTCTAACGGATTTTACTTTATATTTGACTCAGTTATGTAATTTTTTGTAAAATAAATAACAATATCGTTTCTAGGTCACCAATATCGGAGTGGAACAAATACAGGTAAAATGATAAATAAATAGGGAGCGAATTAAAAATCGAAACAGATTTTGCTTGATTTAACCGATTTATTTGTGTCTTTATGAGATCTATACATTGATAATATTTTAGTATGTATCACATAATTTTTAGAACTGTGGCATTTGTTATAATTTTATAAGAACATTAGAACAGCTCTGATTTTATACAGATAACTTCTCCTTCAATACTCTATAGGGTTTTCTTATATGCCTATAATGTAACGACTCTTTATCTAAAATGTGTATGAAATACACGAAATGAGCGAAGAAGTTGTCCATGAAATTTTTAAAGTCGGTTCTCTTATTGTATAATAGCATTTTGAAATCTTTCTTGGCTGATTAAATCCACCAGCGTTCCCACATGTTACAAACTTTTCGAACTTTATGAACTTGTAACCAATTATATCACCAGATTTTCGTGGGATTCTACAAAAACTCGTATTTCCCAGCGAGCATAATTTTCCTGGTTTTTTTGGCGCCTTTAAGCTTTTTTTCTAGGTGTAAAGTCCCTAACCTTTAACCAAAGACAAATTTTTCATGAGTTTTTATGAATTTATCTTAGGTATTAATCGTGATATACAATTTGATTATTAAAAAACCACAAATAAACTTTTTTGTTGAATTTATTGTTTTAAATACTTTGGCTTATTTTAGAATTCCCATGGAACTGCCGAAAAAGAATTATGGTTTCTATACCTCCAAAAGTTTGCAAAAAATTTTAAACCAATCAAACATAATTATGGCCCAATAGATTATGTTTGGAGCAATTATATTCTCTAAAAATTTATAAATAAATTATTTTAATTATTTAAATCTGTACTTGAATCAATTATAAGATGTTTTTCGAATTCCTTCTGTAAATGAAGAATGCAAGTGAAATTAATCTGCCCTTTATAGTATTTTAATTCAAATAAAATTAAATTGGCATATTTTTCTTTTTTAATACCGAGTATAGCATTATCTATGAAATCGCAATGAGAAATAAACAGATATCGCAGATTTACAAACAAAGCAAAGGTACTCACATCCTTTTCAGTTATTTGTATTTTTGTAAGTTCAAAAGATTCAATAGCGTAAAAATTGTTTTGAACAAATATTTCATAAAGGGAAATATTCACAAAACAACATGCATTTATCTTCAATTTTTGTATTATAGATAAATCAAAAAAATGTTTTTCTGAAGAATTTATTTGGCAGGATTTTAAAGTAACACTTTTAGTGCTTTCGATATTTAATATTCCATAATTATTTGGCCCAAAAGAATTCAAACTTATGTTTTTGAGCGTAATCTTCTTTATAATTTCTAAATTTGGTAATAAAAATTTATCCAATTTGAGAAGTTCGTAAGATGAAAGATACAATGATCTTAACTTTGTGAGTTTTCCTGGTAAAATTACTTCTTTTGATATATTAGAGGTTATATTTAAAAGTTTTAATTGCAAATTCTTTAAAATATTAAGAGAATTAACGATATTATAAAAGAATATAGAAGAATTAACTTTCACTTTTATAAAATTTAATGAAATTAAACTCTTTTTTGTTTTATAATATTGGAATTTGAAATTAGGAATAATGATTTCACTCTTTTTTATCTCTAAATTTTTAATATTTGGTAAATTAATAATACTAACCAATGCTTTTAAAGATAAATTACATTGGCTAAGTTGCATCGAAGTTAAGTTTTCAAGACTAAAAATTTTAAATTTCTCAATGTTTAATATAAATATATTGGAAAATATAATTTTTATATTTTTTAAAGAATTATCATCGGATAAAAGACCGGAGATTTCACATGATGGAAACGTATAATTAAAAAAAGTATAAAGTTCGAATTTTTGTTTCACTGATTCAGGTTTGTAAATTTCTTTGAACCCATTATAATTTGCAAGATTATATTTTGGGCTTTGTAATCTGTTTTCTAAATCAGAAGATTCAAGTTTTACAAAATCAAGGTCAAATTTTTCCATCATATACCTTTGTATGTTATCTAAAGAAGGTGATGGGGTATTAATAAAACTTTCACAGCTTTCCCGATTAACAAAATTTAAAAATATGATTTTTTCAGGATTTATAGCATACATTTGTGTATTTAAAATACTTTTTTCAAACAATGGATCGATGAAATATATTTGTTTTACATTTATTCTTTTCAAAAAATCACCAATAAATATTTCAATGTTTATACTATATTCTATATTTTTGAAAATAATGATTTCGATTTCATTTAAAATAAGCTCGAAAAATATTTTAAAACGGCTTAAATTATCTTCATTCAAGTATAAAATGTGTATGCATTGTATTTTAAAAAGTAAAAGTATGGTATTGAAGAGCTGTAATCTATTTATAGATGAATATATATCTTCCTTAAAATATATGAGAAAACGATGGTCTAATGATAAGATTCTTTTCTCAGTTCCATCACATATACTTTCATGCTCTGTTGGAGATATATCACTAAGCATTTTAAATGAAAATGTATTAGACATTTGAGCATCCGATATATATAAATGAAAGAATTGATTAAAGAATATTCGAACCATATCAAAGGAAATATCTTTCGTTGAAATAACACATAACTCCTTGGTAAGAAAATGATCGTTTTCTTTTTGATTCATATTTAGAATCGAAATTTAGAAGCAGAATATTAATTATTTGATAAAATATCGGACATCTCACTGGTTTTAGATTATTAAGAATATAAAAAATATTAAGTAAAGTTCTCGAAGAAATTTTCTCAGTATAGCCAATATAAGAACGCATAAGTCCATCAAATACACGAAATTCAGAAGATTGCACATGATCGAGAACTATGAGAATATGAAGGTTTGGATGGTTTTCTAATAAAAGAAATGATTCGAATTTGATAGGATAGATTCCAATGTCATTAATAACTATACTGTTGCAAATATTAGTATTTATGTTATTCTTACTTTGTGTATCCATATCTGTTTTTCCACCATGTGGAAGGAGAATATTGTTTTCTGCATCATTAGTAGCATCGCTGTTTCTTCTGTCTCCACTCACGCATTTTGCTTCACAAATATCGTCTGGAAATCTAAAAGTTATTTCCAGTCCAGAAGATAAATCAAAATAGCCAATCAATAAAAAAGCAATAAAATAAATTCCGCCGATTATATTCCTTTTCATTTTTTTGGGCTTTTGTCAATTTAAAATATATACAATTGTATTTCTTTTTTTGGCATCTATCGAATTTATATAAATTGTTTTCAAAAAAAGCAACTAAATCTATCGAATATTTAATAATATATAAAAAACAGCAATATATCATCAATACAATTTATTTTGTAAAAATTATCATTTTTTAGTCGGAGAATATCACTTTTAAAAAACAAAAATTAAATTTAATATTTTGGAATTTTAATTTGTCCAAATAAAATGTGTTTTTTTTTTCTATTTAAAATCAAAAAAAATTACTCGATCGAGTAAGAATCATTCAATTTTTTAAATATTTTGAGATTTTGATATTTTTTTCGCTTCAAAGATTAAAGAGCTTAGTTGATATCATATTTATTAGCTTTTCGAATTTATTTCGATTATAATTATTATTTAAAAAAAACGATAACGGTATAATTAAATATAAAATAAATCTATAAAAATTCAGATTATTCGAATATTCTATCGATAAAAGTGATCGTTTTAAGAAAAAAATATTGAAAATTTATTTACGATGATGGCAATTTTATATTTTTAATTTCTATAATCAAATAAAAAAACCATGAGAATTTCTAACTATTAAATGAACATTCCATTAATTTTTTTATTGGAATTTTGTAAATTACACAAAATTCTTATTATTAAACACATTGATGGTTTTTTATTTGATATATTACATGTTAAAAAGGAGTATTACTAAATAAAAGTGAAGAAGTAACGATTAAAACAAAATTCTGAACAACTTGCTTTAAATTTCATGTTTTTATATATGAAATTTCAATTAAATGACAAAATATTTGTTCATGATAGAAATTAGTAGTAGTTCTGCGCAACAAATCAAACTAAAAAAATATTCTCTATCAAAATATTAATATTTTTTAGAAATTCCAATCAACTTTGAATGAAAATGTAGAAGTAAAGCAAACCATTCTTGTACTTCAAATTTTCTTGCATTTATATAGCTTTAAACATCTTTTTATTCTTATAAATCTGGATTTACGTCTTAAAACCATCTACAATTCTATATACATACAGAATTGATATATTATTTGTCTTTTATATAATATAGTTTAAAACCAATTTTGTCAAAGGAACACTTCAAATATAACAAAAAGATTATAAGATTATAGGTTGAAAAAAGTACAGAGCTGCTGTTGTAGAAATACCAAGGTTTAGATTAAACTCTATTGTAGAATTAGATAAAACACTACTATTCTTTCTATTTAAGATACATTAAAATAGTATTTGCAATTGTCTAAACATATTATTAAATATATTATAAAAAAAAATTATGTCTAGTTTAACAATCTATTAACTTCACACAAAATTATCTCGAAATTATTAAAGTAAACATATGATATCACAGTAGTGATAAATATAAATTATTGGTTTGTTTTTTGAAGCTAAAACTGTTTCTAAAACCTCTTATAAGTCTATTGATGTATTATTCATAAATCAAAATTTTAATCTAAATGAAAATTTTGGTTTCTAAGATTTTTTATTCAAATATTAGATTGGGTAATATCAATTTCTAATAAATGTTTATCAGTGCATAGGCTTTTTCAATACAGTATATTATACCTTCTTCATATGAGTTTTCTTATTTCCTATGAAAACAATAACTTAAGTTTTCCTCTTTTGCGTTCGAAAACCAGGTTAGCATTGCTTGTTTGACTTTCTAAATCTGATTATTCTAGGGTTGACAATTATAAATCCCGTAAGATTAAAACAGTATAGGTTTTATTGGATAAAAATACTCTAAAGTTTTTAGTTAACGAACCATATTGACTTTAATGAAATATCTCGAGGCCAAGAACTCATGAAATTTTAGATCAATTTACGAAAACCTAGTTCCTCAAAGGTTGTAGTTAATATTTTTGAATGAAATCTTAAAAGTCGCGTACAGATGTTTAAAAATAAAAATTTCTAGAAAATATTTTCAAGAAGAAATAGTCAAAGGTATTATTAGATTTCTAATGGTCACATTGAAACATAAAAAAAAGCACATTTTTAAATTTGATCGTGGTTTTATTTCCGCTTTAGGCATTCCTCTGTGCAAAAAAAAATGCTTTAAACTGAAATTCAAAAAAAATATTTACAGTTTTAAATTAATACCAAAGCCTCTGAAGTCATTATCGAAAATATCCTTTGAAGATTTAACTCCGAATTTTCACAAATTATGAATTGAAAATCACAACTACACCAATCTTATTAACAATTAATTTTGCTCCACATTTTTCATTGTTTTATTTTGTGAAGTTATTCATATTATTTTATGACTTTTTAAAAAACCGGTACGGCTCGTATATAACTACACATAAGTCATACTTGGAGACTCTAGTGTTATAGTATTATTCTTTTTAATTTTTATCAAATTCTAAACAAATATCTATTTTTCAAATTATAATTCTAAATTTGATGTCAACAGTTTGTAAGTTAATTTCATTTTTTTTTCTTTAGAAGCAATTAATTTTCTAAGAAAATCATTTTATAAGAACAAATACCCAAAACTAATATTAAAGTATGATAAATGTACCGTTCATAATAATATTGTCATATAATTATACTTTTGTAGAAGTAAATATAAATAATTACATTTCTATTTAAATATACTCATTTAATAATTTTCGAGGTTTCTAAAAATATAATAAACAAGACTAGTTTTATTATGTGAATTTTTATATATATTAGGATTAGATTAGACAACCACTGTTTATTTTAAATATATGATTTGAAAAATTATTTATTTGAAACTAGTAATTTTGATGTTACTGTGATATATTTTTTAAAAAAAAGAAATTATTTTATCAAATTTTTTGAATATTTTTTTCATTTTAATTTGTAATTAAAATATTTTAAAAAGTGATATAATCATGATAGACAATACCATTTATAGATTCAATAATTTTTTAAAAAAAGAAAAACGTTGGTAAGAAATAAATATGATAATTAAAAAGATAATTAAAAAACTATTTTGATAGAAAATTAGATTAAATATAAAAGTAAGAAAAGACAAACAGAAAAATGCTTTTTTAAAAATATAAAATCAAATTTTATTCTTTAATTCAATGTATATTAAAAGTAAGAAAAGACAAACAGAAAAATGCTTTTTTAAAAATATAAAATCAAATTTTATTCTTTAATTCAATGTATATTAAAAGTAAGAAAAGACAAACAGAAAAATGCTTTTTTAAAAATATAAAATCAAATTTTATTCTTTAATTCAATGTATATTAAAAGAAAAGTGACTCAAATATAAAAAATGCCATTATAGTATTTAAAATTTATACTTTATTTTTGAAATGAATGATAAAAATATTACTTTGGCAACTAAAAATAGAATGAAGATAATATTGTATGTAGTATCTTACTCATCTTTATATTTATAATATAAAGAACGTGTTAAGCCAAAATATTGTAAAAAACAAAAAATTTATATATTAAAGGATTTTGTTTAGATCTTTATTTTTTCAAAAAAAGTCATACCTACCTATTTCTTCTTATGTTTTGTATTGCTGTATTTTAGTTTTTTTGTGTCTTATCTAAATCAAAAATAATATTCTAAATTTTGAGAAGGTACATCATTTTTGTTTTTTTAACAAAATTTAGACTTTAAAACTATGAATTAATGTTAATCGTTTCTCCTCTAATTTTAATTTGCCGTTGGATATGAAATATTCTGTTCGCATCTTCTAGTGTATCCTCTCCCTTGTCTTTAACCATATTTGCTTACGTTAATCTTCTTATTTTATTCAAATTTATAAATTTAAAGATTTTCATAAAATTCTACCTGATGAATTAAGGTATAATTGGCTCTTTTTGGCTTATACAGTCAAATTCAGTGGCATTTTAGGATACATCATATGAAGAGAAGTGCCTAAAAAATTATAAAAGCCTTTTAAAAAGATACACTTGGGCGTACAAATATATCGATTCTTCAATATTCTTTATTTCCTGAATGATCTTCTAATATTAAATTCTAATTCCGAATTTACAAAACTCAATTCTTTTGTTACTATTAATTCAAAATAAGAAAAAATTCCCTTCAATTTCGATTTTAAATCAATCCTCTATCTGGGTGTCTAATTATAGTTCTAAATGCTTGTTTATAAATCTTATTGACCTGAATGCTCCTAATCATTATAAAGACCTAATTTACACTTTCAAGAGAATTATACAAGTATCTAAGAGTTTGGGAAAATCATCTGAAGTTATATCTGTAATTTTTCATATGTGTATCCTAATATTAACCACTCTCTTGAATGTGCCAATGCCTAAATTTTATATATCAGCATAATGCATACTTTCTCATGTTTAACTTATTATAGGACTAACACAGAAACTGATGGTTATAAATTTTAAACTTCTTATGAGTCAGATATACCATAAATTTTATTCCAGCGTTATATAACTTTGAATGTTAGGATACATCTGTTTTTTGAAAGTAAAGTTCGAGTATTATTCTTATTAAACATTATTCGTTTATCCTTATTTCTAAACTATATCGGATTTCAAAACAAGCTTTTTATATTACGTATTCACTTCAAATATTTTTTCACATTTTAGAAGTACTTTATTTGTTGATATTTTTTTAATCTATTCCGCAGAGAAGTCTAAGATTCTTCAAATTTTATTTCCATTCAAAAAAGCGTAGAGTAATTCCGGGGGCTAACGTAGGTTGGTACAAATTTTTCTAAATCCAGGTTTATAAACACTATTCTCACATTATACACTCACATATTATATCATATGGAATTAAAGAGGATACTGTGTAAGTTTTAATTACTGAAAAATAAAACTCGTAACTAATAGTTTTGATTTTTGTCAAATCTAATAGTACATTATTCTTTTTAGAGATCCGCGGGCTATTTCAACTTTAAAAGACGTTTTCCCCCCTATACTATAACCATTGTTTCTCTTAAAATCGCCATTTTTCCCATTTTAAGTAATTTCTATTTTAAAAAAAGTAACCTGGAGCAACAAAAATTTCAAATATTATCACCTTTAATCATTTATCTCATCAATACAATTTTAAGAAACTAAAAGATTTTTCGGTATTTATAACTTATTTAACCTTCAAATACAAGTAAATCAGGTTTACATTTTAATCAGAGATGATTTACGCTATGAAAACTGCTTCTTAAAATATAAATATATTTGTCCATTCCTTATAAAAAAAATATTAAAAAAATCTTACAATTAAAATAATTGATATGCATCTCCTTACAATATTTCTTTATAATTTACTTATTCATGATTTTTTCAGGCCCTACTGATATATCAATTTTCAGTTTTTACTTCAAAAATTTAATATTTGAGTATAAAACTAGCAAACCAGATATTTTCAATATATTTTACTAAAACAGAACAAAATATTAAATAATAGTTTTCTCCCACAATTATATGTTGCCTTAAAATTGTTCCCATACTCTTAATTTACCATAATATTTCCTTATAAATATATAACCTATTTATCAACCAAATATTAAATCCAATTGATTCATTTTTTTATAAAAAAACACATAATTTTTAATTTAATTAATATCACCTATTATCAACCAAATATAAAATCTAATTGATTCATTTTTTTATAAAAAAACACATAATATTTCCTTATAAATATCACCTATTTATCAACCAAATATTAAATCCAATTGATTCATTTTTTTATAAAAAAAACACATAATTTTTAATTTAATTAATATCACCAAAATACAATAAAATATAAAATTTTATATTTTAATATCTCACCACAGACACTATCTATACAAACACACATCATTATTACACACCACACATCAGATACAATAACACAAAACATTATCTAAACCAAATACCTGAAACATCACAAACACTATCTACACAAAGTCCTCAATATTTTCACTCGGCATACACATAGATTTATTAAAATATAAACCAATCTCTTCAATAACTTCACACACACTAACAGACCGTACAGGTTTATATATCTCACAACACAACCTCCTAAACTCACCAACCATCTCGTTATCACTATGATCCACACACTCAAACACCTCACTTCTCAAATACTTCAACGCTTCTTCTATACTCTCACCCAACAGACACATAAATTTATATTTTCGTATCAGAAACACAATTCTCACTTTTATTTTTTCCATTTCTATTCCCTTCATCTTCATCCTCCACATATCAGAAACCCTTTTGTCTCCATTTTCTGTACTCACATTACCTCCATACAAATAATATGAATCAGTATCTTTATCATATATAAATACATGTGCACTCCTAGCCTTCGGTACCTTATCTTTACCACCAACACACATATTATTTCTATCCTTATCACACCTACCCTGTTTATCTCTTACATACCGTTTATCCTTATTATATTTACCATACCTACCTCTAATATACTCTCTATCATCTATATCCCCTAGTTTATCTATATCCTCTAGTTTATCTCTATCCAATCCATCTCTATCCAATCTATCTCCATCTCTACTATCTATAATATCTCCACCTTCATATATATCATACAATTCATCTTCAATCTCACACTTACACCACCTCCCATCTTCTAACTTATACACATACACATCCATACACTCCTCAACCCAATTACTAACCAAACACACAATCTCCCCTCTTCCATTCAACACACTTCGAACCACCACCCTATCATCACCACCTATAAAATTCATATCAACTACATCATACACACTATCACTCTCTATCTTATAAAATGTCATTGATTTAAATATCTCTTTACCTCTCTGTCCCCCTATTATAACTAAACTATCATCATAATCTTTTAATAATAATTTTACTGCTCTCTTAACCTCCCCATACTCCACAAAATTACCAAACAAGCAAGAATTATCACAAGAAAAGATATTAGTATTAGTAGTGTTATTATTAGTATTGGTATTAGTATTAGTATAGGTGTTATTATTAGTATTAGTATCAGTGTTATTATTATTAGCATTATTAGATAGATTAGTACCAGTATTATTATTAGTATTATTATTAGATAGATTAGTATTATTAGATAGATTAGTATTATTATTAGATAGATTAATATCAGTATTATCAGTGTTATTTTCAGTATTGGATTCGTTAGTACCAGTAGTAATAATAAGGTTATTATCAGTATTAGTAGTAATAAGCTTACTACTATCCTTATCCATATCCTCAAAATCATATCCATTCATACTACTAATACTACTACTATATCCCTTAGGTATATATATAACACTATGTCCTACTCTACCTCTAATCCAAGGTGTAAACTCAGGTTGTTCATTATCATTCCTTATACATCTCCATTTCTTACTTATAATTTCATATAAATATAACCCAGAATATCCTTGTGTATCATTTAACATAGATCTACCTCCATATATAAAGAAAGAAGGTGTTATTTTATTATAAAATATCATTTGATGGTCATATATATTATCAGGTCTAGTAGTATAAGTAGTAATGGGGGTGTTAGTATAAGTAGGGGTGTTATTATTACTACTGGTAGATAAAGGGGTGTTATTACTACTATTACTGCTACTGTTATTTATAGGGGTGTTATTTACTGTTCTGGTAGATAAAGGGGTGTTACTACTATTACTACTACTATAATAACTACTACTGTTACTAACACCCTGTAAAGAATCAGTACTACTACTATTACTACTAACAGGGTGTTGTCTACTAGATATACTAATACTGTTATTAACAGGGTGTTGTCTACTATTACTGTTACTATCACCCTGTTGTCTAGTAATACTACTACTATCACCCTGTTGTCTACTAATACTACTGTTACTACTACTATCACCCTGTTGTCTACTATTACTACTACTACTATCACCCTGTTGTCTACTAATACTGTTATTACTACTACTATCACCCTGTTGTCTACTATTACTACTACTATCACCCTGTTGTCTACTATCCCCCTCACCCTCTGTTTCCCATCTATCACTCTTAATATCATATCTATACATATCACTAGATAACCATGTAGATTCTCTTTGATATTCTGTAGGTAAATATCTACCTAACACATATATACTATCATTTAAAGGATTAATACACATTTTATGACAACTTCTTCTTCCAGGACCATTCTGTGTTTTAGTATTAGTACTTAACAGATACCAGGGGGAGGTATTAACATTGTTGTTAGTATTTGAGTTATTATTGTTTATGCAAATATTAGGGTTAGGGTTGGGGTTAGTATTGTTAATAGTATTGTTTATGCACATATTAGGGTTAGGATTAGGGTTAGTATTGGGGTTGTAAATAGTAGTACCATTGTTTATGCACATATTAGGGTTAGTGTTAGGGTTAGGGTTATCTATGCTATTATCCTTATTAGTATTAACATTATAATCCTTAATATCTTTACAACTACCACCCCCACTATCATACCCCTCCTCATCACCTTTAATCCTATACCTCCACATATCACATAACTCTTGTGTACCATTCCATCCACCATACATATACAAATACCCTTTATGTATAACACCATGATGTCCTCCTCTAGAACCTGGCCATATTTCTTTATAAGGTATTTTATACCATATAATCTTATAACCTGTTTTATTTATATAATCTTTAAAATATTTACAGTTTTTTATATTTTTTATTAAATATTCAGCTTCTTTAAATTTCTTGTTATTTAAATGTGAGTATAGAGTAGAGAGAAGGGGGTGTTGTAGTTGTATGTTAAAGGGGTTGGTGTATGAGTTAGTGTTATTAGTATTTTTAGTGTTGTTAAGAGGGTGTTGTTTGTTAGTACTGTTATTAAGAGGGTCTAAGTTACTAGTACTGTTAACACCCTGTTGTTTATCAGTACTGTTATTAAGAGGGTGTTGTTTATTAGTACTGTTACTAAGAGGGTCTAAGTTACTAGATAAATTGTTAACACCCTTTATATTACTATCCTTTATACCATCACCCTTTATATTACTACTACTATTATCACCCTTTATATCACTAGTACTATTATCACCCTTTATATCACTAGTACTATCATTATCACCCTTTATATCACTAGTACTATTATCACCCTTTATATCACTAGTACTATTATTATCACCCTTTATATCACTAGTACTATCATTATCACCCTTTATATCACTAGTACTATTATTATCACCCTTTATATCACTAGTACTATCATTATCACCCTTTATATCACTAGTACTATAGTTATTACCCTTTATATCACTATCCTTTATACTATCACCCTTTATATCACTAGTACTATTGTTATCACCCTTTATATCACACCCTATATCATTATCACCCCTTACACTATCCCTACTAATATCACCAAAACCTTTTACTTCATTCCTCTGTAAATACTTAAGAATAAGACGTACAGATTGATACTGTTTATATTGTAACTGTAAAGGTATAACACATTTACACATATCTATACCATATAACCCTATAAACCATATAGAATAATTAAAATTCATTCCCCATGCTTGTAAAGGTATTATTTTTATATATCTTGTTAATATAAAAGTATTTTTATTTGTTACTTTTAATAAAAAAGTTTCTTTTTCAGTATCATTGTACAGAGAAGTATGTAATACTTCAATAAAAGGAAGACTAAAAATATCTTTGTTTATGCAAATATTAGGGTTAGGGTTAGTATTGTTTATGCATGTATTAGGGTTAGGGTTAGGGTTAGTTATATGATATGTGTTAGTATTACTAGTATTATTATCCTTACTAGTATCTCTACTATCCTTACTAAAATAATTACTAGTATCCTTACTATTATTACCACCATCTACCCTGAAGGGTGATGATAGTACCTTTATCTCTTTAACATTACAAACATGTATCTTACTAAACTTACCAAAAGTAATACTTGTAACAATAGTAGGTTTATTAAGTTCAAGTATAAGATATTGTTTTTGATCATTTGAAGATGAAGACCATCTTGATGTAGGATCGTGTGGTAAGTCTGTTTTTATATTTGAAGGGTAATATGTTGATGAGTATGATGAGTATGAGTGTATTGTGTAGTCTATTTTGTGGGAAAGGAAACGATTTGTAAACATTTTGTTTTAAAAGGGGTGGGGGATATAAATATAATAATGTTAGAGATATAGTGTTAGAGATATAATGTTAGAGATATAGTGTTAGGGATAGTATTTGTAAGGTAAGTAGAGTAAAGGGTGTTGGGGATAGTATTTGTAGGGTTAGTATTAATAAAGGGTGTTACTTATAATTATAGTAGAGTAAAGGGTGTTAAATAACTTTTAGTATATTGTTTAAGTTAAAGGGTGTTACTTATAAGTTTATTAGGTAAAGGGGTGTTACTTATAAGTATAGTAGAGTAAAGGGTGTTAAATAACTTTTAGTATATTGTTTAAGTTAAAGGGTGTTACTTATAAGTATAGTAGAGTAAAGGGTGTTAAATAACTTTTAGTATATTGTTTAAGTTAAAGGGTGTTACTTATAAGTATAGTAGAGTAAAGGGGTGTTACTTATAAGTATAGTAGAGTAAAGGGTGTTAAATAACTTTTAGTATATTGTTTAAGTTAAAGGGTGTTACTTATAAGTTTATTAGGTAAAGGGGTGTTACTTATAAGTATAGTAGAGTAAAGGGTGTTAAATAACTTTTAGTATATTGTTTAAGTTAAAGGGTGTTACTTATAAGTATAGTAGAGTAAAGGGTGTTAAATAACTTTTAGTATATTGTTTAAGTTAAAGGGTGTTACTTATAAGTTTATTAGGTAAAGGGGTGTTACTTATAAGTATAGTAGAGTAAAGGGTGTTAAATAACTTTTAGTATATTGTTTAAGTTAAAGGGTGTTACTTATAAGTATAGTAGAGTAAAGGGTGTTAAATAACTTTTAGTATATTGTTTAAGTTAAAGGGTGTTACTTATAAGTTTATTAGGTAAAGGGGTGTTACTTATAAAGGGTGTTACTTATAATTATAGTAGAGTAAAGGGTGTTAAATAACTTTTAGTATATTATTTAAGTTAAAGGGTGTTACTTATAAGTATAGTAGAGTAAAGGGTGTTACTTATAAGTATAGTAGAGTAAAGGGTGTTACTTATAATTATAGTAGAGTAAAGGGTGTTAAATAACTTTTAGTATATTGTTTAAGTTAAAGGGTGTTACTTATAAGTATAGTAGAGTAAAGGGTGTTAAATAACTTTTAGTATATTGTTTAAGTTAAAGGGTGTTACTTATAAGTATAGTAGAGTAAAGGATGTTAAATAACTTTTAGTATATTGTTTAAGGTAAAGGGTGTTACTTATAAGTATAGTAGGGTAAAGGGGTGTTACTTATAAGTATAGTAGGGTAAAGGGTGTTAAATAACTTTTAGTATATTATTTAAGTTAAAGGGTGTTACTTATAAGTATAGTAGAGTAAAGGGGTGTTACTTATAAGTATAGTAGAGTAAAGGGTGTTAAATAACTTGTAGTATATTATTTAAGTTAAAGGGTGTTACTTATAAGTATAGTAGAGTAAAGGGGTGTTAAATAGGTTATAATACCCCTCTAACCCTATAATAACCCCATAATACCCCTCTAACCCTATAATAACCGTATACCCCTCTATACTATAACACTCTACCTTCTAACTATTACCTTAATTAACAAATTTAAAATATTAAATAAAAAACATAAAAATATATTTCCCTTAAAATGAAAGACACAAGCAAGAGAGACAGTAACAGATGTAATAGTAATAGATGTAATAGTAATAGATGTAATACACCTTCTTATAATACACCTTCTTATAATACACCATCTTATAATACACCTTCCTATAATACACCTTCTTATAATACACCTTCTTATAATACTCCATCTTATAATACACCTTCCTATAATACTCCATCTTATAATACACCATCTTATAATACTCCTTCCTATAATACTCCATCTTATAATACTCCATCTTATAATACTCCTACTATTATAACACACCTACTACTTATAATAATAATATAATTAACAAAGGAAGGGATAAGTGTTATTGTAATAAGTGTTACAAGCCATATAAAGGGTATCATAAATTATATGATAATAAAGGGTATGATAATAATGGGTATGATAACAATATAAACACTAATACTTATGATAACAATACAAATATCAATACAAATAACAATACAAATATCAATACAAATATCAATACAAATAACAATACAAATACTGTGTTATATGATAAGACAAATATTATAAAAAATAATAAAATATCTAGGAATGATAAAGAAACTGTATTTAGTGTATTTGATAGAGTATCTATAAAAGAGGGTGTTAATATATGTAAGTGTAGTGATAAGAGTAGTATGGAGGGTAATGGAGAGTATCTGGATAACACCTCTTGTTATGGTAGTAATAGGTATATAGATAACACCCCTTGTTATAGTAATAGGTACATAGATAACACCCCTTTAGGCAATACTAAGAATAACCCTTGTGATAACACCTCTTGTTATAGTAGTAATAGGTACATAGATAACACCCCTTTAGGCAATACTAAGAATTACCCTTGTGATAACACCTCTTGTTATAGTAGTAATAATAGGTATATAGATAACACCCCTTTAGGTATTACTAGTAATAACCTTTGTGATAACACCCCTTGTTATAGTAATAGGTATATAGATAACACCCCTTGTTATAGTAGTAATAACCCTTGTGATAACACCCCTTTAAACATAGATACAATTAATAACCTTTATGATAACACCCCTTTAGGAAATGCTAGTAATAACCAATGTAATAACACCCCTTTACCCCTAAAACATACTAACAATAATATTAATATTTATAGTCCTGGTTATCCTTTAATGTCTTTACCTGTTATTACAGTACAACATGTACAGTTGTTATATAATAAAGAAATAGAAAATACATTTTATATTTTAAAAATACAATCAGGAAATATAAATTGGTATTTACGTAAGAGTATACATCAATTACGTGAAATATATAATTTTCCATTGTTTAAAACATCAGATAATATTGAAAAAAGACTTATGAGAAATAAAAATATTGTAAGTATTTTAAATAATTCTAATAATTATTATGAGTATGGTAAGAATAAGAATAATTATTATGAGTATGGTAAGAATAAGAATATTAATAAGAATAATAATATGAATAGTGATATTAATAAGAATAAGGATTTGAATATTGATATTAATAAGAATATGTATGAGAATGAGAATATGAATAATGATTTGAATAATAATAAGTATGATAACAATATAAATACTATAAATACTAATAATACTAATAATACTAATAATACTAATAATACTAATAATAATAGAAACACTATAAACAAATATTTGTTTCCTTCTTTTTATTTATCAGATGTGATAAGTAAATATGAAATTTATATGAGTTTTTTGGTGGTAAAAATACGGAATAAATTTTATGTTTTTGAACCTAAAATATTAAAAAATATACTTTTGTTTGTGTGGGAGTGTAGTGTTGTAAGGGCTGTAAGTTTAGAGAATAGAGTTTATAGTGAGAGTGGGAATGAAATTGTAATTGAGAATGGAAATGAGAATATATATGTTTATACGCAGACATATGAAGAGAAGGAGTGGTGGATGAGAAGAATAGAGGGGATAAAGAGAAGTATTAGGGGGTGGAGGGGGATGAGAAGAAAGAAAAGAATGACTAGAAGAATTCTAAATATATTTGTTAATAATTAAAATTTAATTTATTTAAAAATAATAAATCCAGTTAAAACAGTGGCAAGTGTTATATTTGGTTCCATGACATTAACGCAGTTCTAGGTTTAACATAAATAACTGCTACCCCAAAACTCCATCAGTAACCCCTGCGATACCTACGTCCCAAAGTTTTCTATCTACCAGGTGTGTAGAACCTAATTAATAGGCGAGGCAGTTTACCGGAGTTCGTTAATGTCCGTTGCATGGTGTGTGATCGAAGGCCGAAGCCCCCCCTGGGCTCCCCCCAAGACTATGCAGCATTCCCACTTACTCTACACTTTCTGAACCCAATAAACTTCTAGCTAAGATATATTTCAGAGATTTACATGGGGTCTACCTGACAGTGCAATGTCATACCAACAGGTATAACCTGCTACTTAGCTCTCCCGGCTTTAAATGATTTTTTATTTTATATCTCCCAGGCGCTAAGTCTTCTAACCCGAGTGAGCAAGGCTAGGTTTCCATGCTTTTACATGGCAATTACCTACAATTTCGGCTGCGGTCTGCAATCGGGTTACATAAAAAACTGCAAATAAATTCGAAGAAATTGTTTTCATTTTTTAGACCTCACCTCCTCATAACAACTCCCATGGATCAACCGAAGATGTAGTGTGGTTGTATTCCCACCAAAAATCCAAACAATGATCTTCACACCAGTTTCACACACTCATTGCCAAGCAGAAAGTTTTTTGTGTGGTTATTTTCTCTCTACCACTGTATTTATAGAAAAGTTATATTTTTTTATTTTATGAATGATGATAGTTTTCAAAAAGAAAATATTCAAAAATTCCATTCTATATTATTAAGAAATATTTTTAGTTTTATAATTATAAAAACTATGATTTCATATTTTCTTGATTTTGTTTTATTTAAAAATAATTGCATGTAGACTTGTTATAAACAATATACATGCTATTATTAGGGAACATAAGATATATTGTTTTTTGGTTATAAATTATATAAGTGATAAAGAGAAAATATATTGTGGTTTGTATTAATACCAAATTAGAAATATAATTAATATATGTAGTTACTTATTTTGAAAGTTACAAATTGGTTTTTTAGAATATATTTCTGAGGTCAGACGAAATATATGAAAAATCGTTAAAGATGGTTGTTTAAAATATTTATATATATAATATTTTTGTGTAGTACTAATACTTTTATGATTTATAATGTAATATGATCATTTTAATGGTTTCTAACGGTATTAAAATATTATTAACTTGTTTCATATTTTATATAAATTTAGTTGAAGCACATATGGAATTAAAAAAAATAATTTTCTACCTACTTTCACGTATTTGTAGTGGTAAAAATGAATGATAAGAACGATATTTACATAGATATATGAGTATATAATAATGAAATAAACGAGATAAACCATCAAGTAAAATCTTTTTGTTAGATTTAAATTTGTTCTAAAATACATTTAAGACACCAAAAAAAGACTGATTTGATTTCATAATATAATATCTTACTTTGATTGATGTTTTTTTGAGGGTAAGCCTGGGACTGGAAATCGCACACCCTTCTTGTTTATAGAATTCAGATGGGTTTGGAGTAGCGTTTCTTGGCCGGGTACGGGAAGGCGTTTTTGGGGATGTGACAGAAGCCTCCATGAAAAGCCTAATCTCCCACAGAAATTTCGATTATGGTTTATTTGTTGCAAGAAAATACAAATATGCTAAGACTAAGAAAAAAGTAAAAAAAGTGAATTAAGATTTTCGTCGCTATACCTAAGATCACCAAACACAGATAGACAGTCATGCCCGTTGTGACTCAGGTATGTATCAGCGTATAAAGACTATTAATAAACACGAGAGCATCCTCCATCGCTCTCTCTCCGAGCCTACTATTGTGCGTCTTTGGCAGTTAGTTAAAAAACCTTTTTGTGTCGAATACGTGTAACGCATTATAATTTCGATTGTAAATATATTTATACGGTTTCTATTGGATTTTGAGGCTCATTCAAAAGGTAAGAACATCTGGTTTAGATTCTTTAGCGATATTTATTGTATCTAGCCTTTTTATGATTAAATTTTACCTTATTTCCTTTATTTTGCAACGAATTGGATAAAAACAATAGCGGAAGACAAAATAAAATATCCGTGGAAAATTACGTAAATTTTTACCAAAAAAATTACTAAAAACTGGCATATAAAATATGGAGTCTTTTAGAACAGGAAAATGTAAATACTAATTTTTAATAAAAAAATTCTGGTATTTTTTGAGCCGATAAGATCTATACAGATTTTTAAATTTTATTGATGTAATGAGAGAACGAATTTTAAAACTACAATATTAAAACGTTACAAAAAAGATTTTCGGAAACAAATAACCACAATCTAATCCGTTTTAAACGGACTTTTTAATGTATTACCATGTAAAGAGTGCAGTTTATTTACACTAAGTAATATACTTCTAACGGATAAAATAAAATAAAAATTTGTTTCGAATATAATCTCGCAAATAATATCACTTTTTTGTTAGAAAATTTAGATTCATTTACAATTTATTAGTCTTGAACAAAGTGTTTCTCAAAGTTTATCGAATGAACTTTTTAAATTTTCTAAACAAAACTTAAATTTATTTAGAGCGATTATTTACATACACATAAATATGATTAAATTATTGAGGAATCATTCGCGCCTAAGAGGTATGCAAATAGAAATATTCTACACTCTTCATTTTTTAAAAACTTAGCAGCATTCAATTTCTTGTGTTCAAGTGATTTAAAAATATTCTATTTTTGTGTGTTGCAATAATAAATTCTGTTTTTACTTTTATAATTGTTCAGGGGATACTTAGCTTTAATCCACTAATGTATCAAGCAATATTATTATCCCAATTATATATTAGGAATATTATTATTTATTCAGTGGTTTGTTATTTCTAATTCAATTTAAACGCAAACCTCGTTAGTAATTTCCGAATTTTGCCAGTTACCAACAATTTAGGGTTTATTCCCATCAAAAAAATCCGTGAAATATCCGATTTAAGTTCCTTTTTTTTACTTTTTGATTTTACACAGTGCGATAATTAAAATTTTATTCCATCGATAACCTTAATTCTTGTATCTGTATTTTTCATGATTTAATACACTGTTTACTATTCTAAATACTTGTTAAATCATGAAATATAAATTTATGCGAATTATTTTTCTAATTTTTTTCGGAAATGACAAATCAAAAGCTAGTATAATATTATTACAGATCTAATATTTTAAGCATTTTTTCAGATATGATGTTAATAAAAAAAATTTGGATTGTCTAATAATAATATCGTATCCTGAGTTTTTTTAAAGTTTTTCAATTTATAAATTTACTATTTCTAAAATTTGAGGCTAATACGGTTTTAAACGAATACTTTATAGATAATAACTCAAACACAATAGTTTATCAATAAATAAAATATAAAATACACATTTTTTCTAATATTTGTAATTAGTTTTTGAAATAAGGAAACTGTTTACAATTTCTTAAACTATTTTTGAAAATTCCTAACATATTTTAAAATATATATATAAGATCTTAAATACATTTCATGAATATATTCAAATATATCCTTAGAAGTATTCTAAATAAGCTTATAATCCTATATTTATATTCTTTTTGTGTTTCTGATTCAGTTTGAAAATTTTCCCAGATTTTTAGTGTTTAAGGTTTAGATTGAAAAAATATTTTTGAACAAGAAACTGCAAAATTTAAAGAATTTTTATTTAAACTACAAAAGTTTCCCTAGCAATCAAAATATAAAGCAATTTAATAAAAATATTTTTTTGATTGAATTTTCGTAATTATTTTACGTATTTTCCAAGTAAAAGAAATTTATTTAGATTCTTAATCGTACGTATCAAGACAAAATAAATAATTTGAAACTTAAAAATTGTAACAATCTAGATTGTGTTTGGTACGTTATAAAACTTTTTTTTCACTCAATCAAATATTTTATTTCGAACGAAATCATATGAAGTTTTATTTTGAATTATGGAAACTCTTTATAACTTCACAAACAAATTTAATTTTTTTTTTAAAATTCCGTCTAGCTTATATTTTTCATAGCTAAAATAATATGTATTTGTCTATAGTGGGTTATTTTTTTATTAAATTTATCATGTATTTCCTTAGAATCACACAATAGCGCAATAATTCAACAAACTTCAAGTTTTTTTTTATGAGGATGGAATATTTAATATCAAAACGCCATTTTAAGTATTTTTTATTTGAAACAAAACAAGTCCAACGGTTTTCATTTAAAAAAAATATTTTATATTTAAAAATCCTGTGAAATGCGTCGAAATCAAGCAAAATACCAAGCAAGAAAATAATTTAAAATAATATATCATGGGATCGTTTGAACATACTTTTTTAAACTTGATTAGATTCCCTAAAAACTACTTTCATGTGCTGATTTTTTTAACCTATTTATTAAATTGAGCATATTTACCGTTGAAAATTACTGCAATTATGTATAGTCATATTATCTTATAATATTTCATTTGATTCCCATAAAAATATAATTTGTTTCTTATATTTTTTTTACCAAATAAAATATGTTTTTTTATAGTTTAGAATGTCCTCAAAAGATTTTTCGGCAAATTTTGTTGAATCTTATATTTTGATATACTTTTTTTATTAAATTTTGATATAATTATAAATTATCCACGAATTTTAATCCTATCCAGTGAGAACGTACAAGCGATTACATTATAAATACGAATATTCCGAATATACGTTGAAAGCATATCTTAATTAAGAAAATACAGGTAAGTAATATTTAATGAGTTTTTTTGTACTTAAAAATTATAAATTCCATATTTTTTAAATTTTTATATTTTCACTTGCCTCTTTATATCAAGCTTATCAGAAAAAAAATCTATATCTGGAACATTAGTTGGGAAGATAGTCATAGAAATTTCTTTTTTGAATTGATACTTTATATAATTTCTACTGAATGAATATTCAATAGTTTTTAGAAATTAAAAGTCCAAATACTTGTAAAATGAAGATCTTAAGAGAAATCAATTAAACAACATTCGACATCTTATTATATTCCAAAATTTACATGCAGAAACACATAAGTCATTACTTTATTTTCTTCAGTTTTTTACAAAATTACACAAAAAAATCAGAGAAGGTCTCTTTAAAATATACTTTTCTAATATAATCGTAGCTTCTTTAACATTTTATTTTAAGTCCTATATGGAAAAAAAGATATTTTTATAGCAAGAATTAAAGGTATAGCGAATTTAGAAGGATACTGGAGCAATTAATTAGAGAATTTCGGTTTTTCATAAAGATTGATATTAAAGGCAACGATAGAATAAAATTTAAACAAAGAATAATATGAGTTTGCCTTTTTTCCTGTCACCAAATTTATTTTAGTTATGGAAAAATACCATCATTTATAAAATTCAGTAATGTCTCGACAATGCCTACGCCGACGACGACTGACCTTGAAATGTGTAATTGGTTTAAAACTTTAATTAAACCAATATAGTGCTTTAATTAAGATATGTCTCTTTTTATTTGTTCATAAATCTTATACAACCAATAATAGTGAGTAGAAGTGAACATAATTCAATTGAAAAGTTTCTATTGGTTCAAACAAATTGAATAAAATTCATAGATTTTATTCTAAATTGTATTATTCATCAAGAATAACATAATAAATTTGTTTTTTTAATTTCCTAAAGTTTTCATTTTTGAAAAAAAATTTAAATCAATTGTTCTGATTTTCTTTCTTATAATTTACAATTCCTATTAAATTTTATGATAGATTGATGCTTTTGCCGTTCTTCTGTGTCCTTTATTTATATTCCCGATAATGATTGCAGGCAACAATTTTGGCTTGAATAACTTCGTGGAACTTTATACCTGATTAAATTATTAGATTTTTCTGAAAATGGAAATAAAGTTACAGAAAAAATAAATTAACCAAAACAACAAATCGTTAAACAACACGGGTTTTTTAGAACAAATAAATACTTCGCAAGAATAAATTTATTCGAAAAAAAGGACAGAATGAATAGGAAGAGGTGGAAACTGAACAAAATAAATATTAAAGCCTGAGTTGAAAGTTTTGAAAAATTGAAAGTAAATATAACAGAAGACGAGAAATTTACAGGGTAAAAATCTTATATTTTTATTTAGAAATTGCTCAAAAGCGGGTAATAATTTAATTTGAAAGACCAAAAAAATATACGAGAAACATGTCAGGTGAGAAAAGAAATTCTTATTAAAAATTCAAGAAATTATAGCTCAAATATAGAAGTTAAAGAATTTTCAGAATTTTTTTCTAATAAATTTAATGAAAGTTCGTTTCTACGAGCGTACCGTCTAGTATAGAATAACCCAAATTCCTAATTAAATTGTTGTATATTTTACTCTCAAATATAATTATTTTATGTTTTTTTTTTAAAAAAATTAGCAGATATAAAGAATTTTTAACTTCTTTGGTTATTCAAGTAGATAACATTATAGCTGCTTCAAAAATTTTTTTAAAGCAAATCGAAATCCATTTTTTTCTTATGGCATTCTATTCAAAAGAACAATCTAAAATTTAAAAATAAACACTACTCTATTCTATTTCTCTACTTTTTTTGATTTTAAAATATGTTATATATTTTTAACATATATTCGTATTTAATTAATATTACTACCAATTCCTTGTTTAAAATTAAAACTATTTATAATAAATTCAAGTGAAAGAATTAGAGAAAAATTTTCAAATGCAAAAATATTCAAATTTTCTATAAGTTAGTTATATTGTGTTGTTTCAAAAAGTCAATTCACGGTTAAATATTTGTTCTATAAAAATTGTTGTTATTTTCCAATAAATTATTAATAAGTTGTAATCTTCTCAAGTATTATCGTTGTCGGAAATAATTAGAACTTTAGATTGCCGTAGTTAGATAAATTTTAAATATCGAAGTAATCTTATTACCATTTATAGTAATTAAATTAATATAAAAGTTAAAAAAAAAGCAACTCCATGTTTTTCATTATTTTCGTTACCTCAAAAATTCTACATTGCTAACTGGCTTGGATATTGATCCAACGATTGAAGACCTGTGTTGCATTACATTAGAACTTGAGACAAGACAAAATGATGAAACAAAGGATATTCTTTATAGCATAGATTCTAAGATAAATGAATCGGAAATGGAAAAACTGTTTCAGTTATATCTTATTATCTTGATACTGTCAAAGAAAATATGGATTCTGTTCACCATCTCTTTTTAACTCACTTTGTATGCTTTATTGTTTACTAATACATCACGAAGATACAGAAAATCAAATTTTATTCAATGCAGAGCTTTTATAATATTGTATCAGTTACAAGGCTGTATGAATATAGCGAATGCAACAATAAGATGAAAGATATCATAAAAACAAGAATAGTTTCGCTTTTCACATCCGGTATGAAACTATAGAAAATATAAAGAAATCCTCAAACCTTTTAGTTTAGACTTGATGAATTAGAAAAGGACTGTCTATTGATTATAAATAATATCAAATCCAGCTGTGATCTTAATAGTAACATGGATTTAAAAATAATACAAAGTAGCAAAGTCAAATTTAAAGGCTTGGTACCATATAAACATCATATAAATTATATTAAAAATGGATCTTTTGAACGAATATACTCACTTTTTTTATCTTTCAAGCTGAGTTTTCTATTAAAAAATGTCAAGATTTCTCCATTGAGCCAATTAAGTTCTCTTGAAATGATATTTTTTTTGATGATATATTTTATACTGGGATTCAGCACCTTAATTCTTCATTACCATCACATATATATTTAAAATCTGATCGAGGAACCTACAAAGATTTTTAATGTTCAAAACCCTAAATTGATAGAATTTTAAATAAATCCTCAAGTTTTGATTCGGTTTTCAAATTCTATGAAGAAACATTTTTTAATACAACTGCCGATGTTTCTAAGAAATTTCCTAAATATCTTTTAGAATTTTTTATAGCAGAATCGTATGTCGATCAAATCAATTTGATCTATAGTTTCTTAAATGATATATCCAAACCCGAATTTTACGAAGAAATCCTTATAGTGCTTGATCTAAAATACTCTGGTTTTGACCAAGGAATATCCAATAGAGAAACATTTTTGCGCATTATCCTAGAATGCATGTTTTTTACAACTATTTTAAGCACCGAAAGGCACAATTTGAATAGATTTTATTCAAAAATGTCATATGAATACGATCTATATAACTTTTTTAAGAAAACTTAGAGGTCAGAAATATCGAAATCCCCATAGTTAGTCATATAGAGACGCGAATGCGTAGATACATTCCCGAGACATTATATTTTCTTGATAGTTTGGTATTAATATTCGATTTCGCAAATTCCACTTTAATCAACAAAATAATGGAATTTTTTTTCATAGATCTATGAAACTAAAAAAGATAATTTTTCTAGGTATCCACAAAAGTTTAAAATCTTATTTAAAAATTCTCGTGAATAGAGAAGTAAATGAGGAAATTGGCTCAGCGCCTGTACATAAACCCGAGGATATATCGGAACTTGAATCTATGCACTAATCCACAGCTGTATCTGAAACAAAAACCACACATGAACCTATTTCTAAGTCTATACCAGAATCTAGTACACTGCACAAGCCTATTCCTAAATCTATACCAGAATCTAGTACAGTACACAAGCCTATTCCCAAATATATACCAGAATTTAATACAGTACATGAACATATTCCTCAGACCATACCCGAAACAACCCCTGCAACCGTTCCTCTACCAGTATTTGATAAAAAAATTTAAGAAAGTCGCCTAAAAATCAAAATCAAAAGCTGCCTTTAAGTTCTCTACATATAAAACCAGAAAACTCTCTACAAAGACCGTCTAATCTAAAACCTAAGAAGGAAAACAATGTAAATAAACGCGAAAATATAACTAGAAAAGATGAAGATAAAAATCAAGAAACACAAAAGTTAAATCCACCAAAAAAGAGACACAATCTAATGCATCAGCAGAAAAGAACAAGAATAAAAATAACACCTCGAAAATTTTTTATAGTGACATTGGTTCTTAGTTCGATAATTGGCATATCTGCTATCTGATATTGGATTTATCTCTCGCGAAAAGTTTAAAATATTGTTTGTTTTATATTTTTAAAAAAAGAAACGAAACAATGATCCAGTCTTTCTTATATTAAATTACTTCCAAACCTACAACATTTTGGGGTTTTCATGGAATTTTGCAGCTTTTTTCAATTGCAATTTTTTTCTTATCCTCATAGCAAACCTTTCAAAAAATAAATGGTATTTTTGGTCTGGCAATTCATTTTAGGTTAATCTTATGATCGAAATATTTTATTTATTCTTTTGTAATTCAAATTTTTGTTAAGTATAATACACGGATTTTTTTTCAAATTTCAGTTTATGAGTGACGGTTATATCGGAATAGAAAAAAACACCAAATAATATCTTACAAATCTTAAATACACTTGTATACATTCTAAGTCACGCCATTATATAAACTTTTTGTTATTATGCAAATATTACTTATGATGCGTCTTGAATTTGAACATATTTTCTTATAAAAGTAAACTGTGTGTTATTAGTATGAGTTATACGACCATGAATATTGTCAGTGAGTAACCAATATATCAAAGACAACTTGAATAAAAAAATTTAAGATGCTTTATATACCCCAAACTACGCCAATATAGATTTCTTAACGTATAGCATAATTGATTAGCTCATTGAAATTTTCGGGTAAGAAACCTTCTATATATGGTTTGCTAAAAAGATAAATATTCTATATACTTCGTTATTTAAATAAAAATAAACTGGGTATATCTTGTATATAAACCAAATATATTATTACGCAAAGTAAATATAGGATATTTCCAGTAATTATATTTCTATACTAAGAAATATAGTGAATATAAAGAGTTTGTTGAGCCTAGAAAAAGGCATACAGTTATTATATAATGAAATTTACATTACTCTTGGTAAATGTATCAGCAGAAATAAGAAGACATGTTCGAGTCTATTCCATGTCTACAAAAGAAATATTTACACTAAGTCCTAGAACAAGACGGTATATTAATCTACTCAGATAAATATATTGATTCAAATAAATTCTTTACATAGTCCATTTGATTATGTTTCTTGAATTTTAGACTTTTTTATTCTGAAAAAATATAAATAGGAAAAATTAAAAAACATTTTAAGAGAGAAAATAAAAAGTAAATCCGAAAGACACAATCTTTAAAGATATAAACTGTATAAATTGAAACCAAACTTTTTAATTATTTGTGTTTTTGTCGAGGTTAGAGACTCAATTAGAATTATGCTTATTTATACAATTTTTCCGAACAGTTTTCTGTTTGGTGTTGCATTCTAATAAATAGCTATCATTGTCATTTTAGGCAGAAGCTTTTCCTTATAAAAAATAACGATTAATCTTTTTGATCTTTTTAGTTATATAGCCTTCTTTCTTTAGTGACCCTGTATAATTGGGAATAAATTTTAAAAAAAAGAAGTGTATTTTCGCTTTTTGTATACCACGAGACGTTAGACTCCAATGAAGGGCAGAGGGAAATAAAAAAAATTGGGGCGGAATTTCTATTTACTTTTAAACAACGAATTTGTTATAATTTTATTTTTAAATAAAATCATCTTAAATATATCTATTTTATTTAATATAAACTTCTAATAACTTAAAAAACACAACTTCGAGTGTTAATCAAAGATTTTCTTCCTAAAAATAAACTCTTAACTGTAATCATATAAGTTGAGTTATTGTTGAGAAAATGTTGTTTTAAACCTTTTATGATTTATAAAGGATACCAAAATTAAGAACTATGAGGTTTGCCACGAGGGCCTATAATTGTGTTAAAAGCCTTGATTCTATGTTGCTAGGGGATAACGACATTACATCTTTAGTCCAATCTCCCGTAATCCGAGTTATAACAGTTAAAAAACCAAATGGAAAACTTTCAATTTTTTATCATCGACACCTAGAGTTAAAATATAAATGGAAAAAGTATGTAAGAAAGAAGGAAACAACTTAAAAGCAAAAATATAAAAAAACAAAAGCCGTGAGCAATGTGAAACTAGTCTAGGAAAGAAAAAATATATGTAATTTGGATATTAAAATCAACGTTAAGAGACACCTACCTAAGCATTGTTTGTCGACTGCTTCAGTCTACTCGCTAATATCATACTTACGTCTTCCTGTCCCGATTCTTCGAGATCATGACCAGCTAAAACCACGAAAACCTACAAACAATGATATTTCAGAAGAAAACCGGCTGATATTACATTCAATACTTGACTATGTCCCAGCCGCAAAGCAGGAATAGTCCCATTTGGGGTTATATAGGTATATAAAGGACTTGAGAGGATGCGCAGAAATATTTGGTCTGTAATTTCGAGCTATTATAATGAGAAAGTAGGTTGCACATTGGAGATCGATGTCTTTAAAAAAGTAACACAAAAGGAGGCAGAAAAGGAAATGAAGCAAGAAGAGAATGGTGAGAAACTTATAATCTATATATCTGACTGAAACATCTTCCCTGACTGGCACAGGACTCTATATTAACTTAGAAAAGAAGTGTTTGTATAGAATCAAGGAATTCTTAGAGATAGAAATCAGTGATTTAGTAAGCTAAACTTAAAAACACTCATGTAAATTATTGGATAGTAAATTATAGACCTTATTGATCGAATCATGGGTGAATATGCTGAATGCTATGTGCCTGTGACTATTACTTTTGTAGAATGAATCATTTAGGCGACCCAGACATGAATGACTAAGTGAAACGCTCGGAAAACCCCAGATTTTATTGTGAAGAAAACAAGAAAGTTTAATTCATAACCTAGTATTTTACAGTGATTTTATCGAAAAGGCAAGTGGGTAGAAAAGACTCTCTACTTCAGAAGCGGAAAGACTTTTAGAAAATCATAAGAAGATTTATTTAAACTTCAGCAGTTTAACTGATATTATTGAGGTTTAGTCTGAAAAAATGAAGCTTAAATGCCTACGGAAAAAAACTAAGATGTATGAAAGTAGAAGCAATTCTGAAAGTTAATCATAGGTTTGATTTATATGGAGACCCATTCCATCGTGAGTTATTCGATACACCGAATCCAGGCATATAGTCAATTTTATCGAAATTTCTAAATTTAAATCTAAATTGCTAATAAAATTATAATCAAGTTTTGTATGATGTCTTTTTGATGCCTTTCGTGTAATACTTATCAGTTCATTTTTCTTTCACTATAAAGGTTTTAGATATTATAAATTGGTTTTCATATCGTAAGACTGCTATAATCAATGGTATTTACGACTTCTACATCTAGAAATTAAGATGATTTACACATAACTTTATGATATTCAGAAAATCATTTTAAGAAGGAACGCCTCATGCTAAGGAATATAACCATCGAGTTACATATATGATACTTAGAGCCAAACTAAAGACTTTTTATGATTACACTCAAATTATCTGTACGTTCAACTTGCGCAAGCTGAAAACATATGTGTGGCGAGTGTTTTACAGATCGAGGAAAGAAGACAAGATTTACTTTCAGATACTAAGTCCGGAGCAGTTAGAGGAACACAAGGAGCAAATAAGCATGCACTGCTGTATGTTGCTATGAAAAAACTCATGGAAATCTCTTATAGAAACGTGAATTGCATGCTAGAAAAGCTTATGATCCAATTGATTATGTCTTTTCGACTCAATGTCTCAAAAAATAGACCTAACTGATTGAATTTAAAATATTTCGAGGTTAAAATGTAAAACTGAAAAATTATATTTTAGTAAAGCTTGAAAAGATCAGAGACGAAAAGATTGATAGAGAATTTTGCAGAAAGCTAGGCTCATACAATTGATACTTTGTTGTGAATATATTCATTAAGCCAAAAGCCAAATGAAAAAAACAGTGGTAACAATATAGTCGAATGAATCCTCACACAGACTAATAATCACTTGTTCGTGGATGCTCTATAAATCTTATCTTGAGATTTACAAACATTAGAACGATAACGTAAAATATCAAAAGATTTGTCAAAAACATAATATTTGAGATCAACAAAGAGATATCTTCACCAATAATCTGTGCCACGAAGTAGTGCTACCATTCGTATAGAAATAAATGATTACAAATACCTTGGAATGATAGAAGATCCGGGAGACATTTCAACATGTAATTTATTTCCGAAATACAGAATATACAGCAACCAAAAGTACAGGGTCTTTGTCGTAAGAAATTAAGCCCAATTAATTTATTTCAAGCCATCAACTAACATGAAATTTCTTTAAAAACCAGCCCTAAGGTAAGCTTCGACTTAAACTAGCTAACTTCTCTAGATTAGATGATGCACTACTTACTGTGTTAGTAAATTAAAAAATTCATCTGCGGATATCATTAACAAGCGTCTATACATTCTCCTTAAAAAATTATAAGAGGTTTAGATAGTGTGAATTCAAAAGCTGACATATGTATTTGCAATCCTTGGATTGTTTAGAATAATTTATAGATACATCGATTAGAAGAGCAGCGGTCTTTAAGGTCGAAAACAATACCAAAAATCATCTCTAGCAATGGAAATTTCTTTAAAAAAAAATACGAGTTAGAAAAATATGCCAACAAAAGAAATTGAAAGAAGCTCAACTAATTAACTTGCATAACGAAATCGAAAGCTAAAAACAACATTTAAAATAATTTAAGGCTAGAAATAACATGTTGTCCAGGCTACATGACTCCTTAAGATTCTAAAATATGATAGGGTAAGCCAAGTGATAAAGTAATGTTCGCTATATCCGAATAGTAATGTATACACAAAAGCAGAAGGTATATCTCAACAACATACACTCATGGAAAAATTGTAGATCATTTAGCAACGAAATGTTTTAAAATGTTTGGCCATGTTTTACTAGTCAAATAATAATGGGTTACGATGTATACATATACATCTACTCAAGTAATATTATTTAAACTCTAAAGACGAAGTAAGAGCAACTAATTTTAGAAAATTCTTGGTAAAGAGTATGCAGTAATAAGAGTTCCCCTTAGAATAAAATTAAAGTAGAAATGGAATAATAGACTAAAAACATTTTTTTTAGATAAGGGAAATAATATGATAAAACTCGTTACAACAAGAAATATTTAGAAGATTCTCTTCAAATAGTTAAAAAAAGGCGCTTAGGCTGTATGAACCTTTAGCAAACAAATTATCTTATATTTATGAATGAGGTATGGAGATAATTTCTTATGTGATGACATCGAACGGTATCGTAACGAAATAACAGAAACATATGTTACAAGAAAGTAAAAACTCATGAATATAGAGGCATAAAGTCAATATATACGACTTAAAAAGATAGGCGAAATGATTTCTTTTGATCGAAGAAGAGGGACTGAGTAGGAATGCAAATACAGAAGAGAATTACGAAAAAGCGGAATTATGTCGTATTGAAAGAGCTGAAATGCATAAATAACCAACCTCCTTATTGTAGCGTGGGAATAACAGGGAGGAAGGTGTTGAACAAGCCAATTAAGAAAACATCCTATTCTTTTTTCTTAGATGGCGTAACCACTGTGAATGAAATCGAAATATAATGTAAGTTTTAGGTCAGTTATGGAAGAAGAGAACGAGGAGATTAAAAAAGTAGAAATTAATATTCAAAGAGATGAAATCTAAATAATTGTAATTTTTTTAATAATATACAGAAATTTTATTGTTTTTCTTGCCTAAAAAAACACTATCCTTAAGACAAAAATTCCAAGGGGAAAGGTAATTTGGCAATTATATTGACAGATACAGCGTTCTGGATAAAATATGCCCTCAAGCCATAATTATGAGATCCTTAGTTAGGAAAACATGGTATTTTTATACTTGATTGTATTACGAATTTTTAATATAGATTAATAGGAAGTTTTGCGAAGAATGAATAAGCAGATACATCTTTACTGTATAAAACTTTCGTACTAATAAATGTTGCGCCAAAGAAAATAATCGGAATAAAATTACCTTTTTATCGAACAGAATGGGTCCAAAATTGGGCTAAGGCACCAAAGACAGTCAAATATAACAGAAGAAGAAAATATGCTGATAAAAGAACTCGAAATTTTATTTGGAATGTCCAAAGACGACTAAAACTATGAGTAAAATGGTGTAAAAATATATATCAAAAACAGACTAGTTAAGAATATAAAAGCTAAATGTAAATAGGAAACAAAATTCTCTAGAGCTTGAATTTATTGAAGTAAATCTACATAGCTTTTTTTGACAGAAAGTAGGTTTCTGACCAGGAATTATAAATCTAGTTATATTTAAAATTCAAACAAAATTATTTTGAATTTGGTTTTTCCTATTTCATAGAACAAATAAAAAAAAATTATAACCTACAAATGAATCAACGTATAAGACATGCGTTATATAAATAGGTTAAGTTATAAAACAGTGGTATTTTATGTTACCATCTAACCAAGAATAGAACAGTAATGCACATATAAATAAAATAATAGAACTTATAAACATGAAAGATTTTAATGTAATTCGACATGCATATGTAGATTCTGACATTAAAAATAACCACAAAACGCAAAATAAAACAAAATAATATCATGTTTAAAGTAATACTTAAACCGTGATACATCCTTTGCTAAAATTAAATTCTTCGCATTTAAAAATAGGATCTGAAAAAAATTAAATTGTATTGTGGTTATTATTTCTTTTTTTGGTTGATGACATCATGAAACAAATTATATGGTAATTGTTTACATTTCATACACTAAACCATGCCGCACAACCACTGTAAATATAATACATAAATTCTAAAAGGTCTAAAACCATTCTGAGAAGAAGCAAAATCATTAAAAACTTAAGTAAAAGATATAACATAAAACATATTCTATGGTTTCATTTTGTGTTCTACTTTGCCATAATATTGTTTTCTAGTTAAAAAATATTTAAATGATGCTAGAAGGCAGTCATCATTAACGTATTCCAAAAGACACCCTCTTCAATTAATCAAAGGTTCCAGAACGAAAGACGTATTTTATTATACTCCGGATTTTCTGTATTATTTCAGCCATTTTGAATTACATAAATTTAATTTAAAGCCTACTTTAAAAAAAGTAAAATACAGCATATCATTGAATACTTTTTATTTTTTTTAGAATGTATTCGATTAACTTAGGTCTTGTTTTTCTGGTTAAATATAATTAACTAGTCAAATATCAAGGAATAAAAAGACAAACAAAAATTCATATAAAGCACTGCATGCTACAAAAATTAAATTTATTTTGAGTATGAATCTTTAATTCTAAACTTACCATTGACTGTCTTTTAATAGGTTTAAACTTTTATTTATAAAATGTGTTTAAAATCTAATCTAATTTAGCAGCTTTGATCAAATGACCCTTTATTTTATCATTATACGATACCTTTTTAATTTTTGTGTGTTGATTCAATTTTTTTATTTTATATGTAATAATTTATGTATAACTATTTCTACCACAATCTTTCAAATATGTTTGGAACAATTTTTTTAATTCCACAAATTCATCAGAGTAGAAATCATAGGTACATATATAATAAGATTTTTAAATCGAAAGGTGTCTTTTTTGAGTGTATATCTTTCGTTTTTGGGTAATTCAAAATAATTTGTAAGTAAAATTTCGTTAAAGTTATGAAAATTTGTTATAAGAATTCAGGATTTTGTGTAAGGTAAAGGCATACCTACTTATCAATGATACTACGTTTCATTAAGAACCCTAGCCTCACTTATAATAATTTCCACCAGCCAAAATCTCGCATTTCACTTTTTTATTCATTTATATCAAGATAGCTGAAATCTTTTAACACACTTCTAGTTATCTAGTTTTGGTGCGAACAGAAATTATTCGAGCTTGAAAACTGAAAATATACTTTCTTTTCAATGCATAGCATTCTACCATTCTTTAAAGATGAACTAGCTATCTGAGTTTGGTTGTACACATTCTTTACCAATCCTGTATTTGAATATATAGTTGGAACTCGATTTTGTGATGAATTCCAAACTCTCCTTACTGGTTTCGTATTGATCCGTATTCTCCATATAATCTTTCGTTCCCATATATATACCCAGTATCGCTTCAAAACGTTCATTCAATATCCATATTTCGCAACCGTATAGCATAGAGGGTCTAAGAATAGTCTTTTATTTTTTTTGCTTTTCAACTTAAAAGTCGGGATTTGAGGATTTCTTGTAAGCCAAAATATGTATTATTTCCTGCATTAATTCGCTCTTCTATTTCCTAGACGTTGCCATCTTTATTCGTCAATAGCACTGCTAGATATTTAAAGGAGACTATACTCTTAAAACGATATACATCTACTTGAAAATAAGGTGGAATATTTTTCTGGTACCTTGAAGTCATCATGTAATTTGTTATATTTTTATTAATGTTAAGACTTGGTTTTCGTGTTAGTTCTTCCTGGCTTGCTCGCAACGCTTCAATGGTTTTTGCTAAGATATCAATGTCATTGGCATAGCTTAAAAAGTGTAGTTGTCTTTTTTTTTCGGATTTTTTGAGCCATTTCCTACTTTTCTAATAGTAACTTGTATCGCGATATTACAACCATACTTAAAAGTACAACTCTTGTCTCTAACCACGGCATATTTCGACATTTCGTGAAAGTTTTTCTGCTAAAAATTCCAACTATTTGTTTTTTTTAGAGTCATTCAATTAGGACCTTACGATTTTCTCGAGAATCTGAAAATTTTATTATGTTTTCTGAAGAAATAGGCGATTTATAATATCATGCTTGTTTATAGTCAATAAAAAGCCAATAAATGTGTTGGTTATGCTCTTAGCATTTTTCGAAAGACATTTTATGGTAAATATTTGATCGAATTCCGAGCTTTGTTGCCCAAAACCAGCTTAAAATTTAAAGAGATTTCTTCTACGCATGATTCCATACGCTTTTCTATTACTATGGAAGCATTTTGTGTATGAATTTGAGGTATATTCCCTTGTAATTTGAGCAGATTATTTTGGAGCCTTATTTGTAAATTTGCACAATAAAGACATTATTCCAATCTTCTAGCATTCTTCCTGTTTCCAAAATTTTAGGGTTCGATAAAAAATTTCTTCCAGCTGCGTCTTTCCTTCATACTTTAGCCCTGAGATTTAAGTGGTTCTCACTGGGTTCTTTCTTGTTTTTTTAGGAGTATTATTAGCTTTATCAATTACAAAGAGTAGAGGCTGCGTAACGCCTATGTTGTTTGTAGGTTTCATTGGAATTCTTGAAAAATTGTTTTTTTTGTTCTCATAATTCATCTTCTTGTTTAAAGCCATTCAAAATATTCGGCATTAATTTCAACCTTTTTAATATCTGTCACTAGCTTCTCATTTACTGCCTGTATTCCAAAGTTCCTGGCCTGAAAGCCTATTCTTGCTATTTTACTATCTGAAACATTTCGCTTGTATGTTTATTCAATGATAATGCCCCTTTTTTTGTATCTATCCTTATACTTATTTTTATTTTCTTTTGTACATGTGATGCTTTTGTCTGAGCTATATAAGGTAAATCTGTTCTGTTTAGTTGGTCTCTAAAAGAGTTTATTTCTTGCTCGTTTCATGCATAGATTGGTGATTTGTGTTCTTAACTGAATTTACTTTGTATCTGATGATGCACTTTAAAGTCAATTTTCTAAGGTTCTTTTAATAATATATTCTTTAAGCTTTCTCATGTCTCTTAAATACCCTTTTTTATCGCTATATCTTCCGCCTGTGCCTTCAAAAGAATCGATACTTTTCAAGAATATTTTTATTAAATATTTCAATCACAATCACAACATTTACACGATTATTATATTTTAACATGTTAAGCATTCAAACAAAGCTTCGGTTGTTTTTAGATGTATTTATACTTCAGTTATATGCTATAATTTATACTAAAGTTCTGAATCTTCAAATGAGATTTTATTTGTAAATATAAATAAAACTTTAAAATGTTTGTTATTTACATTGAACTTTTTCAAAAATCCTTATATATATATTACTAATTCGAAAATAATTTAAAATTATTGGCAGGTTTATAGTTTTTCAAATTTTCTTATAATAGCAAGCAAATATGCAAAAGTCTAAAAGCGCCAGAAAACCATAATGCCTTAATAGCCAGTTAATTAAAAATACATATAATTTTTGCATATATTAGAGCTGCCAATTTCAATATATTTAAATCTCTAAAAGAGTTAATGGGCTATGAAAAATATAAAATTTTCTAATTCGTTAAAAAAAAATTCTACGTATTGATTGATAAGTCTTATAAATTTATTCGATAAAAGTTTAATATAGCAATAGGATGTTTTGATAATTGGCTAAAGTAAGATGAACTGAGTAAGAAAAAACTAGTTCTATTCAAATAATTAGATTTAAAAAAACATATTTAAATTATTCCAAAGATATTATGACCAGACTCGAAAATAATTTATTTTATAAATAGTTTCACATATTTAAATTTTCATGTTAAATTCTAAAGTTACTCCAAGCAAATACAATTTATATGATATTTCAAGCGCAAGGGAAAATAAAATAATATTTAATCGCGGTTATTTAAGAGATTAATTATTGTTTATTTGAAAGTTTGCCTAAGGTTCTGTTTTTAGAAACTCTTTATGGATCAAAATAATATCTTTTTTACAAAATAATTACCTGACTAAATTTATCAATACAAAAGAAGAGAAATCGAAGATTTTATTAGAAAGCAGAATGTCTTCTAGTAAATTTAATTGTGGCTTTTACATGACAGTACTTTATTTTTTCTTCATTATAGACAAATCAACCTGATAAAGCAGATTTTTATAGATATTGCCTTAACTCTCATTTCATTTTTTAATAATAAATTTAATAATCAGAAGAAAAATGTTGCAAAGTCCCGTTATAATAAAATTAAACAAAGAAATGCGATCGTAAGGCCTACTAGATGAGGAACATGGTCAAAATTGTCTCATAATTTTTATATAAAAAAAACTTCTAATAACACAATTCTAACACATAAAAGTCAGTATTGCAATTGATTACTCAAAAAAAATGAAATAATCTATTTAGCAATAAATAAGACACAAAATATTTGAGAAATAATAAATATTAAAGCTACTTTCGAAATATTTTTAATTAAAAATACTGTTTTCCTAAGCACTTAGTTAGTTTTCGAGCTAATATATCTTTATATTGCGCAGGTACAAGATTCGGACACAAAACAACCTTTGATATATAGTTCAAGAGAACACTACAGGCTTCTATAAAACCCAGAATGTCTACAAATTGTGGAAATTTCTTTTCGGAGATCTTAGACTCTAAGTTAGAAATATTTTCTGCTAACCATGTCGAAAAGTACGTATTGACCATACTATTTGCAAAAATATCAACAAAATTTTTATTTGAGAAAATCTTTTCATAGCAACGAGCGACATCAAAATATAAAGTTCTAATATTATTATTTCTATCATAATTACACGCATTCAAATTTATCTTCATATACTTGGCAAATTTCAATCTTTGGTGTGGTTGAATTTCTTTTTTATATTCGTACCCCATAATTAGTTCTTTTAATGTTTTCAAACTTTCTTCTGATAATAAAATGAAAATATCAAATATTATACTAGGCATCTTGGCAGAAGTAAATTCTTCTGAGAAAACTATGTCACAGTTCTGAGCTAAAAAACCAACGCCAGAAACACGAGAAAAAATATAAAAAAGGTCTTCACTATTATTATTCATTACAAATATTTTTTCAACAAATTCAGATATATAGTTGAAATGAGCATAGATCCGAGCAGATTTGTTTTCAAACTGTTTAGAAAATTCCAGCTGCATTTCTTCGAAATTTGGATCGATCAGTTCGAAAGGTATTTTATTGTGCTCCATTAGTGCCTGAATTAAACTTAAACACCACGAAATATAAAAAATATTTTTTTTTTCGAATAAATCCATTTCAATTTTGTCTTCAAGCCAGATCGGAATTATTAAAAATATTGGTTTTAAATATATCATTGGATAATTATTTTTTGTATAGAATATTGAATAGGCATAGGATTTGAACGTTTCAAACAAATCTGAAAAATTCTCTATTTCTTCACTTAAATTATTAATGGCGTTATTTATACCTTCAGTTATGTTTCGGATTTCATTTGCACACCAACGCATGTTAAAAGTGATTTTGGGCTTCTTTTGGATTATAGGATAGTAATGCTTGAGTTCTTGAGAGTATGTTCCTTCGTATACAGACTTAATAATATCACATACCTCTTTTGAGTCCACTTCTAACAAACATTTATTGTTTTCATTTGTAACTGTATACTTATGAATTTCTTGAATTGTGATTTTGCGTGATTTTTCCTTTCGAACATTGGTATTGTGTTTTTTTGCTTACTGCGGGCTTTTCGTTTTTCATCTGCTTTTTACTGTGAGTAATTTTTGGTGGAATATACGTATTGGTCCCACTAGGTGGAAAATTTTCATAATACCTTACGTGGTTCATTCTTATACTGGCTGGATTTGGATCATAGGGTGGCGCACCCACACAACCAGTTTGAGAAAAAACCATCTGAAAAGGATAATGTGGTGAACCATAGGAAGGATCTTGATAACCTTGGGCTCCGTTCGGAATAAACGGATGTACTGGCAAAAACTGTTGATTTAATCCAAAATGTGTAGGAAAAACCCGGGTTTGCTGATTAAAGCCATTAAAAGGTGGATATAATGGAGGTATATCACATCTACGCTGCCCCGTGTGCGTAGGGTAAATACCCGAAGACTTTAGAAAATTCCAAAGAAAAATCAATTGAATATATATGACATACCACATTTGGGGGTAAAATTTATATTTTTTTAATCAATTTTTTTATGACCTAAAATATTCCAATTTGATATAAATTGAATTTTTTTTTAATCGATTTTTTTTAAATTCAAATAGCAATTTGAACAAAGCGTCATATAAATTAAATTTGAGTCAGAAAAGTTTAAAATGTACTTAAACAATTTTTAAAACATAATTTTTTTTGCTAAATAGTCAACATTTTACTGATGCGTTGCACATTTAAATAAAAAAAAATATTTTAATCTAATTTTAAGAACATATCTTTTTGATAAATGAATAAAAAAACGAAAAAAATTGATTATTTTTTTTCCTAAATTTTTCTTTTTTGGTTTTATTATGAAATTCTAGAATATTGGGAATTAATTTTTATTGAATATATTAAAACACTTTGGTTTTGATTTATTGTAAGTTGTCTGTTACTTTTTTTTACCGTTTAATCAAGATTGTTTGGATATTTATTCGATTTTAGCTTTAATAATATAATTTTATGGTTTTTGCTATCAAGATAATTAGAATTAAAAATATATTCTATATTTGAATTAAGAAGAATATAACAGTCTACTCTACATCGAAAGCGAAAGAAATTACATCAATTGGCTTGTAACCTATATGAATAGTACCTAAGAAAAGAAAATACATTTAATACTTAAAATAAATGATGATTTAGTTATCAAGAGCTTTTTTTAATTCACATTTAAGCAAACAAAAGATAAATTTATTTAAATTTTTTTTTTCGATTTTGATTCAATTTGAAAATAAAAATATTTTTTATTTGATTAATATTTCCATTCTTAGATTTATTAAAAACTGTTAAAAAATATTTTTATTTTCAAATTTTTTCTTTGAATAATCGTTTCAAAAATAAAATTTAAAACTAAAACATAAATGGAGATCTTTTAAATGCACCTCAACTAATTATATTCATATAAGCAATAATCAAATATAAATTCCAAGGTTTTAAGCTCCTGCTTTCAAACATGTTTATTTAACTAAGAATTTGTCTATTTTGCAACATGATTCTTGAGCGAATGTTTTTTTACCTTCTTTCTAGGATACTATTATCATAAAACATGAGAGAACGACAACTTTCGTTTGAAATTATTATATTTTGTCATTAAATTCTTGTAAATTTGAAAATGATATTCCCAAAGTCACATAGAAAGTAGATGCGATAAAAAATTTGATATACGAAAAGTCATAAAATCCGATTTAATTTTTGCTATAATTTAAAATTCTCTGATATGATTTTATTGAGTTTTTATTATAATTTTCAAAGAGAAGAAACATAAAGATGTAAATCTTTTTGATGCATGATTCAATAAAATGAACAAATCTCTATGTTCTTTAAGTTATATTTTCACTTATTATTGCAATAAATTTAAAATTGAAAAATGAAAACCATAATTTTTTTTTAATTAAATCTCGATAGGGATAATGTATACCTAAAAAGGTTAGTTAGAGACAGATTAAAAATTACTAAATTGAAAAAAAATGAAAAAATCATTTATATAAACCAACTATGAATAGAGCTCTTATATTGGATTTTATTTGAAGAAAATTTATTGGGTGTAACTTCGAAAGCTAGTTGAATGAATATATATTACAAAAATATACATCGATATTCTCGTGGAAAACCATAAATCTAATTTATTATGTGAAAGAGTTCTGTACTGTATCTAAAGTTTGGGTATGGTCTTTATATTTAAGGTAATATTTTCATGACCTTTATCTTCTGAGATCTCTTTCTTCAATTGTAAAGAAGAATTTTTAAGCCTATGGTACTACATCCTTACTTTAAATGGTTAGTTGATTTCAGATATATTTTTTTGAATCAAATATATTTAATATTACTAGTGCATCTAGTTCATAAATATGTAAAAAAAATGATCTAAATGTAGTTTTCAAAATGTTCTTGAAAAATGCTATTCAAGATAATTTTCTAAATTCATATATTTTAATGATTCTTTAGATACGTTTTCCTGAATCACTTGTCTTCCAGAAGTAAAATATTTAGAAATTTTTTTGGCTGGTAAAAATATTTTTAAAGGTTGATTATCACAGATGTGTCTATTTTAAGATTAAACGATTTTTTTTGCAGATTTAATTAAATATTAGAAAACAAAAAAATACTTCTTTAAAACCATATGAGATGCAATTAGTAGCGTTTTAAAATGTTTTAACTTTTAAAAAATATTGTATAAAAATCATTACATATAAAGTTTTCGAATTAAAAAAGCGAATCTTCTAAAGAGCTAATATTTTTGATTATAAATTAATCACAGCCAAGTCATATTTAAAGTGTTTTTTTATCCAAAATTATTATTTTCAACATTTCTAACAACTAGGCCATAGTTTTTATTAAGATTTGACTTATGAAATAGTAACTTTTAGTAAAAAGAAACATATGTTTCTGCTCTGAATTGGTTTTTTTGCCTGACATGGCTAATCTGTATATCTGATGTATTTTTATATAAAATAATAAGCAGTATATAGCAAATTTGAAAGTTTTTTGCTAAGAAAAATCCTTGTAGGTATTTTTTTTTCCGATTCGACCTAAATAATGTCTTATATGTCTGCATAGCTCTTAGAAAAAGACCTTTTTATTACGAATAGAGTCGATGCATTTTTTTTCGTGCCTTTTTATTTTTGATATATATTAAATAAAAAAAACTTCCGTTAAATCTTAAAATCATCAATATTAGTGTCTTTTTTTTAAATGTATTTGTTTTGTTAATAAAACGCTCAAAACTTTATAGCGAATACAGGATTGGTGAACGAAGTCGAAAGAACCAGACTCTATAACGTGAGTCATCTTGAACGAATTTTAGAAATCAAAGTATTGAAAATGGTGTTTAAGTTTAACCAATGCTGCTGAATACTTCTTGCGGGCATCAAAATTAGAAGGATAGATGTTCTAAAAAAATATCTTAGTAACCTTGGTATAGAAGAATAGAAATGGAAGGCGCTTGGTCTTAACACGTAAAAGTTTAAAGTAATTAAGCCCATATGATCTTAATGAGCTGTAATGCCATTGAGTAGGCAATCAAGTAAGAAAATGTTTTCATTTGACGTTTATTTTATCTAAATAGAGATTCGTCTAAAAAAGGCTATCAAAACAAATATTTATACCTTAACTTCGCCGTGAAAAACAAAATAGTTCCGCAAAGTTAGATTTATTCTTTATCGAATGCTCATTTTCTGTTATCTTACATGTAAATTTTAAGCATATAGAAATATGGCTTTTTTAATCAGCTGAATTGATAACAATGTTGTTTTTATGTGAAAATTTTCAGAAAAAAAGCTAACGTAGCTCACAATATTTATTAAACAAACTTTCATTCAAAAAGTGATTTGGCGCCTTTATCTACTGGTTTCACTCTATTTAATCTCAGTCTATGTAATTTGATTTATTTGTATACGATTTGTTCTACCACAGCTAAAAAATTTTTTTTAACGTTTAATATTAAAAATATCCTTAAAATAATTTTTTGTTTAGAACTTCGTGGTTTACTTACGGCCATTTAACACCACTTTTAAGATTTATAAACCTGAAAAATTGTTTTATAATATATTTCACATATATTTGGTAAATATAATCAGATATAGTTATATCTAATTCTGTTTGTATGTATCAAATGTAAACATTTCACTTCTTTTAAAATTTCAGAATAACATTTTGTAGTATTTTCTTATCAAAGCGGCTCGGTTATCTCAGCGTATATTTGGTTTCATCTCGACTGGATATTTTTTTATCGTTCTATGTATTACTTTGCTGCGTATAGAAGCATATCCGAAGTCTTAATGTTTTATATTAATAAATTGTCGTAGGTATTTGATAGCACTGTAAAAAGCCATTTATTCAAACCTGTAAAAAATACTTGAGGCAAAAAATAGAATTCGAACTATCATGAAAGAACAAAATCTCCTTAAAATCAAAGAAACAGTGATTTTGTGCAGGTCCGTACTTAATTCAAATTGAAATAGTCTCAATTCGCTCTATATATTAAAAAATCATATCCGTAGAAGCAAAAAACTCAATTTTAAATTAAGAAGCTAAGCATATCGAGAGAAGTCATAGTACGATAAAATATAAAACTTCTTATTTTTCTTTTTAGGTTAATGACAATTCCAAGGAAACATTCAGTTGGTTTAAGGTTTTTGGAAGAAGACGTGAATGCCAACATAAATTTTCTAAGCGAATAAATCTCGATTTTATCTCAAATCTCTAAGTTTGTAGAGCATACCCCCAAAAAAATCTATTTTGTAAAGTTTAAGAAGTAGTTATCAACTGTTGTGTGACATTTTTTGTTGAGAAGTAACTTATGCTGGCTAGTCTCTCGCAGAAAACCATGGGAACAATATATGCCTAAGAATTCATTATTCATAGCAATTATTTTAAGCTAATATTCAATTAGACACCATAAAACTGTTATGGAAATGAATTGTATTAAAAATTTTCTTCTTTTAGGAAAAACAGTGTGATGTAGTCGATAAAGTGTACATGAATTTCCCACTCATGCTTTACATTAAAATATCAAAAACTTTTGCCTATGTTGGTAATTATTTATAAGAAAAAGACTCTATTAAACGTTATAAACGAAAAAATCGATGTACTATAACGTTACCTATGCAATAAAAACGAAAGAAACTTGGATTTTAAAAGGTTCAAGATGCTTAATCACGAAACCAAAGTTACATATTTAGTTAGGCAACGTAAATTTCAAGTAATTTTCACTATTTACAAGCCTATTGATTTATAGTAACACTAGTTAATGATATTTTTTGGCATTGGTCTCCTATGATAAACACCAATTTGTAATCCAGGCGTGAATTAAGGACTTAATCAAGCTTTTAAGGTTCTATATTCGGATTTCTCGATAACACTTAGTCGATAGTATAAAATTATAAAAGATATTTCTAAAAGAGTACATGCAATATATAGTATAGCGAACTATTCGAACTCAAACTAAAACACTCTAAAATCTATTAAATAAGTTACTTTGAAGTTTCACTAACAGAGTTGAGACTGTAATCGTGCACGGGGAAAAAAATTCACCAAAATAAAAGTCGAAAACTCTGTGTTTGTTAAATTGTATTATTATCCTAAATTTTGGAAAGAGATGATTCAAATGAAATAACTATCTTGGCGTATTTAGCGTTGATATCGCTTGATATATTTAATAATGACAAAGAATGAGGACTATCTACGTCTAAAAGTCAGAGAAGAAAAAAGAGCATATATGGTTTTTTGAGTCTCGAAATGAAGTTCTTTTCTGATGGGTTCTCTAATCATATAATAGGAATAATCAAACAAGTCTAAAACCTGATTAAAAAAAAGATATAGGTTAAATCGGGAATTATTTTCTTATAGGCACTCGACTCGAAATTATAATTCTTAAAATATTCTGTCTAAATCAATTTCACTATAATTATAGCGCCAATTAGAATATTTGATATACTAAACAGAACAAATTGCCTATACACGCTGTTTTTGAAGCAAATGAACACAGGCACGAGCGAAAAATTTCTTTATTTATTTTGCCGAGTATGTACTTTTCTACCAGAATTTTATGGGATGATAAGTGAGAGTATTTAAAATCATATACAATAAATGCTTCCATAAATGGCATGCGCAAAACGTCCCCATCTTATAGTTTCTTTCTACTCTATTAAACTTCCACATTAACCAATGCTAAAACTGTCAGAATATTTTGTGTGTTTATTAATTCGAGGCAGTTTTCGATGTTTAAATGTCATTTTTCTCCACAAAGTTTTTGAAAATTAAGGTATCTAAATTGAAACTTACAGAAATATAATTCAAAAATAAGCAAACCAAAGCCTTATAGAACATATATAAAAAAACAGCCAATATATTTATATTAAATTATTTCATTTTACTCTTTTAAACAGTGAATTATAATATTTTTATCAGTTAATTTGATTAAATATTTTTAAATATTAATACATTATTATTATAAAAGATATTTTTAATAATAAATAAATTATACTCAAAGAGAAAGTCAAAAGAATTGTTTAAAGGTAGTAAATTTTATTTACTTCCTTTTTCATCATCTTAATTCTTCAAATATCAAAGCAAAATTTATATGATTAGAATTAACATTTTTAATCCCTTTCATTCAAATTTTAGAAAATTAAATGTCCTTTCAAAATAAAATAATTATTTTACAAAACATCGAATTCCTTGCCGCGAGAGAAAAATAATTAACTTATCTCATTAATTTCCAATATTTAATATATATAGCTTCTATAATTAGAATTCTAATTAATTACTTTTTTTTTAATTCACACGTATTTTATTCTAATTCATCGCGTTTATTTAGCATGTGCTTAAACACGATAGATTACATTAACTTTACCCGGAAAATAAATTCAAAATCTGATAAACTGCTGTTAAGTCGTTTTTTAATTAAAAAGAAATTACTTTTTCAGGATGTTCAATCTATTTTCTAATAATTTACCCAATAATTATTTTTTTAAAAATCAGTCTAGATAACTCTTTTAGCTCTAAATTTTAGTTTTAAATCCCAGTGTCAGACTTGAATTATTCTTATATTTGTATGTAAACATTTTTATTTCCAAAGTATGTTTCTTCATCAGACAGAAGAACAAATGTCACATTTCACGGAATAAAAATGAAAGTAAAAAATCAGAAATTTCATTCGTTGTTTAATTTTATCTATACAATAACTAAAATAGTATTTTTTAAAATCATCAAATATATTCAAACTCTAATGATCTCAATGATTACCTCTATAAAATTATCCTCGATCAATACAATAAATAACATAACAAGCATATTTCTAGAATGTTGTTTATACCAAAACCTTCAACTATTTTAAGATACAGAATTCTTACACTCAACCCATAGGTTTATATACTCTATTGCACAGTTGATGATATTTCGTAAAGTTTTTTTTGCTTAATACATCTAAATTAAATCTAAATAGACTGTATTTAAATCAAATTTAAATCAAATTTAAATATTATTAAATCTAAAAAATCAAAAAAATCTAATTAAATCTAAATAAACTGTAATCAAATCAAATTTAATCTAAAAGAACTGTGATTACAATATTCATCTTACGCTCTAATAATAATTTTATAACAGATTTTTTAAAATAAAAAATATTTCTAAATATCGTTCAACGGTTTTCTTTTTATAAATTTTGTTGTTCTCAAATCAAAGATTATTTATTTTTATTAATATGTATTTATTTTCTAAGATGGTTAATTATTTCATTAATCTTCTATCTCTCAGTTTCGAGGAGTAACAAAAAAAAAGTTTTATTTTTTTCTTTTAATCTGTTGTAACTTGGGATTAAAGGATTTATTTATAGATCAGGTGTGTTTTAAATGCCATAAAAATGAAAATATAAATTTTTACACAAATTATACACACTTATTATAAATCAGATAGTTTTTAATGCCTATCTTCTGTACACCTTAAAATAACGAAAATAAACATAAATGAAGAGTCCAAATCAGAATAAGAAAATATGGTGGTAGTAGAGTTAGAAAGAAATATATTTAAATATGAAAAAAAGTTTAAATTTAAAAATTCATGAAATAGATTATTAAATGGTAATTTGTTGTAATTTTTTGTAATTAAATAAAATATAAATCAATACACCGTTAAATAAAGCCTTTTTAATTAACATCTCTTTAGATACTATAATATTATCATACGTCTAATCATAGTACACACTCCTTATAACTAACACCCCTTTATAAATAATATAATATTATCATACGTTTAACACCCCTTAAAACATAATATATACTCCTATTTCTAACACCCCTTTATAAATAATATAATATTATCATATGTTTAACACCCCTTTAAACATAGTACGTAATCCTTTATTATTAACACCCCCTTTATAAATACTATAAATATTTTTTACGTTTAACACCCCTTTAAACATAATATATACTCCTACATACTAACACCCCTTTATAAATACTATATCATTATGACAATAATTAACACCCCTTTAAACATAGTACATAATACTTTATAACTAACACCCCTTTATAAATACTATAATAATATAACAATAACCAATGCCCCTTTATAAATACTATAATACTATCACACTAATTAACACCCCTTTATAAATACTATAATAATATAACAATAACCAATGCCCCTTTATAAATACTATAATACTATCACACTAATTAACACCCCTTTATAAATACTATAATAATATAACAATAACCTATACCCCTTTAAATACTATAATACTATCACACTAACTAACACCCCTTTATAAATACTATAATACTATCACAATAACCTATACCCCTTTATAAATACTATAATACTATCACACTAATTAACACCCCTTTATAAATACTATAATAATATAACAATACCCCCTTATAAATACTATAATACTATCACACTAATTAATACCCCTTTAAATACTCAATACTATCACACTAATTATTATAACCCCTTTAATCATAATACTATCACACTAATTAATACCCCTTTAAATACTTAATACTATCACACTAATTATTATAACCCCTTTAATCATAATACATACTCCTTTATTATTAACACCCTTTTAATTTACTACTCCAATTCCCATACTCTAACCCTATTATCCCCTCCGCAGGTACTTAAGTGTTTCCCACAGACATCCAAACCCAAAATCAAATCAGAATGTCCTTTCAGCAGACACGACCCACCACCCACCAAATCAAACACCCTACACTGTGCTTTACCCACACCAATCAAGTACTTCCCATCACCATAGAAACACATACCAATGACACTATCACCATATTCCAACAAAAACGAAGTTTTTTTCAAAACAAAATTATTTTCATTTTTTTCCATTTTATACACCAAAATCTGTCCTTCCGTATTCCCAACACTAATCAAAGTTCCTTTAATATCAGTACTTACTCTAAACGGTACCACCCCCAATACAATATCACACATTTTAAAACTCTCATTTTCTATGTCATAAAAATATATTTTTCTTCCTTCCGTACACAACACAACCACCCTTTCTTCTTTTACAAAACACGAACACCCAACCCTTTCTCTAAAATTATATTCTATTCTTTTAAAATCCTCACCAACCCCCATTTCCTTAATAAAATAAATTACTATAAATAAAGGGTATACCACTAATAACACTCCTTTACTATAAAATAACCCTCTAACACTATCTTTATAAACATCCCCTATAATATTACCATTATACATATTACCCCCCCTTTCATTATACATTTTAATTCTTTTTTCTTCATAATTATTTCTACTAAATTTATTTTCTTTTTCTCCAATAATTTTACCCTTTTTTTTATTTAAATCCCATTCTTTTACTGTCTTATCAATAACGGTATATAAAAATTTATTATCTTCTGTAAAAATAACATGTCCCATCTTACAATCCTTACACACAGGGGTTCTAACACCTAAATCTTTAAAAACTTCTATTCTCATATTATTACTCAATAAAAATATTTGATCTGTATTTCTATCTATAAGATACCCATTTGTTTCACTAACAACTCCTATATAAGAAGAAGTTAAAGATATAGCAGTACAACTTATATTTAAAAAAGTTTTAAGTAATTTTATATTTAAAATATTTGTACCACGTAAACACCAATCAAATCCTAGTTTTAGTAATGGAAGTTTTAAAGTATCTACTTTACTAACTAATACTTTGTTATGACTTTTGGCTAACTTTTTTAAATCAAGTATTGTAGATTGTAGATGTTCAAGTTCTGTGTCTTGCTTGTGTAACCTATCTTCAAGATCTTTTATTTTTTGGTGTAGTTGTATGTTCTCTTGGATTATAAATTCGTGTTCTTTTCTTAGAGAATCTAAAAGATCGTAAAATATGTTTTTTTGTGATGTTGGTCTGTGACGAAACATTGAAGGGCTTTTTATTATTTGTATTAATAAAAGGTATTTCATAGAGGTTTAATTATTTTGTGATAGAGTAGGGGGTGTTAGTGACAGTAGGGTATGTCATAGGGTCTTAATGACAGTAGGATTGTCATAGGATGTTAGTGATAGGAGTAGGTTAGAGGCTGTTAATAACAGTAGAGTAAGGAAGAGGTAGTGTTAATAATAGGAATATGTCATAGGTAGTGTTAATAATAGGAATATGCCAGAGGTAGTGTTATTTATAAGGACTTTTAAATAACGGTTAATACAGTATTCTTACAAAATAAAAAAAAAAATTATTTATTAAATCTTATAAATAAAGAACAACAGAGACTGAAATATTTATTTAAGAAATTTTTATTTAAATAAACATAAAACCTATAACTCAATCCTTCGCAGATCCCATATATCCCATATATCCTTTTACTTTATCTTCTTAAATAAATAAACACAGAACTTCTCTTATATCCCTATCTCTCATCTAATATCCCATATATTCCATATATCCTTTTACTTTATCTTCTTAAATAAATAAACACAGAACTTCTGTAACTTACTTATCTCTTCACTAAGTTCACTTACCCCTATTTCATCAATAGGTTTTTCACATCCTAGTTGATAACTATATATCTTATCTTTCTCAATACAATATCTATTTAAATATTCTTTATAAATAAAATTAACAACAATATATTTTTTACCAATAAAACTGTTACACAAAGAACATTGAATTATATTATATGTACAATCTTTATCTAACGTATTATTACTTACTATATTTGTAGGAAGTATATTTGTTGTAGTTGCTAATGTAGAAAATATTAGTGTGTTGTTTTTGTAGTTAAGAAGTGTAAATGAATCACCTAGTATTGTTTTACATGACTTGCATTGAATTACAAATGGGTTTTGTTGTATCATTGGGAAATACGGTTTTAACGATTTAAATATTTTAAATGAGTGGGGTACGGTTATAGTAGGGTTATAGTAGGGTTATAGTAGGGTTATAGTAGGGTTATAGTAGGGTTATAGTAGGGTTATAGTAGGGTAGGGTTATAGTTATATTAGGGTGATAGTTATAGTAGGGTAGTTATAAGAATTAAGAATAAAATTTGTATAAATAAGAATAAGAATAGAAATTTTATTTAAGATTTGGATTAAAGAAATGAGAGAATTTAAATATTTCAAAAAAAAAATTTTGAAAATATAATTTAAGATTTCAGTTGAAAAGCTTTTTTATTTTTTATTTTAATTAGATTGTAAGATGGGTAGTTGGAAAAAAGTAGACAGCGAAAATATGAAAACAGAAAAAATTAAGGCTGTAAACAACTTGGAGAAAGGCGCAAGTGAGATTTTTATGTGTGATGTAGATGTAGCAATGTTATCCGAGAGACTTCAACCTCCACCGACCAACCACCAAGCAGTAGTTGTCAGACTAGTCCTGTCTGCTTGGTTGACACCATACCCTCGTCTTCTGGTACCGATGCCACTGCGTTTGGACCAGCCAAAGGCATGACAAACCTCAATACAGATGCCCTTCTAAAAGGGAATCGACTGATGGTATTGCACTCAATACTTGACTCTGTCACAGTCGTAGAGCAGGAAGGGCCTAGATCTGCTATTCTAGCAGTGCAAAAGAGGTTTGAGAGAATGCCCAGAAATGGCTGGCCCGCTACTCTGAGGTACTATAATGAGAAATTTAGCTGCACACTAGATACCGATGCGTTTAAAAAACTCGCACAAAATGAGGCAGAAAGGAAAATAAGGCAAGAAGAGAATGGAGAGCGACATAGAATCGCCACTTGTCTCACTGAGCCTAGCACCCTGACTGACACCACGGAGTTCATAAACCTGAGAGATAAATTTTTGAGTAAAATCAAAGAAATCTCGGAGGAGGAAATTGGAAAAGTGGTGGTCCGAACTCGAAAGCTTCCAAGTGAATTGGTTGACAGTAAAGTTTAGGACCTTATAAATCGAATTATTGGTGAGTATGCTGATTCTTATGTGCCGATGACGATAACTGCAGTGGCACGGATAATCCAGGCAGCCCAGGTATGCTATGACCAGGTAACACGCAAAGAAGAGCCTAGATCCGCTTGTAAGGAAACCATAGAAAGTAAAATTTCTAAGTTAGTACTTTCCAAAGATCTTCTCGAGAAGGCTCGTAAGCAGGAAAAGCTCTCCACTTCGGAAACGAAGAGCCTTAAGAAAATCATGCGAGAGTTTAATTTAACCTTGAGCAGCGTAACCGATCTTTCTGAGGCTTTAGTTAAGAAGAATGAGTCTTTGAATGTTTACGAGAAAAAAATTACGATGCATGAAAGCAGGAAGCGATTCCGAAAAGAGAATCGTATGTTTGAGATTTTCCGAGGTCGATTTTATCGTGTGTTATCTGAGCGTGTGGAATCCGAGCATGTGGTTAGTCGTGATGAAATTGTGAGTTTTTGGTCTACAATGTGGAACAAAAAGGATAAAATAGTTATGTATGATGCTTATTTGATTCCATTTGTATCAGATAATCATCCGACCACGTTTCCTTCACTTGATGAATTTGTAAATATCATTAATTGGCTCCCCAATTGGAAAGCTGCTGGAATTGATGGTATTTACAATTTTTTCATTAAGAAACTTACAACTCTTCACAAATATATTTATGATATTGTGAAAGTTATATGTTTAGAAGGAACACCTCAAGCTGATTGGTTTTACTGCAGACTTAACTATTTGATACCCAAAGGAATTCCACAAAGAGGCTCGGACTACAAGCCAATCACTTGTATGTCCAACCTCTATAAGTTAACGATCCAGTGTGTAACGAAGGTCATTCAACTTGAAGTGAAAAGGCGAGGGTTGCTTGCAGAGAACCAATTAGGGGCGGTAAGAGGTGTGCTGGGAGCGAAAGAGCAGGCTCTACTGAATATAGCCTTAAATAAAGAGTACGGAAACAATCTTAAGGCAACATGGATTGATGTTAAAAAAGCTTATGATTCAATAGATCATGCTTATTTAACTCAATGCATTGAAAACCTTAATTTACCTAATTGGATCGTGAAATTTATCAAGGTAATTATATCAAAATGGAAAATTGATATATCAGTAGGGCCTGATAAAATCATGAGCAAGAAGATTGAGAGAGGGATTTTGCAAGGAGATAGTTTGTCACCATTGTTGTTTGTGTTGTGTATGGATCCATTAAGCCGAAAGCTTAATGAAAAATACACAAAAGTGACAGTACAAACAGATACAGAATCCCATTCTACTAATCATTTCTTGTTTATTGATGATCTTAAGCTCCTTGCTAAAGACAGCTCCACATTGAGTGCTATGACAGGCGAGGCAAAGGAATTTTTAGAGGTGATTGGCTTAGAGATTAACAAAGAGAAGTCAGCCACAAATGATACATGTTGTGAAGATACTGCTACTCTTCTAGAAGGTGTTAGTGTTTACAAATATTTAGGAATAATAGAAGATAGCAGAGGAATCCCAACACGTAGCTCATTTGAAGAAGTACAAAGCAAACTTATATCAAGAGTTGAAAGACTTTGTTACACTAGATTAAATGCAAAAAATTTATTTTCTGCAATCAATCAACATGTGCTATCCTTAATCACTATCATATAGGTGTACTTCGACTTGAACCGGCTGACTTCTCTAAGTTAGATGATGCAGTGCGTGCGGTGTTGGTGAAGAATAAGATACATCTCCGCCCAGGATGTAAAGAGCGTTTGTATCTTCCTAGAACAGAACTTGGAAAAGGCCTACATAGTGTTGAGTTGCGAAGCGAACATATGCTTCTGCAACTCTTGGATTGTCTGGAAAAAAGTAAAGAAATATCAACTAGACGAGCAGCAATCCTCAAGGATGAAAATAATAATAAAACCCATCTTGCACTAATAAAAGGCTCCTTAAAAGTAAAGTACAGGTTGGTAGAAGAAGTCACTAAGAAAAGTTTAGAAGAAGCTCAACTTGCAAAACTATATAACGAAATAGAAAAACGAAAACTCCATTCAAAGTTATATAATGCAAGAAAAAATGAGCTTGTGACTGTTAGTGACTCTTCAAGATGGCTAAAGAGAGGAAATATTATGCCACGAAATGAAGCTGTGTTCTGCTATATCCAGGATAGAAATGTATTCTGGTGAGCAGATGGTATGTGTCACACTGCGGGAAGTCTGGTAAGACTGTAGATCATCTGGCAACCCGATGTGAAAAAATGCTAAGCCATAACTACACCAGACGGCATAATGAAGTGGTTAGATGCCTACACTTGATTCTCTTAAATAGATATAAGTTTAAGTCTTCAAAACGAATAAGGAGTCACTCAGTTCAAGAAATTCTTGATAATGAGTATGCAGAGATAAGAGTGGACACCAGAATTAAAACTGATGTTAAAATTCGGAATAACAGACCCGACATATTTATTTTAGATAAGAAGAAGAATAAGATAACACTCATTGAAGTAGGAATCACTTCCCAAGATTCCCTTAAAATAGTTTAAACTGAAAAACTTAGGAAGTATGACCTGCTGCCAATGATTTGGGTCTTATTTATAAGTGTAGTGTTGAGATAATTCTTATGTGATGACCTGAGACGGTATTGTGACAAAATACCATAAATTACATCTTAAAAGACTAGAAATACCCATAAATGTAGAGGCATATATACAATGCATGTACTCAAGAAGACAGTCGAAACTATTTCCTTTGATCGACGAAGAGTACTTGAGTCAGGACTAAATGCCGAAGAGAGCTGGGCGAGAGCTTCAATGGGTGTTATTATGAGAGCAAAGATGCATGAGGAACCACACTCCCTTTAAACGAGAGAAGAGAGAGGCAGATGGTGCAAAAAATTTTTAACCGAAAAATAAAGCACCCCTTATTTCACAAGGAGGAACCACTTTAGAGGAACCGACCAATAACAAAAATGAAGAGTCGGATTTAGAAGAAGAGACAAAAGTGGTTAAAGAGGTAGAAGAAAACATATAAATGGTAAAAATATTTTAACTCAGAATTTTATTAAATAAAAATTGATTATCTAATCCTATTTTTTTAAATTAGATCAAATATATTTCAAAAAAAAATTTTAATTAATAAAACTCTGGGTTAACAAATTTTTCTCTTTTCTAAATAATTCTTCCCACCATTTCAACCAATTATATTTCTTCCTCCAACTCCAACTCTTCATTTGTATTAGTTGATGGTTCCTTTGCTGTGGTTATGCCATCCAAAATAAGGGGTAAAATATTTTTTGTATTTTCAGTTTTAACATCATCTTCTTCGTCGTCTAATTGCTTTAAAGGGGGTATTGGTTGTTTATGCATCTCAGCTCGTAAAATAACACTTAATGATGCACTCTCCCAGCTCTCTTCGGCATTTGGTTCAGACTCAAGTACTCTTCGTCGATCAAAAGAAATTGTTTCGACTGTATTCTGGAGTACTATGTATTGTATCTAAGCTTCTACATTTATGGGTATTTGCAGTCTCTTAACATAAGTCTAATGGTATTTTGTCACAATACTGTCCCAGGTCATCACATAAGGAATTATCTCTACACTGCATTTATAAATAAGACTTAACTCATTAGCTAATAGATCATACTTATAAGCTTCTCTGTTTTAACTATTGGAAGAGAGTCTTGGGATGTGATTCCTACTTCAATGAGCATTATCCTATTCTGGCTTTTGTCTAAAATAAATATATCTGGTCTGTTACACTAAAACATAAATATATATAAGAATATAAATATAAATATGTATGAAAGAATATAAACGTATTTTATAATACCCAATTTTCTTCTATACAATTCTTGTGATATTTTTCCTTAATACTCTATGCATTATTTAGTAACGTGAAATTAATGATAACAAATTGCTCAAAAATAGTCTAAATATTTTCTTATAAACATTTTTGAACTTCGTATTCCTGGTATTTTGTTTGTAAAAAAGCTCATAACGAGAATTCAAAGTCTTAAAAGAACATTTAATTTTTATGATAAATACCTGTTTAGGTTTCTAATTTAGTATGATATCTAGTTTTGTACCTTTCTGAGAATGTAATATTTTCCGGTTCTACCCCAATTCTAATAGTTACATGTATTACTGAAGTGTTAAATAATAGCCTGGTAAAAACTGTTACCTATAACAATTCTTTACTAAACGATCATCATTATCAAAAATATCAGTTTCACATAAAAATTTAAAAAAATTGTTTGTCTTTTATTTCGGTTCCATCTATTAAATACCATGCTTGTGCTAAAGCCTTTTCAATCTTACTAGAGACACGAGTAAACAACCAATAACTTGATTTCGATAAAGATTGCACTTATATAATATTACATCATTTAGAAATCGATAGTTTAATATAAAGAGTTTTAATACCTTTGCAAGAGACATTCGATTGTTTGATTTCCTGTTTGAAGTTATATTTGAGTTTGCGGATGTTGATACCGAATAGGGTTTCTTAAAATATTAAAATCTACACAAATTTTTACAAATATAATCGAAAAGTATTTTTAATTTCTGAATGCAGCATTCAGGTGGTCTTTCTTTGGTAATCGGTTCGTGAAAGTATTATACAACGTGTCCGCTAGATTTTGTTTGCACATGTACAGCCAAAGCCATAATTTGAGTCAACTTCATTGCAGAATCAACTTTATATGAAGTTATTTTTGATTCCTTGGGTGATTATTGATCTATTAAATCAATAATAATATGTTACCTCGGTCTTTTTGCTGTTACAAATCGTAGATTATCAGATCCTTTGGAAAAGCAAAGGCATTACGAAGCTTAAACGTTTCAATACCAAATTATTATTTCTTAAATATCTAACCATATGTATCCCTTTCTAGATCGAACTGAATATTGCTATTATTCTGATTCTGATGTTAAAAGAACCCTGTAAATATTTCCGGATGAGACTCATAATAAACATCTTAGGTGGCTTTTAAATCCTTTCTCCATTCCTTTTCTTACGTTTTTATCCTTGTTTGGAAAAAGCTTTACATCTTCATAAAATTCTTTTTTAGAACAATTTATAATAAAGCTTAATTGTCACAGTTTAAATTGTCGTTTCTTTCTTTTATCTTAGTCAATGTAATTTTTTTTGATTTGCTTATTACCACCAAAAGTTTATAAAAATGAGTCTTCAACTACCACTTATGTTTGTTAAGAAAAATACAAACAAAAATTTTTCAAGCCGTTTGGTTTTATCAATGTTTTTAAATTTATAGCAGATTCTATTTTTATTTTTATAGTAAGTTAAGGAAAAGGTGAGCAATAGAATACGAGTTTGATTATTATTTATGTTCCTAATTTTCATATAATTACTTAAAAATTATAGTTAGACTATTTTGATCTTTCTTCAGATTTCTAACAAGAACCACAATAAAGTAGGAAATATATTTTTTGAGAATTATCTTTAGCAAAAAAAATTCATAGAGTTAAAAAGCTTTAAAATAAAAGGCTAATATTTGAAAAGGGTCATATTTTTTGTGTTTAAAACGTACATTTGTACAGAACTTAAGAATTTTTTTTGTAGGAATATATTCAAACAACTTTATAATATGTAGTTCGAATTAGGAAAAAAAATATTTAAATCATAAAAAAGCTAAATTTGTTTGTGACCTTTAATTAAAGAATTTAGCAGCAACCGCATCCACCACAGCCGCAGTTACATTGACCACCTCTGCCTCCAGAACATCCACAGCCACCACCTCCGCAAGCTTGACATCCGTTACCCCCACACCCTTGACATCCACCATACCCTCCATTTCCTCTGTACCCTCCATATCTTGAGCAAAAGGCCACATTCAAATTCATAAAATTCTTCAAAATCATGAATATAGTGATTATTTTAGAAAACAAGAAAAGAATAGAATTTTTGTTCATTATTCCGAATAATTTAGATATATAAATACTTTCAAAAAAAAATGGACTAACAGTTTTTTACAAAAAAATAATAATTTTTTATTAGCTTATACATTTATAAAGTTACCTATAATTTTATAATTGAAATATAAGTTATCTTTATTTTTATATTCTCCTTACAAAAATACCAATGTTTTTCCTAATTTTTTTTGTCTCAATAATTTTCTTCTAAAAACACAAATGATTTTTTTTAAAATTTACAATTTTTTTATTCGTTAGTTTAACCTTTACCTACTGACCATTAAAAATAATTTTTTAGTTTCAAAAATCTTTCCCTCTAATATCATAAACTTATATCTTATATCATAAACTTATATCTTATTATAATATCATATACTTATATCATATTTTTATTTTAAAGTATCACATCTTTTTTAAAACAGTGGCAAGTGTTATTTTGTTTTTATGACATTAACGCCGTTCTAGGTTCAACATAAATGACTGCTACCCCAACACTCCATCAGTAACCCCTACGATACCTACGTCTCATAGCCTTTCATCTACCAGGTGTTAGAACCTAAATAATAGGCGAGGCAGTTGTGCGAGTTTGTTAATTTCGGTTTCATGGAGTGTGATCGAAAGCCGAAACCTTCCCTGGGCTCCCCTATACGTTGCAGCATTCCCACTTATTCTACACTTTCTGAACCCAATAAACTTCTAGCTGAGATATATTTCAGAGACTTACATGGGGTCCACCTAGACAGTGCAATGTCATACCAACAGGTATAACCTGCTACTTAGCTCTCCCGGCTTTTAATGGTTTTTATTTTCATATCTCCCAGGCGCTAAGTCATCTAACCCGAGTGAGCAAGGCTAGGTTTCCATACTTTTACATGGCAATTACCTACATTTTCAGCTGCGGTCTGCGCGCTGTTAAATAAAAAAACACAAATAAATTTGTAGAAAAAGTTTCTCCATTTCGTAGACATCTTTTCCTCATAACAACTCCTATAGAACAACCGAAGATGTAGTGTGGTTTTATTCCAACAAAAAATCTAAACGATGATTTATAAATAAATCTCATGTACAAATTTCCAAGCAGATTGGTAATTTATGTGGTTATCCTCTCTCCAAAACTTATATCATATACTTACATCTTATTACAATATCTTATACAAATTATACTTCAATATTTTAAAAATATTTTGTTAAATAATTATTTTGGTTTCATCTTTTTTATTTTTACCTTTTGAGTTATTTACTTCTTTCTTTCTCTTCATAATAAATTTTTTCAAATGTATATTATGGTTTTATCTTTACATATTTATCTTATTTTCTTTCTCTTCTTTATAGATTTTGTACTTATCTTTCTTTGGTTAAATTTTCTCTCCTTTCGACTTTTATAAATTCCTTTCTTTCCTTCTCTTCATTCTTTATAAAAATCTTTTAAATTTTAGTCTGGTTACAACTTTTTATAAATTTACTTCTTTCTTTCCTTCTTTCATTCTTTGTAAATATCTCTTAAATTTATTCTGATTAGATCTTCCTATATTTCTTTCCTTCCCCGTCTTCATTCTTTATAAATATATATTTTAAATTTATTCTGATTGAATCTTTCTATATTTCTCTTATATTTCTTTTTTTAAAAAATATATTTCGTACTAAAAATATCTCTTAAATCCGAATATTTTTATCTTAAATTTTTAGTAAAATAACGAATTTAAAAAAAATAAAAATTTTTCCATTTTTTTTTAAATTTAACAAAACCGAATATCCCTGTTATGACAGTAGAAAAGGTAAGTAAAGAAAAATATCTAATTTAAGAAAAATCCGATGAAAGAAATATCAATATTCAAACTAACAATAAACATGTGTGTGGGTGAAAGTGGTGAAAAGCTAAACCGAGGAGCAAAAGTGCTTGAACAGTTGACCGGTCAAAAACCAAAATTTTCAAAAGCAAAAGTTACCATTCGATCTTTTGGTATTCGACGTAATGAAAAGATTGCGTGCTATGTCACTGTTAGTGGTGAAAAGGCTAGAAATATTCTTCAAAATGCTTTAAAAGTAAAAGAATTTGAGCTTCCTGCTCGATGTTTCAGTAGTTCTGGTACGTTTGGATTCGGTATACAGGAACATATTGATTTAGGAATGAAATATGATCCATCTATTGGTATTTTCGGAATGGATTTCTGTGTTATGCTTGGTAGACCCGGTTTCAGAGTTTCACGAAGAAAAAGATGTAAATCCGTTGTTGGAAAAAAACATCGAATCGGTAAAGATGAAGCAGCTAAGTGGTTTGTCGAGAATTATGATGGAATTATTTTAAATAAATAATTTCTTAGTTTTTTAAATTCCTTTATATCTGATTCTTTACAAATCTATTATTTTTGATCTTCTAAGTAATTCTTTGAAATTAATTTTTTTTAATTCTATACTGTGATCCTTATAAATTTCATTATTTGAAATATATTATGGGATCCTTTGTAAATTTTATTATTTTAAATCTATTATGTGATTCATTATCAATTTTAAATTTTAAATCTATTTAGTGATTCCTTAGAAGTATTTTTTTTTCTAATTTATTTTAAAAACGAATTATTGAAGTTTTCCAATTTTTTTAATATCAATCATAATTTTTGATTCAAAATATACTTTTAAAGATTCTTCTACTTAATACATAAATTTAAAATATCATTTATTTACAAAAAAGCTTTTTTAATTTATATTTATCGCCTTAAATCTACCTTTTTTACTGTTTTATTTAAATCGTATTTTATATTTTACTATTATTCTACAGTTTCTATGTCGATGCTATTAGTTGGTCTACGAATTGAATTATGGTATTTCGAAGGTTTTTTCGTACTTGTTAGAATTTGGAGGTTACCTGTACTGAGAATATGAATTCTCCTACCATCTTAATTCCCGGTATAACTACTAATAATGGTGTTTCTCAACTTATAATGTAATTTTGATTTAACTTATCTCTTTTTTTTGTTCAAAAAAATACTTTTGTGTTTTTGAGTGGTCTATACTGAAGTAAACCTTATTATCACTGATATTATAAACTTATTAAGGTATATTTTACAGTATTTAGTTGCAACGTTATTTTACATTATAAATTATCAGAAAATCACATTACTTATAAACAAAGAGCCAATTAATTTTCCTAGATATCTTAGTTCGTTGTTTTTTCTTTTCAAAAATCCTAAAACAAAACCTTGAAACTTTTTTTTCTTAAAAACTATAATAAAATTGAGTTAATACCTAAAAATTTTTTTCATTTAAAAGTATCACATCTTTTTTAAATAGTGGCAAGTGTTATATTTGTTTTCATGACATTAACGCAGTTCTAGGTTTAACATAAATAACTGCTACCCCAACACTCCATCGGTAACCCCTACGATACCTACGTCTCATAGCCTTTCATCTACCAGGTGTGTAGAACCTAAATTAATAGGCGAGGCAGTTGCCCGGAGTTCGTTAAAATTCGTTGCATGGAGTGTGATCGAAGGCCGAAGCCGCCCTGGGCTCCCCTATACTATGCAGCATTCCCACTTACTCTACACTTTCTGAACCCAATAAACTTCTAGCTAAGATATATTTCAGAGATTTACATGGGGTCCACCTAGACAGTGCAATGACATACCAACAGGTATAACCTGCTACTTAGCTTCTCCTGGCTTTAAATGGTTTTTTTGTTTTGTATCTCCCAAGCGCTAAGTCTTCTAACCCGAGTGAGCAAGACTAGGTTTCAATGCTTTTACATGGCAATTACCTACATGTTCAGCTGCGGTCTGCAATCTGATTACATAAAAAACTACAAATAAATTTGTAGAAAAAGTTTCTCCATTTCTTAGACCTCTTCTCTTCATAACAACTCTCATGGAACAACCGAAGATGTAGTGTGGTTTTATTACCACAAAAAATCTAAACGAGGATTTATAAATAAATCTCATGTACAAATTGCCAAGCAGAAGGTTTTTTATGTGGTTATCCTCCCTCCACGTAATTAATATCTAAAATCAATATATAAATTATATTATGTCTAATTAAAACATTAATTTTTATTCGAATACTTACTCATATATTCCCCACATCTATTCAATAATTCATTGAATAAAATGACTATTAATTGATTTCTCGAACTTTAACTTAATTTGCAAAAAAAATAAATCTGTATATCAATGTATTATTAAATAAGGTGGAGGGAGGATAACCACATAAAAAACTTTCTGCTTGGCAATGAGTGTGTGAAACTGGTGTGAGATCATTGTTTGGATTTTTGGTGGTAATAAAACCACACTACATCTTCGGTTGTTCCATGAGAGTTGTTATGAGGAGAAGAGGTCTAAGAAATGGAGAAACTTTTTCTACAAATTTATTTGTAGTTTTTTATGTAATCAGATTGCAGACCGCAGCTGAAAATGTAGGTAATTGCCATGTAAAAGCATGGAAACCTAGCTTTGCTCACTCGGGTTAGAAGACTTAGCGCCTGGGAGATATAAAAATTAAAACCATATAAAGCCAGGAAAGCTAAGTAATAGGTTATACCTGTTGGTATGACATTGCACTGTCTAGGTGGACCCCATGTAAGTCTCTGAAATATATCTTAGCTAGAAGTTTATTGGGTTAGAAAGTGTAGAATAAGTGGGAATGCTGCATAGTATAGGGGAGCCCAGGGGGGGCTTCGGCCTTCGATCACACTCCATGCAACGAATTTTAACGAACTCCGGGCAACTGCCTCGCCTATTAATTAGGTTCTACACACCTGGTAGATGAAAGGCTTTGGGATGTAGGTATCGCAGCGGTTACTGATGGAGTTTTGGGTAGCAGTTATTTATGTTAAACCTAGAACTGCGTTAATGTCATGAAAACAAATATAACACTTACCACGGTTTTAAAAAAGATGTGATACTTTTAAATAAAATATTTATTAAATAATATTATTAATCTATCTATCCAATATATTAAATTAATATTAGTATTAAATGAATATTTATAATTTTAAAAAGCTTCAAACAAATATTTTAAATTATCTGATAGGATGTATATTGAAGATGATCTATAATAAACTCAATATTAAATGTTTCTATTCTCTTGATAAAATTATTATTTAAGATAACGAAGTATGATGTGGTTTTAAATTGATTATTCCAACTGTAATATAATATTAAGATTATGTTTGAGTAATAGAATGTATAATTTTGAGTTTTTAATCGTAATTAAAATATATACTATAAACAGAAACCGAGATAATGAATAAATAAAAACCTAATTAAGATATCTAAATGTATATAATGGTATATATGATGCATTAAGGTGTATCAAGGTATATGAAGGAATTTAAAGGAATGTAAAGAATACTAAATAAATGTAAAGAAATATAAAGAAATTTAAATAAATGTAAAGAAATGTAACTAAATGTAAAGAACTGTAGAAGAATGTAAAGAAATATAAAGAAATGTAAATAAATGTAAATAAATGTAAATAAATGTAGAAGAATGTAAAGAAATGTAAAGAAATGTAAAGAAATGTAAATAAATGTAAATAAATGTAGAAGAATGTAAAGAAAGGTAAAGAAATATAAAGAAATGTAACTAAATGTAAAGAACTGTAGAAGAATGTAATCAAATATAAAGAAATGTAAAGAAATGTAAAGAAATGTAAAGATACTTTGATTATCAATGGCATTCAAATAATTCAATAAAAGAAGAAAATTTGTGATTTAAAAAAACAAAGATAAAAAATAAAATATGTTTAGGTATGTCTTTTAATCATACTTCGTCTATTTTTTGTTTAATACCGTCTGATGCCTTTTGTGCTTTACTTTTAATATACTTTTTAACGTTTCCTTGTGCTGCAGCTATTCTGTTAGAAACACCGGTTTCGGCTTTTTTGTATCTCCTTTTGAAACCACGACCCATTTTCTTAGCAGAATTTTTAGTTATGTTGGCTGCGTCGTTAATTGCGTCTCCAATTTTTCCCCCAGAATTTTGCAAATGTTGTATTGTATCTTTATAAGAATCGCGTACCGTTCGAACTGTTCTCCCAAACATTCCTTTCCGTTTCTCTTTAGACGGTTCTGATAGTGGATCCGGTTCATAAACTTGCGAATCAGTTGAATTTATAGCCACTGGTGTACGTAATGCTTGTGTGACCACAGCTTCACACGGAATACATAAAACCGACATAAAAACTCCCAGATATACAATCAAACCCATGGATAGCCATTTTTTACAATATTTATATCTCCAAAATATACCATATATAGAAACCTATTATATTACTCCTTTTTTTTTGATTGATACCAATTATACAATTTGACAATTATTTAATATAGATTATCATTAATTTAATTTTATTTAATAATTGATTTTACTGGTTATCTTTCTTATTATCTTAAATGTTTCATACAGATAAATAATTTGATCAAAATTTTTTTTCCTCTCTTAAAATATTATTAAAATTAATTTTTTATAATTTTAATTAAGGAAATATATAATTGAAATAAAATATTTTTCTAATTAAAATCTGGTTTACTAAATTTCGTCTCTTTTATACATTATTTATACGCTTTTTATACTTATTCTTATATACTACTCTTAATATTAGTTCTTATATAGTTTCTTAGCACATTTTTTATACCATTCTTGCATACTTTATTAATACTACTTCCTATAGATTCTCCCCTATAACCATTTCTTATACTCCTTCCTATATATTCTCCCATATAACCATTTCTTATACCACTTCCTATAGATTCTCCCATAAAACCATTTCTTAATAACACTTCTCACATAACCATTTCCCAATATATGCTTAATACTACTTCTTATATACATATTCTTATATAGTACTTTCTAATACATCCTAAATTATAATTTAAATTCTTTATTATTTTGATTATCTAATCCTATTTTTTTAATTTAGATCGAATATATTTCAAAAAAAATATTTCAAAAAAAATTTTTTTTAATAAAATTCTGGGTTAACAAATTTTTCTCTTTTCTAAATAATTCTTCCCACCATTTCAACCACTTCTATTTCTTCCTCCAACTTCAACTCTTCATTTGTATTAGTTGATGGTTCCTTTGCTGTGGTTATGCCATCAAAAATAAGGGGTAAAATATTTTTTGTATTTTCAGTTTTAACATCATCTTCTTCAGTCGTCTACTTGCTTTAAAGGGAGTATTGGTTGTTTATGCATCTCAGCTCCTAAAATAACACTTAATGATGCACTCTCCCAGCTCTCTTCGGCATTTGGTTCAGACTCAAGTACTCTTCGTCGATCAAAAGAAATTGTTTCGACTGTCTTCTTGAGTACTATGGATTGTATATATGCTTCTACATTTATGGGTATTTGCAGTCTCTTAACATAAGTCTTATGGTATTTTATCACAATACCGTCCCAGGTCATCACATAAGGAATTATCTCTACACTGCATTTATAAATAAGACCTAACTCATTAGCTAATAGATCATACTTATAAGCTTCTCTGTTTTAACTATTGGAAGAGAGTCTTATGATGTGATTCCTACTTCAATGAGGGTTATCCTATTCTGGCTTTTGTCTAAAATAAATATATCTGGTCGCTTACACTAAAACATAAATATATATAAGAATATAAATATAAATTTGTATGAAAGAATATAAACGTATTTTATAATACCCAATTTTCTTCTATACAATTCTTATGATATTTTTCCTCAATACTCTATTCATTATTTAGTAACGTGAAATTAATGCGAACAAATTGTTCAAAAATAGTCTAATTATTTTCCTTAGAAACATTTTTGAACTTCGTATTCCTGGTATTTTGTTTGTAAAAAAGCTCATTACGAGAATTCAAAGTCTTAAAAGAACATTTAATTTTTATGATAAATACCTGTTTAGGTTTCTAATTTAGTATGATATCTAGTTTTGTACCTTTCTGAGAATGTAATATTTTCCGGTTCTAACCCAATTCTAATATTTACATGTATTACTGAAGTGGCAAATAATAGCCTGGTAAAAACTGTTACCAATAACAATTCTTTTCTAAACGATCATCATTATCAAAAATATTTGTTTCACATAAAAATTTAAAAAAATTGTTTATCTTTTATTTCGGTTCCATCTTTTTTATACCATGCTTGTGCTAAAGCCTTTTTCAATCTTACTAGGGACACGAGTAAACCGCCAATAACTTGATTTCGATAAAGATTGCACTTATATAATATTACATTCATTTAGAAATCGATAGTTTAACATAAAGAGTTTTAATACCTTTGCAAGAGACATTTAATTGTTTGATTTCCTGTTTGAAGTTATATTTGAGTTTGCGGATGTTGATACCGAATAGGGTTTCTTAAAATATTAAAATCTACACAAATTTTTACAAATATAATCGAAAAGTATTTTTAATTTCTGAATGCAGCATTCAGGTGGTCTTTCTTTGGTAATCGGTTCGTGAAAGTATTATACAACGTGTCCGCTAGATTTTGTTTGCACATGTACAGCCAAAGCCATAATTTGAGTCAACTTCATTGCAGAATCAACTTTATATGAAGTTATTTTTGATTCCTTGGGTGATTATTGATCTATTAAATCAATAATAATATGTTACCTTGGTCTTTTTGCTGTTACAAATCGTAGATTATCAGATCCTTTGGAAAAGCAAAGGCATTACGAAGCTTAAACGTTTCAATACCAAATTATTATTTCTTAAATATCTAACCATATGTATCCCTTTCTAGATCGAACTGAATATTGCTATTATTCTGATTCGGATTTTAAAAGAACCCTGTAAATATTTCCGGATGAGACTCATAATAAACATCTTAGGTGGCTTTTAAATCCTTTCTCCATTCCTTTTCTTACGTTTTTATCCTTGTTTGGAAAAAGCTTTACATCTTCATAAAATTCTTTTTTAGAACAATTTATAATAAAGCTTAATTGTCACAGTTTAAATTGTCGTTTCTTTCTTTTATCCTAGTCGATGTAATTTTTTTTGATTTGCTTATTACCACCAAAAGTTTATAAAAAGGAGTTTTCAACTACCACTTATGTTTGTTAAGAAAAATACAAACAAAAATTTTTCAAGCCGTTTGGTTTTATCAATGTTTTTAAATTTATAGCAGATTCTATTTTTATTTTTATAGTAAGTTAAGGAAAAGGTGAGCAATAGAATACGAGTTTGATTATTATTTATGTTCCTAATTTTCATATAATTACTTAAAAATTATAGTTAGACTATTTTGATCTTTCTTCAGATTTCTAACAAGAACCACAATAAAGTAGGAAATATATTTTTTGAGAATTATCTTTAGCAAAAAAAATTCATAGAGTTAAAAAGCTTTAAAATAAAAGGCTAATATTTGAAAAGGGTCATATTTTTTGTGTTTAAAACGTACATTTTTACAGAACTTAAGAATTTTTTTGTAGGAATATATTTAAACAACTTTATAATATGTAGTTCGAATTAGGAAAAAAAATATTTAAATCATAAAAAGCTAAATTTGTTTGTGACCTTTAATTAAAGAACTTAGCAGCAACCGCATCCACCACAGCCGCAGTTACATTGACCACCTCTGCCTCCAGAACATCCACAGCCACCACCACCGCAGTTACATTGACCACCTCTGCAACCATAACATCCACAGCCACCACCTCTGCAAGCTGGACATCCGTTACCCCCACACCCTCGACATCCACCATATCCACCATACCCTCCGTTTCCTCTGTACCCTCCATATCTTGAGCAAAAGGCCACATTCAAATTCATAAAATTCTTCAAAATCATGAATATAGGAAATTATTTTAGAAAACAAGAAAAGAATAGAATTTTTTTTCATTATTCAGAATAGTTTAGATATATAAATACTTTCAAAAAAAAAAATGGACTAACAGTTTTTTACAAAAAAATAATAATTTTTTATTAGCTTATACATTTATAAAGTTACCTATAATTTTATAATTGAAATATAAGTTACCTTTACTTTTATATTCTGCTCAAAAAATACCAATGTTTTTACTAATTTTTTAAGTCTCAATAATTTTTTTTTAAAAACACAAATGATTTTTTTTAAAATTTACAATTTTTTTATTCGTTAGTTTAACCTTTACCTACTGACCATTAAAAATAATTTTTTAGTTTCAAAAATCTTTCCCTCTAATATCATACACTTATATCTTATTATAATATTTATACTTATATCATATTTTTATTTAAAAGTATCACATCTTTTTAAAATAGTGGCAAGTATTATTTTTGTTTTTATGACATTAACGCAGTTCTAGGTTTAACATAAATAACTGCTACCCAAAAACTCCATCAGTAACCGCTGCGATACCTACATCCCATAGCCTTTCATCTACCAGGTGTGTAGAACCTAAATAATAGGCGAGGCAGTTGCCCGGAGTTTGTTAAAATTCGTTGCATGGAGTGTGATCGAAGGCCGAAGCCCCCCTGGGCTCCCCTATACTATGCAGCATTCCCACTTATTCTACACTTTCTAACCCAATAAACTTCTAGCTAAGATATATTTCAGAGACTTACATGGGGTCCACCTAGACAGTGCAATGTCATACCAACAGGTATAACCTATTACTTAGCTTTCCTGGCTTTATATGGTTTTAATTTTTATATCTCCCAGGCGCTAAGTCTTCTAACCCGAGTGAGCAAAGCTAGGGTTTCATACTTTTACGTGGCAATTACCTACATTTTCAGCTGCGGTCTGCGCGCTAGTTACATAAAAAACCACAAATAAATTTGTAGAAAAAGTTTCTCATTTTCTTAGACCTCTTCTCCTCATAACAACTTTCATGGAACAACCGAAGATGTAGTGTGGTTTTATTCCCACCAAAAATCCAAACAATGATATCACACCAGTTTCACACACTCATTGCCAAGCAGAAAGTTTTTTATGTGGTTATCCTCCCTCCACAATATATCTTATATCATATACTTATATCTTATTATAATATCATATACTTATATCTTATACTCTATCTTATTATAATATCTTATTATTCATCTTATACTAGAGACTTCCACCTCCACCGACCTTCCATGACACCACCGACCAACCACCAAGCAGTAGTTGTCAGACTAGTCCTGTCTGCTTGGTTGACACCATACCCTCGTCTTCTGGTACCGATGCCACTGCGTTTGGACCAGCCAAAGGCATGACAAACCTCAATACAGATGCCCTTCTAAAAGGGAATCGACTGATGGTATTGCACTCAATACTTGACTCTGTTACAGTCGTAGAGCATGAAGGGCCTAGATCTGCTATTCTAGCAGTGCAAAAGAGGTTTGAGAGAATGCCCAGAAATGGCTGGCCCGCTACTCTGAGGTACTATAATGAGAAATTTAGCTGCATACTAGATACCGATGCGTTTAAAAAACTTGCACAAAATGAGGCAGAAAGGAATATAAGGCAAGAAGAGAATGGAGAGCGACATAGAATCGCCACTTGTCTCACTGAGCCTAGCACCCTGACTGACACCACGGAGTTCATAAACCTGAGAGATAAATTTTTGAGTAAAATCAAAGAAATCTCGGAGGAGGAAATTGGAAAAGTGGTGGTCCGAACTCGAAAGCTTCCAAGTGAATTGGTTGACAGTAAAGTTTAGGACCTTATAAATCGAATTATTGGTGAGTATGCTGATTCTTATGTGCCGATGACGATAACTGCAGTGGCAAGGATAATCCAGGCAGCCCAGGTATGCTATGACCAGGCAACACGTAAAGAGAAGCCTAGATCCGCTTGGAAGGAAAACATAGAAAGTAAAATTTCTAAGTTAGTACTTTCCAAAGATCTTCTCGAGAAGGCTCGTAAGCAGAAAAAGCTCTCCACCTCGGAAACGAAGAGCCTTAAGAAAATCATGCGAGAGTTTAATTTAAACTTGAGCAGCGTAACCGATCTTTCTGAGGTTTTAGTTAAGAAGAATGAGTCTTTGAATGTTTACGAGAAAAATACGATGTATGAAAGTAGGAAGCGATTCCGAAAAGAGAATCGTATGTTTGAGATTTTCCGAGGTCGATTTTATCGTGTGTTATCTGAGCGTGTGGAATCCGAGCATGTGGTTAGTCGTGATGAAATTGTGAGTTTTTGGTCTACAATTTAGAACAAAAATGATGACACAGTCACGTACGATAGTTATTTGATTCCATTTGTATCAGATAATCATCCGACCACGTTTCCTTCACTTGATGAATTTGCATAGATCATTAATTGGCTCCCCAATTGGAAAGCATCTGGAATTGATGGTATTTACAATTTTTTTATTCTGAAACTTACAACTCTTCACAAATATATTTATGATATTGTGAAAGTTATATGTTTAGAAGGAACACCTCAAGCTGATTGGTTTTACTGCAGGCTTAACTATTTGATACCCAAAGGAATTCCACAAAGAGGCTCGGACTACAAGCCAATCACTTGTATGTCCAACCTCTATAAGTTAACGATCCAGTGTGTAACGAAGGTCATTCAACTTGAAGTGAAAAGGCGAGGGTTGCTTGCAGAGAACCAATTAGGGGCGGTAAGAGGTGTGCAGGGAGCGAAAGAGCAGGCTCTACTGAATATAGCCTTAAATAAGAGTACGGAAACAATCTTAAGGCAACATGGATTGATGTTAAAAAAGCTTATGATTCAATAGATCATGCTTATTTAACTCAATGCATTGAAAACCTTAATTTACCTAATTGGATCGTGAAATTTATCAAGGTAATTATATCAAAATGGAAAATTGATATATCAGTAGGGCCTGATAAAATCATGAGCAAGAAGATTGAGAGAGGGATTTTGCAAGGAGATAGTTTGTCACCATTGTTGTTTGTGTTGTGTATGGATCCATTAAGCCGAAAGCTTAATGAAAAATACACAGAAGTCACAGTACAAACAGATTAAGAATCCTATTCTACTAATCATCTCTTGTTTATTGATGATCTTAAGCTCCTTGCTAAAGACAGTTTGACATTGAGTGCTATGACAGACGAGGCAAAGGAATTTTTAGAGGTGATTGGGTTAGAGACTAACAAAGAGAAGTCAGCCACAAATGATAAGTGTTGTGAAGATACTGCTACTCTTCTAGAAAGTGTTATTCTTAACAAATATTCAGGAATAATAGAAGATAGCAGAGGAATCCCAACACGTAGCTCATTTGAAGAAGTACAAAGCAAACTTATATCAAGAGTTGAAAGACTTTGTCACACTAGATTAAATGCAAAAAATTTATTTTCTGCAATCAATCAACATGCGATATCGTTAATCAACTACCACATAGGAGTACTTCGACTTGAACCGGCTGACTTCTCTAAGTTAGATGATGCAGTGCGTGCGGTATTGGTGAAAAATAAGATACATCTCCGCCCAGGATGTAAAGAGCGTTTATACTTTCCTAGAACAGAACTTGGAAGAGGCCTACATAGTGTTGAGTTGCGAAGCGAACATTTGCTTCTGCAAATCTTGGATTGTCTGGAAAAAAGTAAAGAAATATCAACTAGACGAGCAGCAATCCTCAAGGATGAAAATAATAATAAAACCCATCTTGCACTAATAAAAGGCTCCTTAAAAGTAAAGTACAGGTTGGTAGAAGAAGTCACTAAGAAAGGTTTAGAAGAAGCTCAACTTGCAAAACTATATAACGAAATAGAAAAACGAAAACTCCATTCAAAGTTATATAATGCAAGAAAAAATGAGCTTGTGACTGTTAGTGACTCTTCAAGATGGCTAAAGAGAGGAAATATTATGCCACGAAATGAAGCTGTGTTCTGCTATATCCAGGATAGAAATGTATTCTGGTTAGCAGATGGTATGTGTCACACTGCGGGAAGTCTGGTAAGACTGTAGATCATCTGGCAACCCAATGTGAAAAAATGCTAAGCCATAACTCTACCAGACGGCATAATGAAGTGGTTAGATGCCTACACTTGATTCTCTTAAATAGATATAAGTTTAAGTCTTCCAAACGAATAAAGAGTCACTCAGTTCAAGAAATTCTTGATAATGAGTACGCAGAGATAAGAGTGGACACCAGAATAAAAACTGATGTTAAAATTCGGAATAACAGACCGGACATATTTATTTTAGATAAGAAGAAGAATAAGATAACACTCATTGAAGTAGGAATCACTTCCCAAGATTCACTTCAAATAGTTGAAACTGAAAAACTTAGGAAGTATGACCTGTTAGCCAATGAGTTGGGTCTTATTTATAAGTGTAGTGTTGAGATAATCCCCTATGTGATGACCTGGGACGGTATTGTGACAAAATACCATAAATCTTATCTTAAAAGACTAGAAATACCCATGAATGTAGAGGCATACATTCAGTCTATAGTACTTAAGAAAACAGTCGAAACAATTTCCTTTGATCGACGAAGAGGACTTGAGTCAGGACTAAATGCCGAAGAGAGCTGGGAGAGAGCGTCAATGGGTGTTATTATGAGATCAGAGATGCATGAGGAACCAATACCCCCTTTAAAAGAAGCGAAAAGAGAGGAAGATGGTGTTAAAACTTTAAAACCAAAAAATAATACACCCCTTATTTCACAAGGAGGAACCACTTTAGAGGAACCGACCAATAACAAAAATGAAGAGTCGGATTTAGAAGAAGAGACAAAAGTGGTTAAAGAGGTAGAAGAAAACATATAAAAATGGTACAAATATTTTAACCCAGAATTTTATTAAATAAATTAATTAGATTGTTAAGCTTTTAATATTTTTTTTGAAAAAGTAGAGGGAGGATAACCACATAAAAAACTTTCTGCTTGGCACCGAGTGTGTGAAACTGGTGTGAGATCATTGTTTTGATTTTTGGTGGAAATACAACCACAATACATCTCCCGTTGTTCCATAGGAGGTCGTATGAGGAGGAGAGGTCTATAAAATTGCGAAACTTTTTCTACAAATTTAAATGTAGTTTTTTTTGTAACCAGATTGCAGACCGCAGCTGAACTTGTAGTAATTGCCATGTAAAAGCATGGAAACCTTGCCTTGCTCACTCGTGTTAGAAGACTTGGCGCCTGGGAGATACAAAACAAAAAACCATTTAAAGCCAGGAAAGCTAAGTAGCAGGTTATACCTGTTGGTATGACATTGCACTGTCTAGGTGGACTCCATGTAAATCTCTGAAATATATCTTAGCTAGAAGTTTATTGGGTTCAGAAAGTGTAGAGTAAGTGGGAAGGCTGTCTAGTCTTGGGGGAGCCCATGGGGGACTTCGGCCTTCGATCACACTCCATGCAACAGACATTAACGAACAACGGACAACTGCCTCGTTTAGTAATTAGGCTTTACGCAGCTTATAGGGAAGGCTTTGGGACGTAGGTTTCGCAGGGGTTACCGATGGAGTGTTGGGGTAGCAGTCATTTATGTTAAACCTAGAACTGCGTTAATGTCATGAAAACAAATATAACACTTGCCAAGTCTAAAACGATCTGATATTTTTAAATAAACAAACTTACTAAAAATTCGAGATAAAAATATTTGATTTAAGAAGTATTTTTAGTACAGAATATACTATAAAAAACAAAAGAAATATAAGAAAAATCAAAGAAATATAGAAAGATGTAACCAGAATAGAATATAAAAGCTATATTTATAAAGAAGGAAAAGAAATAAAGAAATTATCACACAAGAGGTAAAAAGAAAAAAGATGAAACTAAAATAATTATTTAACAAAGTATTTTTAAAATTTGAAAGTATAATAGGTATAAGATGTTAAAATAATATTATAGTGAAAGATTTTGAAAGTATAAGATAGTATAAGTATACGATATTATAGGGAAAGATGATTTTTGAAAGTAAAAAATTATTTTTAATGGTCAGTAGGTAAAGGGTCAACTAACGAAGGGAAAAATTGTACAATTTTTAAAAATAAACTATTTGTGTTTTTAAAAAAACCTATTGAGACAAAAAAAATTAGAAAAAACATTGGTATTTTTGTAAGGAGAATATAAAAATAAAGGTTAACTTATATTTAAATTATAAAATTATAGGTAACTTTATAAATGTATAAGCTAATAAAAAAATATTATTTTTTGTAAAAAACTGTTAGTCCATTTTTTTTTGAAAGTATTTATATATCTAAATTATTCTGAATAATGAAAAAAAATTCTATTCTTTTCTTGTTTTCTAAAATAATTCACTATATTCATGATTTTGAAGAATTTTATGAATTTGAAAGTGGCCTTTTGCTCAAGATATGGAGGGTGTGGTGGATATGGAGGGAACAGAGGAAACGGAGGGTATGGTGGATATGGAGGGTACAGAGGAAACGGAGGGTATGGTGGATATGGAGGGAACAGAGAGTATGGTGGATATGGAGGGAACAGAGGAAACGGAGGGTGTGGTGGATATGGAGGGAACAGAGGAAACGGAGGGTATGGTGGATATGGAGGGTGTGGGGGTTATTGATGTCCTGCTTCCAGAGGTGGTGGCTGTGGATGTTCTGCTTGCAGAGGTGGTCAATGTAACTGCGGCTGTGGTGGATGCGGTTGCTGCTAAATTCTTTAATTAAAGGTCACAAACAAATTTAGCTTTTTTATGATTTAAATGTTTTTTTTCCTAATTCGAACTACATATTATAAAGTTGTTTAAATATATTCCTACAAAAAAATTCTTAAGTTCTGTAAAAATGTACGTTTTAAACACAAAAAATATGACCCTTTTCAAATATTAGCCTTTTATTTTAAAGCTTTTTAACTCTATGAATTTTTTTTGCTAAAGATAATTCTCAAAAAATATATTTCCTACTTTATTGTGGTTCTTGTTAGAAATCTGAAGAAAGATCAAAATAGTCTAACTATAATTTTTAAGTAATTATATGAAAATTAGGAACATAAATAATAATCAAACTCGTATTCTATTGCTCACCTTTTCCTTAACTTACTATAAAAATAAAAATAGAATCTGCTATAAATTTAAAAACATTGATAAAACCAAACGGCTTGAAAAATTTTTGTTTGTATTTTTCTTAACAAACATAAGTGGTAGTTGAAGACTCATTTTTATAAACTTTTGGTGGTAATAAGCAAATCAAAAAAAATTACATCGACTAAGATAAAAGAAAGAAACGACAATTTAAACTGTGACAATTAAGCTTTATTATAAATTGTTCTAAAAAAGAATTTTATGAAGATGTAAAGCTTTTTCCAAACAAGGATAAAAACGTAAGAAAAGGAATGGAGAAAGGATTTAAAAGCCACCTAAGATGTTTATTATGAGTCTCATCCGGAAATATTTACAGGGTTCTTTTAACATCAGAATCAGAATAATAGCAATATTCAGTTCGATCTAGAAAGGGATACATATGGTTAGATATTTAAGAAATAATAATTTGGTATTGAAACGTTTAAGCTTCGTAATGCCTTTGCTTTTCCAAAGGATCTGATAATCTACGATTTGTAACAGCAAAAAGACCAAGGTAACATATTATTATTGATTTAATAGATCAATAATCACCCAAGGAATCAAAAATAACTTCATATAAAGTTGATTCTGCAATGAAGTTGACTCAAATTATGGTTTTGGCTGTACATGTGCAAACAAAATCTAGCGGACACGTTGTATAATACTTTCACGAACCGATTACCAAAGAAAGACCACCTGAATGCTGCATTCAGAAATTAAAAATACTTTTCGATTATATTTGTAAAAATTTGTGTAGATTTTAATATTTTAAGAAACCCTATTCGGTATCAACATCCGAAAACTCAAATATAACTTCAAACAGGAAATCAAACAATTAAATGTCTCTTGCAAAGGTATTAAAACTCTTTATGTTAAACTATCGATTTCTAAATAATGTAATATTATATAAGTGCAATCTTTATCGAAATCAAGTTATTGGCGGTTTACTCGTGTCCCTAGTAAGATTGAAAAAGGCTTTAGCACAAGCATGGTATAAAAAAGATGGAACCGAAATAAAAGATAAACAATTTTTTTAAATTTTTATGTGAAACAAATATTTTTGATAATGATGATCGTTTAGTAAAGAATTGTTATAGGTAACAGTTTTTACCAGGCTATTTTTTGCCACTTCAGTAATACATGTAAATATTAGAATTAGGGTAGAACCGGAAAATATTACATTCTCAGAAAGGTACAAAACTAGATATCATACTAAATTAGAAACCTAAACAGGTATTTATCATAAAAATTAAATGTTCTTTTACGACTTTGAATTCTCGAAATGAGCTTTTTTACAAACAAAATACCAGGAATACGAAGTTCAAAAATGTTTCTAAAGAAAATATTTAGACTATTTTTGAGCAATTTGTTTGCATTAATTTCACGTTACTAAATAATGAATAGAGTATTGAGGAAAAATATCACAAGAATTGTATAGAAGAAAATTGGGTATTATAAAATACGTTTATATTCTTTCATACATATTTATATTTATATTCTTATTTATACTTTATACCTTATACTTTATATTTTATATTTCGATTTTATTTTTCGTTTTGATGTCATTTCTTTGCTATATGAGTAGGTTATGAATATAAAAACACAATCTTCTTTTGCCCAATTTTTTTATAAATTAGAATTTAAATAAGTAGATAAACTAGAAAAGATAGTAATTCTAAATTATATTTTAAATTTCATTAGAAATTTCAAAGAATACAATCTAGACTTATAATTTAAAAATGTTTCGATTCAGTTATTATATCTGTGTTTAATTTAAGGACCGGCAGAAGATAGAAAAAAAATTAAAAATATAGTAGAAGTTTAATATGCCTGAAGTATAATATCATACTGTTGATTTCTGCCTAGAATGCCTTATTTTATCAATGGAAGCCATGGTTCTGGCCTCTATTAAGCGGTACGGTGGAAGTATTATTATAGTGTGTCTTTGTGAATCATTAGAGTAAAAATATAAGCAAATGTTGAAAATAGAATCTAAGCCACTAGAAAATCAAAAGTCAAATTTTTTTAAGAGATTTGGTAACCAATAGAAAGTATAAGATTTTTATGATAAAATAATTTTTTGAAATTTGATTTCATTTGATAAGATATTTTCAAGTAATATTACTGCAGTTGGTTTATTAAAGAATCTTTCGAGTTTATTGTTATATTAACATTAAAATGTGAGAAACAAATTGATTAATATCAGTTGGCTATACTTTTTGATCTATGTTTCTTAACCTTTTGAATATTTTTATTCGACTTTTTAATTTCAAATAGCTCTATCTTTGAGTAAATTACTATGTTTTCATGATATAATTCTTAGCTTTAAATCTTCTACGCATTTTAATTTCTTGAATCTACGAAATATAAATTTATTTTTTACTTGTTTCTTCTTATTGATAAAATAATTCGAATAATCTTTCGTTTATCTGGTAATATATTCTCTTTTGATTTTTTAGTCACTTACGTTTCTTTTGTATTCTAATCGAAAAAACTTTATCTGAATGCTCATATAAAACAAAACCCTTCTTTTTGTTAGTTTTTATACATTCGCTTTATATTTTTTTCCCACGAGACGAAAGTCTTTCTACGCAGTATGATGGATATATAGATTTGGCACGCTTAATTATATTTATAAAATATTTTACTCTTACTTATATGGTTTTATTTTATAAATATCACATGTTTTTTAAAAACAGCAGTAAGTTTCATTGATTTCTGAACATTAAACCAGTTATTGGGTTATTATAGATACTCGCTGCAACGCACCATTGGATCTCTTAGATTCACAGATTCTATTGCTTTCTATCTATATGTGTGTAAAACCCTAATTTATAGAGCGAGAAAGTGACCCAGCGTTCGTTATTTTTCGTAAGCAAATCTATGATCGCCGGTAGAAACAACCTTGGAATCCCGAAGACCAGCACCGTTTGAACTTAGTCTAAAAATTCCTTATCAAATAGACTTTTAGCGAAGAATATCTTCGCGAACTACATAAGTAAAAGCCGATCTCAATTCCGTTCCAACTTAAACACCTGTCTTTTTGCTATTCTTAGTTTTTTTAAAGATTATGTTCATTCTATCACTCAGGCGATAAGAATATTCTATGAAAAAGTGTCGAAAACTGCATTAAAATATAGTTAATATGCTTTTATTCGAGTTAATTAGACAGGTTATGCCAGAAAAGGTAAATTCTCAATGGTATACAACACTATCAGGTTATGTCAACTTAAAATATGTGTTAGAAATAAAGAAAATTTCCATGGCTTTTTAAGACTAAGATTTAATTGCGAAAATAATGGTTTTGTATAGAAGTGTTAGGTTAAAGATATTTCCGTATGTCGTTTTAACTTATCGATTGTAACTAAACCAGATTTTATCTCAATAAATTATAATTTCTCCCATGTGATAAATCTTCCAATCCATTAATCAAGGCTATTTTTTAATACCTTTACATTATTATATGCTACATTTATAGTCATTTTTTTCTAATCTAGTTACATAAAAAATCACAAAGTAAACAAATAAAAAATTTTATAATCTAGTAGGCGCTTCCTCTTTTATAAATCTCTGGAAACAACAGAAGATGAGTAATTGTTTTCATAGACACCAATTAATACTAATAATTATCAAGCAAATTTTTATGGGGTTATCTTCTATTCCCCCCCCCTTATATGAAATTTTACACTTATATAATTTATTTCAAATATATACTTTTAAAGTAAAATACATACATAGTTAATTAATAAATCCTAAAAATTATATATCTGTCTATTTATCAATAAAAATGTACTTTTTTTAAAAATTACAGCAGTTTATTAATAACTATAAATATAATAATCATTTATAAAAACATACACATTGTTTAATTCTGATAATACAAAAATAAAAGCTATGAATATTACAAATATATTTTAAGTATAATTTATACAATTATTTAATAAAATTCTGGGTTAACAAAATTTTCTCTTTTCTAAATAATTCTTCCCACCATTTCAACCACTTCTATTTCTTCCTCCAACTCCAACTCTTCATTTGTATTAGTTGATGGTTCCTTTGCTGTGGTTATGCCATCCAAAATAAGGGGTAAAATATTTTTTGTATTTTCCGTTTTAACATCATCTTCCTCGTTGTCTACTTGCTTTAAAGGGGGTATTAGTTGTTTATGCATCTCAGCTCGTAAAATAACACTTAATGATGCTCTCTCCCAGCTCTCCTCGGCATTTGGTCCAGACTCAAGTCCTCTTCGTCGATCAAAAGAAATTGTTTCGACTGTCTTCTTGAGTACTATGGATTGTATATATGCCTCTACATTCATGGGTATTTGCAGTCTCTTAACATACGTCTTATGGTATTTTGTCACAATACCGTCCCAGGTCATCACATAAGGGATTATCTCACCACTACACTTATAAATAAGACCTAACTCATTTGCTAATAGGTCATACTTCCTAAGCTTCTCTGTTTCAACAATTTGAAGAGAGTCTTGGGATGTGATTCCTACTTCAATGAGGGTTATCCTATTCTGTCTCTTGTCTAAAATAAATATATCTGGTCTGTTATACCGAATCTTGACATCAGTTTTTATTCTGGTGTCCACTCTTATCTCTGCATATTCGTTATCAAGAATTTCTTGAACTAAGTGGCTTCTAATTTGTTTCGAAGACTTAAACTTATATTTCTTCAGCAAGAGTAAATGTATACATCGTACCACTTCATTATGTCGTCTAGTATAGTCATGACCAAGCATTTTTTCACATCTCGTTTTTAAGTGATCAACTGTTTTCCTAGACTAGTTGCAGTGTTGACACATACCTTCTGCACCCCAGAATACATTTCTATCCTGGATATAACAGAACACTGCTTCATCACGTGGTCTTACACTTCCTTTCTTTAACCATCTTGAGGAGTCATTTACACTTACCAGCTCGTTATTTCTAGCGCTATATAACTTTGAATGTAGTTTTCGGTTTTTGATTTCGTTATATAGGTTAGCATGTTGAGCTTCTTCCAATTTCTTTTTTGTGACTTCCTCTTCCAACCCGTATTTTATTTTTAAAAAGTTTTTAATTAGTGAAAGGTGGGTTTTATTATTATTCTCAACCTTTAGGATTGCTGCTCTTCTGGTCGATGTATATTTATGTTTTTCCAGACAATCCAAGAGTTGCAAAAGCATATGTTCGCTTTTGAACTCGACACTATGTAAACCTCTTCCAAGTTCTTTACGTGGAAGGTAATTTATATAAAATAAATAAAGACCAGTATTACTTATCAAAACTACCAGTAACCTGTATAAATAAATTAATAAAAAGATATATTTTCTAATCATATAAGCCAAAATATAATTTATTCTTTTAAAAAAAAATATGAAGAAAATACAAATAATTAAAAATACTAATAAAAGAAATTTAAAGACCAAAATTATATTCTAATTTTTTTAAGTAAAAAATAAAAGAAGAAATATTAATATAAAGTTTCATACACATTTATTTAAAATAAATTAATTTTTTTAATTTAATTAATTTGAGGTGGAAGAAAATATATAAAAATGGTAAAAAAATATATAAAAATAGTAAAAAATATTTTAACCAAGAATTTTATTAAATAAAGTATTTAAGAGGTGGAAGAAAATATATAAAAATGGTAAAAAAAATATTTTAACCAAGAATTTTATTAAATAAAGTATTTAATTAATTTAAATACATTTTATATTCTACGACATAACAAAAAAAATGGGTAGAAAGAAAAATGTTAGCAGCGAAATATCGAAAAATACCAAAATAAAGGCTGCAAACGACGCTGATGAGGTGAAGAGGAGTGATAGTGAGGTACAAAAATGTAAGCTACACCCACCGGCGATTTCCCTACCTTCCTCCTCCTACACAATAATAACACCTCCACCACCAAGCCAAACATGCAGTAAAATGCAAAATAGTGGGCTTGACACCTTACCTTCGCCTAATACACCAGTTCCCTCTTCGGTTGAAGTCTCTGCGTGCGAGCCATCGTACGACATGACAAGCCCCTGTACTCTAGCTATTCCGGAAGGTAACAGGCTAATGGCATTGCGGACGATATTCGATTCTGTGACAGCCGACCCGAAGGAATAGCCTCGAATTGTTTTTTTTGCTGTACAGACAAGGTTTGAAAGAATGCCAAGAAATGGCTGGACAGAGCTTCACAGGTACTATAATGAGAAATTCGGCTGCACTGAAACTCTCGAAGTGTTAAAAAAATTGGCACAAAGTGAGATGGGAATGGAAGTAAAATCAGAAGAGAATGGAGAGCGACGTAGAATCGCCACTTGTCTCGCTGATACATGCACCCTGACTGACACCACGGAGTTCATAAACCTGAGAGATAAATTTTTGAGTAAAATCAAAGAAATCTCGGAGAGGAAATTGGAAAAGTGGTGGTCCGAACTCGAAAGCTTCCAAGTGAATTGGTTGACAGTAAAGTTTAGGACCTTATAAATCGAATTATTGGTGAGTATGCTGAATCTTATGTGCCGATGACGATAACTGCAGTGGCACGGATAATCCAGGCAGCCCAGGTATGCTATGACGAGGCAACACGCAAAGAAAAGCCTAGATACGCTTGGAAGAAAAACATAGAAATTAAAATTTCTAAGTTAGTTCTTTCCAAAATTCTTCTCGAGAAGGCTCGTAAGCAGAAAAAGCTCTCCACCTCGGAAACGAAGAGCCTTAAGAAAATCATGCGAGAGTTTAATTTAAACTTGAGCAGCGTAACCGATCTTTCTGAGGTTTTAGTTAAGAAGAATGAGTCTTTGAATGTTTACGAGAAAAATACGATGTATGAAAGTAGGAAGCGATTCCGAAAAGAGAATCGTATGTTTGAGTTTTTCAAAGGTCAATTTTAACCTGGGTTATCTGAGCGTTTAGAATCCGAGCATTTGGTTAGCCGTGATGAAATTGTGAGTTTTTGGTCTACAATTTAGAACAAAAATGATGACACAGTCACGTACGATGATTATTTGATTCCATTTGTATCAGATAATCATCCGACCACGTTTCCTTCACTTGATGAATTTGCATAGATCATTAATTGGCTCCCCAATTGGAAAGCTGCTGGAATTGATGGTATTTACAATTTTTTTATTTTGAAACTTACAACTCTTCACAAATATATTTATGATATTGTGAAAGTTATATGTTTAGAAGGAACACCTCAAGCTGATTGGTTTTACTGCAGACTTAACTATTTGATACCCAAAGGAATTCCACAAAGAGGCACGGACTACAAGCCAATCACTTGTATGTCCAACCTCTATAAGTTAACGATCCAGTGTGTAACGAAGGTCATTCAACTTGAAGTGGAAAGGCGAGGGTTGCTTGCAGAGAACCAATTAGGGGCGGTAAGAGGTGTGCTGGGAGCGAAAGAGCATGCTTTACTGAATATTGCCTTAAATTAGAGTGCGGAAACAATCAAAATGCAACATGGATTGATGTTAAAAAAGCTTATGATTCAATAGATCATGCTTATTTAACTCAATGCATTGAAAACCTTAATTTACCTAATTGGATCGTGAAATTTATCAAGGTAATTATATCAAAATGGAAAATTGATATATCAGTAGGGCCTGAAAAAATCATGAGCAAGAAGATTGATAGAGGGATTTTGCAAGGAGATAGTTTGTCACCATTGTTGTTTGTGTTGTGTATGGATCCATTAAGCCGAAAGCTTAATGAAAAATACACAGAAGTCACAGTACAAACAGATTAAGAATCCTATTCTACTAATCATCTCTTGTTTATTGATGATCTTAAGCTCCTTGCAAAAGACAGCTCCACATTGAGTGCTATGACAGGCGAGGCAAAGGAATTTTTAGAGGTGATTGGCTTAGAGATTAACAAAGAGAAGTCAGCCACAAATGATACGTGTTGTGAAGATACTGCTACTCTTCTAGAAGGTGTTAGTGTTTACAAATATTTAGGAATAATAGAAGATAGCAGAGGAATCCCAACACGTAGCTCATTTGAAGAAGTACGGAGCAAACTTATATCAAGAGTTGAAAGACTTTGTCACACTAGATTAAATGCAAAAAAGATATTTTCTGCAATCAATCAACATGCGATATCGTTAATCAACTACCACATAGAGTACTTCGACTTGAACCGGCTGACTTCTCTAAGTTAGATGATGCAGTGTTTTCGGTGTTGATGAAGAATAAGATACATCTCCGCCTAGGATGTAAAGAGCGTTTGTATCTTCCTAGAACAGAACTTGGAAGAGGCCTACATAGTGTTGAGTTGCGAAGCGAACATATGCTTCTGCAACTCTTGGATTGTCTCGAAAAAAGTAAAGAAATATCAACTAGACGAGCAGCAATCCTCAAGGTGGAGAATAATAATAAAACCCATCTTGCACTAATAAAAGGCTTCTTAAAAGTAAAGTACAGGTTGGTAGAAGAAGTCACTAAGAAAAGTTTAGAAGAAGCTCAACTTGCAAAACTATATAACGAAATAGAAAAACGAAAACTCCATTCAAAGTTATATAATGCAAGAAAAAATGAGCTTGTGACTGTTAGTGACTCTTCAAGATGGCTAAAGAGAGGAAATATTATGCCACGAAATGAAGCTGTGTTCTGCTATATCCAGGATAGAAATGTATTCTGGTGAGCAGATGGTATGTGTCACACTGCGGGAAGTCTGGTAAGACTGTAGATCATCTGGCAACCCGATGTGAAAAAATGCTAAGCCATAACTACACCAGACGGCATAATGAAGTGGTTAGATGCCTACACTTGATTCTCTTAAATAGATATAAGTTTAAGTCTTCAAAACGAATAAGGAGTCACTCAGTTCAAGAAATTCTTGATAATGAGTACTGCAGAGATAAGAGTGGACACCAGAATTAAAAACTGATGTTAAAATTCGGAATAACAGACCCGACATATTTATTTTAGATAAGAAGAAGAATAAGATAACACTCATTGAAGTAGGAATCACTTCCCAAGATTCCCTTAAAATAGTTTAAACTGAAAAACTTAGGAAGTATGACCTGCTAGCCAATGAGTTGGGTCTTATTTATAAGTGTAGTGTTGAGATAATTCCCTTATGTGATGACCTGAGACGGTATTGTGACAAAATACCATAAATCTTAATCTTAAAAGACTAGAAATACCCATGAATGTAGAGGCATACTATTACAATGCTATAGTACTTCAAGAAGACAGTCGAAACTATTTCCTTTGATCGACGAAGAGTACTTGAGTCAGGACTAAATGCCGAAGAGAGCTGGGCGAGAGCTTCAATGGGTGTTATTATGAGAGCAAAGATGCATGAGGAACCAATACCCCCTTTAAACGAAGCGAAGAGAGAGGAAGATGGTGCTAAAAACTTTTAAACCGAAAAATAATAGCACCCCTTATTTCACAAGGAGGAACCACTTTAGAGGAACCGACCAATAACAAAAATGAAGAGTCGGATTTAGAAGAAGAGACAAAAGTGGTTAAAGAGGTAGAAGAAAACATATAAAAATGGTACAAATATTTTAACCCAGAATTTTATTAAATAAAATAACAAAAAAATATTCTACGACTAACTAGTAAATATTACAGTTAGAGCGAGGTAAATATTTTTGAAATAGGTTTTATTAATTTAAAAAATATAATTTACTTACTAGAAATATTTTAAATAAAGATTAATAAATCATTATATATTACTTTTATTAATTGAAAAATATAATTTACTTACTAGAAATATTTTAAATAAAGATTAATAAATTTATAAAAAATTTAAAAATACTTTCATATTTATTCCCTAGAAATATTTAAAAGATTAAAACATAATTTTAATTTAAACTGATTTTTCTACTTTTTAAACACAATTATTTATTTATTCTCTTGAAATATTTATACAATTAAAACATATTTTTAATTTAAACTGTTTTTATTAATTTAAATAAACATTTCTCACATCTACGATTATTAAAATTCTAAAAAGTAAAAATGTACTACAATTCATATTCTTCTACAACACATATCATAACACCAGGTAAATCACTATTTTCATTACATCTACCAATAATATTTAAACAATCTGTTTTAAGAGTAGAACCTATATCATAAATATCAACCACATCTTTTAATACATTTCTAACAATTCCACAAATATGTTGATCAACAGGTCTATTATTAATTTGACTAACAAATTCATGTAGAATTGATATAAAAGTATTTTTAGTGATAATATTTTTTTTATAAATTTTATATGCCAAAACAGTTTTATATTCTATGTCTGCTCTTGCTAAATCACACCATTCCAAACAATTTGGAATTTGTGTTCTGTATAAAATAAAAAATGCAGAATACAAACTGTTGGTCTCTAAAAGAAATTTAACTAAACTTTCTATAAAATTTTTATCAATCATTTTATCATCATAAAGTGCTACACAAAGAACAGAAAGACTAAATATTAATTCTTTAGAAAGCCATAACTGTTTCTGACAAACCAAATCAACCAAATATGTCAATTTTTTTTTAGATCGACGTATCAAAATACTTAAAAGACAAAAAGTCATAGAATACAATTCTGTTACTTCCTTACTCAATATTTTTTGACAAAAAAGTTGTATTTCATCATAAAAAAATATTCCTCGTATCAAAAATAAACCAATCAAATCAAATAAATTAAAATATGCCGTATAACTCCCTACATTCAACATATTTTTTTCCAATTTTTCAATTAAAAAAATTAAATAATTTTTTGTACAAAAATACGGTATTTTATAAACGTAGTATAGTTGTAATAAAAATTCACACGAAAATTCTTCATCTAAATTTTCTAATTTATTTTCTACAACATTTATTACACCTGGATTACTTAAATAAATTTTATTTTCTTGATTTATAAATCTATCTTTTCCATTTTTTAAATATTTTGTTAAAAACAAAATACAAAAATAATAAGTAAAAGAAGAATTTAAATGTTTCAAAACCGAAGATAAATCTAATATTTCATAATTTTCAATTAAAAGTAAATATCTTAAACAAGTAACAACTAAAGGAGAATTATCTGATGTATTTCCATTTAGTAAAGAATATATTGTATTATTTAAATTACCTGTATATTTAGACATTACCATACAAAGAAAAATATCTCTTTCTTGTTTTAAAGGATCTTTTTCTAAATTTAAACTTTTTAAAAATGGAATTATAAATTCATCTTTAAGAAATAATGTCATACAAGTACAAATATCAAATATTACAGATCTAAAACTATCTTGTTTTAAAACTTGAACACTTCTAATATAAGAAATTGGATCTTCATATAATACAGTCATTTCTTTTTTACTCATAATTGCACCAACAGAAATTACATAAATAATTTGTTGTAAATTTTTTCTTAAAACATGAATTTGTCTTCTTTTAATTAGAAGAAGTATCAAATTATATTGATTGTATTCATAAGAATGTGTATTATTTAAAAGAACTTCTAAAAGAGTTTCTATATTTATGCAATCAGCATATTTTAAAATAAAAATTTTAAAAATGTCGCATAAACGAGATTGGTAGATCTCAGAATGAAACAAAATAAAAAAAGTATTAAAAAATTTTTCAGAATTTTCTTCAAAGAAAGGATGAATGTCTTGAAAAACGAGTGAATAAAATATATCAAGACTTGGAATAACAATATCAGGATCATTTGATAATTTAGCAATTAAAAGATTAAAAATAGCACCTTTGAAAAGAGTAACAGTTCTTATAATTTCAGAATATAAATCATCACTTCTTGAAAGAACTTCATATTTTTTAAATATGGCACGAAGTGCCTTTAAACACCGTCTAAATTTTATATCTTTTAAAGGATGAATAGAAAGCTGTTCAATCAAAAGAAATGCAAAATTCTTATTTAAAAATTCTTTTTTAGACAAAAATTCTAAATAGGAACAAAGAATATTAAAATTTACATCGTTAGCTATTGCAACACAACAATAAAGAGTATCTTGAAGAGGAAGTACTACACTTACAACTTTAGATTGTTGATTTGTAGTCAACCAAATAGAAGTAATATTTTTAATATATACGTATGCTAACGTACAATTCTCTTTTAATAGTGTTTTTAATTCTTCTTGTCCATTGCTTGTGCTAATTAATTTTTCTAATTCGTTTTCTGCATCAATTTTTTTTGATGGAATAAGCAAATCATTTAAAAGTTTTTCCATAAGGGTTTAAGAATTGTTGTTTATAACAAAAAAACTGTAAAATTTCTTTTAAATAATTAAAAGGGGTATATTAGAGGGTTTTAAAGTATGTTAAAGGGTACTAAAGATTCAAAGGGTATTAAAAGGTATTAGAGGATATTAGAGGATATTAGAGATATTAGAGTGTATTAAAGAATTTTAAAGGGTATTAGGGGATGTTAAAGAATTTTAAATGTTATTAGAGGATGTTAGGAATATTAAAAGAAATAAATACGTATTCATTTAGAAGTATCAAATCTGTTTAAAACAGTGGCAAGTGTTATATTTGTTTTTATGACATTAACACAGTTCTAGGTTTAACATAAAAGACTGCTACCCCAACACTCCATCGCTAACCCCTGCGATACCTACGTCCCAAAGCCTTTCATCTAATAGGTGTGTAGAACCTAAATAATAGGCGAGGCAGTTGCCCGGAGTTCGTTAATGTCCGTTGAATAGAGTGTGATCGAAGGCCAAAGCCTCCCCCCTGGGCTCCCCCAAGACTATGCAGCATTCCCTCTTTACTCTACACATTCTGAACCCAATAAACTTCTAGCTAAGATATATTTCAGCGATTCACATGAGATATACCTAGACAGTGCAATGTCATACCAACAGGTATAGCCTGCTATTTGCCTCTCCTGGCTTTTAATAGTTTTAATTTTTATATCACCCATGCGCTAAGTCTTCATACCTGAATGAGCAAGGCTAGTTTTCCATGCTTTTACATGGCAATTACCTAAAATTTCAGCTGCGTTCTACAATCTGGTTACATAAAACTACAAATAAATTTGTCGAAAAAGTTTCTCCGTTTCTAGACCCCTCCTCCTCATAACCACCCCCATGGAACAACCGAAGATGTAGCGTGGTTTTATTCCCACCAAAAATCCAAACAATGATCTCACACCATCTTCCCACACTTATTGCCAAGCAGAAAGTTTTTGATGTGATTATCCTCCCTCCACATAATATATTATAAATAATACAAATATTTTTAATTTAAACAAGAACCTAAATATTCTGTATACAAATATTTTTGAAAAAACGAAATTTGAAACCTTAAAATAAGAAAAAAACTGGTAATTTTAATATAATTTATTTAGAGTTTATTATTAAAATGGCAAAACATATTTAAATTATAATTTTGTAAAAATTTTTGGTATTTACAAGATGAATTCGAAACTGTATGTGTTTATAAGAATCAGCCTTTGAAATATTATGGATTGAGAGATAAGTTTAAAAACCATAGAATAATTTATAAGAATCAGTCTTTGTAATATTATGGATTGAGGGATAAGTTTAAAAACCATAGAATATATAATGTGGCCTTTTATACGACTTTCTATACCCTGCCACTCCAATATCCCAAGATTAGAATAAAATATTAAAAGCATTCATACTTATAGTATCACCTCTCTATTTTTTCTATCTGTTAAGTTTCACCAACGAAAAACGGTAAAATTTAGCAGATTTTTCACAAATTAGATCATGTTAAGTCAGAAAAATTTAAATTTATGCTTTTTGGCGGAAAAGACTGGTTGGATGTATAAAAAAATGCAATAAAACAAAAATATGAAAATCAAATCTAAAAAAAGCAAATAAGAATTATGAAATTAAGAAACGTAAAATTAAAAGAAAAAAATTTTAAAAAAAAATATAAATAGGAAGAATTAATAGAAAATTTTTTGTTTTTATTTCTTTTATATTTCGGTGTTCTATATCATTCTTATTTTTTAACGTTTCTGTGGATGAATCTTTTATTTTTTAATCTAAAAAAAATATTAGAAAAATATAAAAAAAGTCTTATACTACTAAAATAAACTTATAAAATCATAGAAACGCCTTAAAATTATTTTATGTTTATATTTATTATGATTTTTATTCAAATATATTTAGTTTAAAAAAAAAGTATAAAAGGGAAATTTGAAGACGAACTATATATCATATTTTTTATTTTCAGCATATATTTCTTCTTAAATTCGTTATAATAAGAACATTTTGGATTTCATGAGAGTTAAGATATAAAATTTTTAACATCTTGCTATTCAGAAAACTTATTAAAATATATTTTCATTTCATAGCATATTTATAAAGATAATTTCGTCTGTTAGATATTATATAATCAAAATACTTTTAATAAGACTTATTAGCCTAAATTTAAAATTTTTTCAATTGTATCTGGGTTGCTGTTTGCAATCAGTGGTTCCTCTGGGAATAAAAATAATTCATGCGACGATTGCGATTATAATTAAGATATATGGTTCTTCTTATATCTAATATTATATTCATTTTATAACAGCTACGTCTAATCGAAGATTCGAGATGTGGTCATTAAATCCATTTGAAAATGTCAAAACATAAAAATGAATGTATTAGAGGCTGTGAAAATAGTAATATAATATAAATCATAGAACTAATAATAAAATATATACTTTCTCCATATTGTTTTTAGGAGTTTTTTACAACCTTTTTTTTAGTAGTCGTTTCACCTTTTTTTTATTTGTTCATACGCATTTAGATTTCAGGGCCTTATGAATGTCTATATTAAGCCTCTTATGAATTATATTAAACGTTGGTTAAAAGGACTTTTCCAATATCGGTATGGCCTTTTATAGCGCACTAAGAATCCATATTTATATTCCAATGAGTTTTGTATCGAATAGGCTCTTTGTTTTTCTATTTAAATAGCCGTATAAATTTAGTTATACGTCTATGAAGTTTAGAAACCTAAGAAGTTTATAATTATGCTTTGAATAGCGTCGCTGAAATACGCCATTCATAATAATCTATTCATTGTATATTTTCATTCATTTCATTTGATTGTGTTGAATTGTATTCAGGCTTTATATTGAAACATTATTTCAGATTTTTTTTTTGAAAAAAGCCATTAAAACTCGTAATGAACTGCCATACAATTTCTTATGTAAAATACCCATTATATTTTTCCAGGATAGTCTAAAACATATTCCGCATTATAAATAACTAAATATTCTTCGTTTAAAATTTAAACATAGCTCTCAAAAAGTATTCTCGGAATTTTTATGGCACCGATGATAGTTAACAATGGCAAAGAATAAAAAATTTCTAAATTTTTTTTAAATTGTTGAAACTACTTAATGGTTCACAGAAGAGATATATTTGCATATTGTAATCTTTCTAGAATCGATTTTGTCTCTAATGCCACGATTAGAAGGTTAAAATTAAAATTAATTTAAAAAATATTAAAAAAAATCATGAGCTATTTTACCATCAGATTATAACTTATATTCTACAGGAGATATTTGCAAATCATTCAAATTTAAACCAATTTATTTGCGGTAAAACCTTTAAATATTTTAAATGTGGTATCTTTTAGCATACTTCAAAAAAATATTGTGAAAAAAAAAATATTACGACAAGAAAGAAGCTGTAAATGAAAGGCAATCAGAAAAATATATTTTTTACAATATAGAAATTTTAAATGAATTGTTTTCATTTAATTTAAAGATTTGTTTAAGTTCATTTCTAATTATATCAGATTTTTAGAAGGTAACATAACTTGCAATTAAGTAATGGTTTTGTTCGAATTTTATTTTGACTTTATGTTATTTATTTTGATTCTATAACAAATCAAACAATAGATTGAACTGTGGAGTTCTTTTTTTGCATTAAATTTTTAAAAAAACTTTGCAAAGAAATATTACAAAACATTAATAAAGAATCTTCTTTATTCAAGTTTACGAAAAATTGTATTTTAGTAAAACACTATCATATACTTCCTCTAAAGATATGATTTCACAAAAAATGTTCTTGAAAGTATTTGAGGAAATCGATCTGAAGATATAAGTATATAGAATAATTCGAGTCGACTTGATGTTTTAATATCTTATAATTAGTCAAATATAGATACATTTAATACATAATTTAAAAATCCTTATCTAATATGGCATGTATTTACCAAAAAAATCATGCTTTCTATATAAAATGATTATTTAAAGCACCGTAATGAGCACTGGCAATATAATTGAATCTTTAAATTGCCAATATATCCACAATATGACAATTTTCGTTACATTTTATACATTCTTTCAATTTATATCAAATAATATTTTAATCTATTACTTAAAAATTCAGTTTCAATACAAATTACAAAATCTACAGATACTTTTTAATTGAAAGATCGTAATATTTAGGTTTTTCTATTTCTAAGTTGTGTATCAGAAACAATTTATAAAAATTTCAAAGCAAACTATTTTCATTATAAGTTTTTAGATTTTCTTTAACTTTAAATTTTTGCATGCGTAATTTTTTACTTGTAAATAAGTTAAGCGGTTCTAAACATTCTATGAACATTTAATATATTGTAAACATATTTTTTTGGATAAGAAATTACATATAGAAATCCAAATCGATCTGGTTTATGTTGAATATTTATACACTAGTTTTTCTTTAAAAAATAATTATAATTGAAACCGAATTAAGAATAGAAAACTAAGCTATGAAAATAATAGAAATAAAGAATGCAAAACCTATCATATCTAAACTATATGATAGAATTATAGCTAATAGTAATTTTTTTAGAACAGATTGATTGAGAATCAAATTATATAATATCCAATATGATAGAAACAATTGCCTATAAAAAATGACATTGTATAAATAATTAAAACGAAGGATAAAAATAAATTAACCAATAATTTAAATAGTCAGTCCAATTTTTAGACTTTACTAAATATAATATTGAAAAGGGTTACGAGATGGAATAAGATATTTCAAATGTGTTATTATTTTTTTTTTATACTATTCTATGGCGCAACCTTCTCTGGTGATTCTGAGCCTTATTTATCAATATTTACCAGAATTAGAAAAAAAATAGAAACAATTAATGATAAATTTATCAATAAAATAAGACAAAAAGTGTATTATAAATGTGAATTAAAAGTTTTAATCAATTGACTTTTATCTTGTTTTCCCCGCCTCATATCTTCTTAAATAAGCCGAATATTCGTCGATTTGTTCTTGGTTCAAATATTTCGGAATATTATATTTTCTATCAATTTCGGGATCAACTCTTCTTCCCGAGCCTTGCTGTGACTGTGAACCACCGTTTTTTAGATTCGGTTGTTGTTGATAAGGATTGGCGCCGGATAGTTGTCCAGAAGAACTGGGACTTGGCTGTCTTTGCTGGTTACAACAGGGGCATGATCCCTGCTTAGGACAACATGGACATGATCTTTGTTGAGGAGAGTATGGATTCGATCGTTGTTGAGGACAGCATGGGCATGATCTCTGCTGAGGAGAGTATGGGTTCGATCCCTGCTGAGGACAGCATGGACATGATCTTTGCTGAGGAGAGTATGGGTTAGATCGTTGTTGAGGACAGCATGGGCATGACCTCTGCTGAGGAGAGTATGGATTCGATCGTTGCTGAGGACAACATGGGCAGGATCTCTGCTGGGGAGAGTATGGATTCGGTCGTTGTTGAGGACAGCATGGGCATGATCTCGGTTGAGGAGAGTATGGATTCGGTCGTTGCTGAGGACAGCATGGGCAATATCCTTGTTGCCTATATGGGTTTGCACATGGACATGTACTGCAAGCCGAAATAAATATATTCATATTTATTAATAATAGAATCAACATCACTACTGATAATCCAAAAATATTATTTTTTAGCATATAATTTCAGTATTCTATATACATATAGACTTCAAGAACAAATATATTTTCAGCATAAAAACTCACAATAAATTATATGAAGGTATCAAATAAAAAATTAAAAAAAAATTTAATGATAGGTAGTTTATATACGAACCAATAGCATTTTTATTTTCCTTTAATATTTTTTGTAATACGAAAAAAACCTATCTTGTATTTGTAAATCTAAAATTATTTACTGAAAAATTCAGTTTTAACAAATCATAAGATATTTTAAAATTTTTTTTTTCTTTTCGATCAGTAATTCTACATTCTAAGTTTTCTCAAGTGATATGTGTTGATTGATTATATAATTTACAAATCAACCTAGATTTTAAACGCCACGATCCTTTAAAAAACCCAATTTTCTAGCAAGCATACTTCTCTACAAAAGAAAATATATTTTTTTGCGAGATTATTTTAGAGTTAGTTTTATATTCTAAACGTTACCATCGCTTATACGATAATTATTATAAGAAAAATACAGAATAACACAAACATTTCGTAATATAATTATCATTATACTTGTTTTATAATCATATAGAAAATCTATAGGAAATCATAACATATTAAACGCTTAATTACTATGCGAAAATATTTTATGATTTCTGATCATATATTAAATATTATAAACAACTAAATGTAATTCATTAAGAGTTGAAAAATCTTTTCTACCAAGATTTCAAGTTAACTTAAAATTTCATATTTAAATTTTATTTTTAAACTTCTTAGAGAATAAAACATTAATTTAAATTATTTATTTTTAGCTTTCTTTCTTTTCCAACTTTCTAATCTCTTTAATTTAATATATAAGAAGATAATCACATTAGAAACTAGCTATTCGAAAAATTTTAAAGAAATGGGAGTAAAACGTATTGTTTGATTTTTTTTTGGAATGAATACTATAAATGTTTTCGGTTACTTTATGTGGATTTATTTAATAATAGAGGCTAAAAAAATAGTGTAGATTTTCTTGAAAGTTAATTTCTAGTTTTTTATGTAACCTGATTGCAAGCCTCGATTGAATTTGTAAATAATTGTCCATTTAAGGCATGAAATTTTGTCATGCTTCTTCGTGTTATAGAATTAGGCGCAAGCTAGGTACAAAATAAAAACCATTCAAAAAGCACAAGAACTAAGTATAGAGTCACACATACTATTATGATATGTCAAAGTTCAAGTAGATTCGATTTAGGTTCCAAAATATATTTTATTTGGAAGTCTATTTAGTTCCGAAAGTCTTGAGTAAATGAAAACACAGCTATTCCGAAGCCTACGGTAAGTTTCAATTGTTATCACACCATAGGCGACGTAAATTAACAAACTCATGGCAACATTTGCCCATAAATGATTCGTATACACATTTTTGAAGAAAGTTTTTGAATTTAGGTATCCGAGCGATACTGAAGAATTTAAAGTAAGCAGTTATCTATGCTGAGCACGAAACAGCGAATATCATGGAAATAATACAATAATTTCTCTTTTTTTAAAAGATGTGATGCTTAGATAAACTAAAATTTGTAATAATGACCAAATTTCTTGGCTAAAAAAGATGAAAACTGAATAAAATGCAATTTTCTATAGAAATCAAAAAATTATTTAAACTCTAGCTCAATTCATTGAAATAATAGAAAGGTATTAGTTCGGAATTAAGCTTTATTAAAATTTCTTTGATAAATTTTTATTCTAAAAGTATAAATTTTTCCTTTAAATGTAAAGAGAAATGAATTTTTCATATTTGATAAATTTTAGAAAATTTTATAAAACTAACATGTAATTGATTTCTGAGGAACTTTATCATCATATTGCATATATGATCTGAAAAGAAACATACTATATTCTGATGTTGACGCCTATTCTTACAAAGCCATATTCTTTTGGATTCGATATAAGGAAACCACAATTAAATCTATAGATTTTATTGAATAAGAATAAATCACAAGTGCAAAAAATAATTATAGCTTATTAAATGTTATATTTCATAGCAATATCGATAATAGTTTTTTTATTTAATGAACTTTACAAAGAATATGTTTCGGATAATTTAATTAAGTTCAAGGAGAATAACCTAAGAAAAATGAAACAAAATGCATACTTGTAAGTTTTTTAATTATTATTTTCTTAGTTCGTAAGATTTTCCTTATCATAAACTGGTGGGTTAAACATACCAAAAAACACTTATTGAAACCTCAAATATTAAAAATTTAATCTTTAAGGAAGAGCCCTACTCAAAATAAATCATTCGGCGCCAAAGAAATCGAAAAAATTCCAAAAATCGTCTAAGTCATCATATACGCCAAGCTCGCCATAATCTCTACCGCCATATTCCTCATAACCTCTACCGCCATATCCGCCATAACCTCTACCGCCATATCCGCCATAACCTCTACCGCCATATCCGCTACCGCCATATCCGCTACCGCCATATCCTATACCGCCATATCCTCTACCGCCATATCCTCTACTGCCATATTCCTCATAACTTCTACCGCCATATCCGCCATAACCTCTACCGCCATAACCTCTACCGCCATATCCTCTACCGCCATATCCTCTACTGCCATATCCTCTATCGCCATAACCACCATAGCCATCATAACCTCTACCACCATAACCTCTACCACCATAACCGCCATAGCCATCATAACCTCTACCGCCATATCCGCCATAACCGCCATAACCTCTACCGCCATAATTACCATAGCCATCATAACCTCTACCGCCATATCCGCCATAACCACCATAGCCATCATAACCTCTATCCCCATATCTACCGTATCCATCATAACCTCTATCGCCGTATCCACCGTATCCATCATATCTTTGATTATCATGTTCATTTCTCTTTGTGTTATAAGGATCTAATTTGTTCTTTTGCTGTGTTTTGTTAGGTAACTTTTCACTTTTACCTGGTAGTGTATCAGATAGTATTTGTGAATCAGCCCTTCCACTTTTATTTTCTTTGGTTTTTTGATTTGATTGTGGATCATCTTTTTTTGTTTCAGCCTCAGCTTTTTTAGGTGAATCAGGTTTATTATTAGTACTTGTATCTTGAGCAGGTGATGAATCCAATGATTTAGAAACAGCATCCGTGCCATCTGTAGGGGATTTATTTGAATCAGAGGAATTGGAGGAGTTAGATAGGAGTTGAAGAAGTTTTGGAATCAGAAGGTGAACCTCGATTTGAGGAAGCATTCTGAGGGGAGATAACCGAACTATCGTTTTTAGCAGGGAATATCAGTATGAGGATTTGAAGTTTGGTTTGAAGGCAAAGTTGCTGATGGATTATTCATTGATTTTTTTTCATCCTGAGAAGATTTTGAAGTGGTTGTTGGAGAAGAACCAGGTGTCGCCTCTAATGATGGAAGTGTTGTGGAGGGTAGAGAAGAGATTGGTGAAGAAGTGGCTGAAGAGGGTGGATCGGGGGTTGAAGAAGTTGATTTTGGTGAGGGAAGGGTTGCGGCAGAACATGCAGAAGGCTTGGAATTTAAAGATACAGGAGTGGTTGGTTTTGAAGATTGAGAAGAAGGCGAAGGTTGAGAAGTTTGAGAAGATGGTGAAGCTGAAGAAGCTTGGGTAGGTTGAGAAGATGGAGAAGATGGTGAAGATGGTGAAGCTGAAGAAGCTTGGGTAGGTTGAGAAGATGGAGAAGATGGAGAAGATGGAGAAGATGGAGAAGATGGAGAAGATGGAGAAGATGGAGAAGATGGAGAAGATTGAGAAGATGGAGGAGGTTGAGAAAATGGAGAAGGTTGAGAAGATGGAGAAGGTTGAGAAGATGGAGGAGGTGGTGAGGGTTTTGAAGATGGAGAAGAGGGGATAGGTGTGTCTGTTGTGAAAGCAGAAAAACCACCATCTGTATCTGATTTATTTGATGAAGAAGATGTTTCGGAAAGGGAAATCGGCACATCTCCTATACTTCGAAGTTTTTCATTCCCATTACTTGTTTTTTGAGGTGATAACTCAGACCCCGAATCTTTTGTTTTTTTTCGTTGGCATGCACTGCAATAATTTTCACTCATCTGACTTTGAAATTGTGTACCTTGCATATTACTATTCATATTAGAAGGATTGTTTTTATTTGATTCAGTCGAGTCTTTATTATTTAAACGCTTTTCCTCCTGTTTCTTTGGTACGTTTGCATTATATGTCTCGTTTATTTCACCAGGTAGCCCACCATCCTGCCTTTTCTCATTCTTAAGATCAATATTGCCATCTTTATTCTTATTTTTCTGCTGTATAGCTCTTGGTTCTTGGATTTGCTCCCTGCTTTTTATAACACCTTGAGCCACATCCTTTATTTCAGCTTCATTAGAATCTTTTATCGCTAACTCAGTATCTCTGCTATTTTGCTTTGCATCTTTTGCACCACCTAGAGTATTATTAGATCCATCATTAGGTTTTGATGCAATAGCATCAGAATTTTCGCTTTCATTTTTTTCATTTTCAGCTTGAGTTTTCTTAGTTGTGCCGGAAACACCCGTGTTATTATTTGCATTCAATGAACCTAGTTCATTGCTACCGGCAGAAGCATTTTTGCTTGTTCCACCAACATCTATTTCTTTTTTATTTAGGGGTGAATCAAATTTTCGATTGTCCAATGAACCACCTCGATTTCCCAGAGATCTTTTTCTGGGAAATTGGCTTTCATACATGGACAAAAATTGTTTATTCATCTCTCTATAAAATCTATTCGCTTCCTCGGCGTTACCAAAATTAAGAAAATCGGAATTTCGATATTTTTCATTTCTTCTTGCGTTATTACCGTCATCTAATGCACCCCTACCGTAGTTTATTCTGTTACTGCCTTTATTCATTGCACCAGTTCTACCTCCTGCACCTCTCTCATAAATTCTACCACCTCCGCTCATTGCGCCGACTCCGCTCATTCTATCTCTTCCATTTACTGCCCCGGATCTATTCATTGGAACCTTTTTACTCATTTCATCGCTGTCACTCATTACACCATTTCGATATATTGCCCCCTGTCCACCTATTGCACCACCTCTACCCATCGTTTCACCTTCACCGCTAGCTCTTGCCCCAACTTCATTATTTGCACCACTTTTGCTCCCTCTATCGCCTCCATTTATTGCATAACTATCATTTATTACACCTCCACTTCTTATTGCACCAATTCCACCGCCCCCACCTATGTTTTCACCAGCACTGTTGCCTATTTCGTTAACACCTATTCCACCACCACCGCTACTTTTTGAACCCCCACTCATTAAACCTCCATCGCTATTCATTACGCTCCCACCGCTACCCATTGCGCCGTTCCTGCCACTCATTGCGCCGTTCCTGCCACTCATTGCGCCGCCACTTCCCCTCATCGCCCCACCACCTCCCCTCATTGCCCCGCCACTGCCACGCATTGCGAATTTCCCGCCATTCATTGCATTACCCGAATATCCTCCATTCAATTGTCCAAATTGATTATTTTGCATTTGATCATTGAATTGAATCGGTGCAGATCTATAGCTAGATGATCGTCTTATAGCAGGCGCTGCATTTTTATAACTATATCCGCCACTCTTATATCTGCTTCTAGCTGCACCAATTTTCAAAAACATAAAACAGATAACAAAAAGCTTTTTTGTCAAAACCATATTCGATGGATCTAGTCTCCTTAAACCGTTTCCCTCTCCTTTAAAAACGCTATATCATTTTTCTTGTCGAGGTAAATTCGCACGTCATTGGATTTATTTAACCTTTTTCCTTTTTTTTTCATCAGTAATTTGTTACCCAAATACTATGTTTTTCTATTTGTTTAAATTTATACACATTATAGGCAAACCTTCATACCAGTTTCCAGTAATTGGTTTCATCAACAATTTTTTTCGAAAACTTATTGCCTCAATCGTGTTTAATTTTTTTTCAAAAAAATATGAATCGAATAAAAATGTTTTTTACCCATAATATTTTGTTAACCAATTTTCAAAAATTATTATAACTTACTTTTAGAATATTTAAAAATTTAAGTAGTTTCTATATTTAAAGGTAAAAAAAATATTATCAAACATTTTTTTACATTTAAATCATTTCATTTTTTTTTTGATTTTTTAAAAACAATGGAATCAAATTTATAACTTTATATCCAAAAGAAGAAATTGATAAATTAAGCTATAAACCATTTCCAATAATTGCTTAACACTATATATTAATAATACTTTCATGTATAATTTATTATATCTTTGATAGTTTAGTGATATTATTCTATACTAAACTTAAAATCTTAAAAGTATTGCTTGATGATATTTTCATTCTATTTTCTAGATTCTTAATAAATCATTTTACGATATACTAAGATAATTTTAGCCTCTAAACCACTGAATTGTATGTTTTAAATAAAAAAACTTCCAAATGAAATAATCGAAAAAAAATGCGTTATTTGTTATAGTAATCTCAGATAATTTGTTTTATATCAATTTTGTGAAGCTTTATGTATTTGATTAAATATATTGTTTATATCTGAAATATTGATACACTAATATTGATAATTTATATTTTTATTGATTTTTTCAATATCCCTATTAAAATTTATACATTATTAAAAAATTATTTAATGTCTAAGCAATACGATCCCCTGCCATAGTACCCGTAAGCCCTCATTTTATTTACTATAAAACTTTAAAATGATCTAAAACCATTATGGAAAGATTCTTAAAGGTAGAAATTGAATGTAATTCAGTAAATTAAGATATGTTTTAACACACCCCTGCATTTATAGGCACAACCTTCCACGATATTAATTCGTATAAAAATATATTTTATGCGATTCTGTAACACTTCCTTTATTCTATGACATAGTGACTTTACGCTATACAAAGGATCCCTTCTTAAAGTACTAAATGTTTAAAACAATATTGTATATTAATATCTTGTTTCGGTTTCTTTATACTACTACTCCCTTGTAACATTACATAAATTTCAAGTAAACCTTATTAATAAGAAAGGAAACAAAAATCGTTAAGTCCTCTTTTTCTTCTTAAAACTGTATTTTAGTAACTTAAATGTTATTGGTTTTGATTTTTTCAAAATTTTTATTGATACATGAAGTGATATTTATAGAGAAAAGGAAAAAAACCAAAGAGGAGAGTTCTAAAGCAAATGATTTAATTTTGAATAAATTTTTAATTTTTTCGCTTTCTTAACTCTTTCTCGATCAATTTTCAAATCCATTTTGATGTTATTTGATTGAGATATCTTTTTTTCAAAAACAGTCGTTTCCTGTCAAAAATTCAAATGTAAATTTTTTTCAAGAGCCTATAGCCTCAAAAAAAAGGAGGAATCTGCTGAATTTTTACTTTTAGTTGAAGATTAAAATTTAATAGAAGAAACTAACTGGCGATGTTATAACGGATCGCAAAAGTCCATTATAGGATATTTAAGTCTCGAGGGGTGTTACGGGTAGAATGGCATGTCTCATTTAATATCAAATTTGATTTATAAACTATTGGTTGTTGTAAAGTAAAAGAATTTTATTGTGAAAGAAAAAATTCATTTTAAAGTTTGTGGTTTATTTTTTATGAACTATTGATTTTTAATTTAACCTAAAACATAATTTTAGATTATAAATTTAATACCCATAAACTTAAAAATCATTTATAAAATTCAGTAATTTCCACGACCAAGACGAATCACCTCGAAATGTTTAATTGGTTTAAAAACTATAATACATCAATGAGCGTGCTTCAATTAAGATATGTCTCTTTCTATTTGTTCATAAATCTTACACAACCAATTATGGTGAGAAAAGTGAGTATGAAAAAATTGAAAAGATTCTATTGATAAAAAAAATATTTGAAATAGAATTCATAAATTTTCTTTATATTGTATTATTTATCAAGAATAACATAATAGATATGTTTTTTTAAATTTTCCTACAGTTTTCATTTTGGAAAAAAATTTACTCACTTGCTTGAGATTTTTTTTCCAAGAATTTACGGATACATAAAAAATTCATTGAAAAGATTGATGCTTTTTTACTATTTTATGTACAATATATTTATTCTCATAATAATTGCACAAAACAATTTTGCTTGAATAGCTTCGTGGAACTTTATCCTGATTAAATTATTAGATTTTTCATGAAAATAACTAAGATTTTATACAATAAATAAATTAAATAATGCAGCATATAGTTAAAAGAACGATGATTTCAGACAAAGAAAATTCTTCATCTGAAAAAAATTCTTCGAGAAAAAAGACAGAATTGACTAAAAATAGGTCGAAAGTGAACAGACTAAACATAAAATGCCGATCCGAAGCTCTGAAAAATTGAAATTAAATAAAACAGAAGGAGGAGAATAGGCTAATTAAAAAATATCCTCAATTTTTTTGAGAAATTGCTTGAGAGGATAAATAATCCAAAAATGAAGGACTAAAAAATACATGAGAAACAGACTAAGTGAGAGTATAAAATTTTTATTAAAAATGTTAAGAAAATATGGCTCAGATAGTGAATTTAAGGATTATTTTCGGGATTTTTTTTCTTAGGAATGATAAAGAAAGTTCGTTTCTACGATCTTAACGTCCAGTAAACTTATTTTTAACAATATTTAATCAAGAAATGCATATAAAATTTTAGTGCAAAAGAATTCTGTGACGTAATCACTTTAGATCAAAAATATAATGTCTCAAATGTTGTTTAAATATGACTTAGAATTTGATAAAAAAAAATAAATCATAATAAAGTTCCAGGTTCCCTTATTAATATTAAAGGTAAAAATTTACGAACTTATATTGCATTATTTTGTATCTAAAATAAATTTTAAACAAATTAACCAATAAATAAGATTTAATAAGTTTTAGATTCCGATTGGATTAAAATACTTGTTTTTAGACCAATCAATTGGCATCATTTCCGTTATTATTTCATTTTACACAAAAATCTAGTACGATTTATTGTAATGTATAAATACTATAAATTAATAGAATATTCAAATTAAAAAAAATATTTTATTTAACTCAATTAGTTTAATTAAAAGACTTATTGATTTTCCAAAACTGATTAACATTTTAAAACGTTAGAATAGTTGATAAGAATAAAATATGATTTGAATATATAATTTATTACTTTTAAAATATCAGAATAAAATTATTTTTATGTAAAAGAAATAGAAATTTGAAATTTTTCACAAGAAATAAAAAAATGATAAAAACAACATTTTAATTCTGAGCTTGATGGTCAAGCTTGTTTTTCTTATTACCTCTAGTAGAATTACTAGAGCGTCTAGACGAACTTGACCTAGAATAGCTTGCTTTATAATATCCAGCTCTTATACCATTGGCTCCACCAGCAGCTTCTCTACCTTCCGTAGCAAATATACAATCCAACATAAATGTAAAGCAAATCAAACTCAACATATATCTAATAATATTATTTTTCGACATAAAAGTATATTTCCATGTCTTTATATAGTTTGGTAGAAAAATTTAAACAAATAATATTATTTTGATTATCTTTATTGTTATCTGAATTTGATTTAATAACGAATTCTACCCAGTTATTTTACAAAAAAAAAGATTAAATTCATTTTACAATGATTTTAAGATTTCAAATAAAATTTTTAGATAATCAACATCAAATATTAATAATTCTATTATTATTTCGGTTGAACACTATCACTGAATAAAATTATTTATATTACAACCAATTATGATTTTGCAGATTAAATATATTAATTTATACGTTTTTATTATTGGACATTCCCTTTTTTGGGTTTTTGCTCGTTTTTTTGATACATTGTTTGATATTTAAAATTTTTAAGAGTCTAAGTAATTTATAGATAAGAAATTATAATAAACATATTATACCGGAAAAAACATTTTAATTTATTTACAATGAAAATTTCTCTTGATTTAACATAAAGTTTTTCTTATATGTTTAGTTTTTTTCATAATAAACCTCTCCTCCTTTGATTTTTCAAGTTTTTTCCTAAAAACCATTTTGAGATGAAATTGTGAAAAAACTAGCATAAAAAAATTAAATATATATGGATGAACTTATATCTGCCAAAAACAACTATTTTTTCACATGTTTAATAATTTTCTTTTATAACTTCGGTTTCTACGAAGTGATCATATTAAATTTTTAGTTTTTCTTTCGCTAAGAATCGCTATAAGAAAAATTTTAGTTTATTTAGCTATTCATGATCCTACTGACAGGTATTTTAAAATTTAACGCAAATTTTTGAATACACTGCTTTCGAATATATATATTTTCATAAATATTCTTTTATGATTTTTCATAACATTGAATTATTGCACAAGCAAGATCGAGCCAAAGATATGCAAAATTTATACTTTCTCACTTTATTTTTATATTAATTATACTTCAAAAATGTGTTTATCTTTAAATAAACAATTAATTTGATATTTTTAATTGAAGTAGATTATAAATAAATCTAAAAAGAGATTATTTACTAACATATTATGTTTTCATTTTATCTCACTGTGTTGAGGATGTACAAATGAATGTTTTCCATTTGTTTCTATTAATCACTTGTTACTTAGGATTATAGGCGATTGGCTTGTGATCCATGTGTTTTATATTCCACCACAATGGCAGCAAAAATTTAACACGAATGTACACATTCATTACCAAGTAGAAAGTTTTTAATGTGGCTACTCCCCTTCTACCTTTTGATAGAGATACAAATATTAAAACAAAATTCTCTTTTTTCAAATTAATCACTTATTTAAATCGGTAAAAATTAAGTTTTTAAACTATGTTCGAACTATTGAACTCAACAATAAAATTCAAACATGCCATGTCTTAACCTAAAAAATACTCAATAAATATTTGATTTAGATTTTCGAAAAAGTTAAAATTAACAAGCAAAACATAGTTAGATTGAAAATATTAAAAATAATGACTAAAATTTTAAAAAATTTGAAAATAAATAAATAATTTTAGCTAATTTTTTTGTAAGGAAACAATTAATATTTCAATTTGTATTAAAAATTTACTGATCGTAAAAAAATATATTTCGAGTAACAAACCACAACAATTTAAATTTAAAGATGTTTTATATTTATCAATCAAATAACAAACATAAGTATTTAATTCTTCTTTTTTTAAATTGAAATCTTTATTCGTACAATCTATTAATGATACAATATTGAGTAAACTATTGAATATATCTAACATTTTTTTGCTGAAAATATCTGATTTGTTAAAATCAAAGTTTTTATATGGATTTGTTTTTAAATATTCCTTTAAATCTTTTACCATTGAAGAAAATTCTTTGATATCTTGGGTGGAAACCACAGATGTAAATGAATAATCTGTTGTAATGTTTGCCTGTGCACAATATCTCCTCTTTGTACTTTTTTGTCTATCTAATGAGAAGAAATATTTTCTGTTATTTACGTTTCTACTCTTATATGCTATAATCTCATTTATTTCATATAATTTCTCTTTCACGCATCTTATTTCATTCACAATTGTTTCATGTTCATTAGTAGAAATAATATTTGTATTAAAAAATATTAAAATCATTAAAAAGAATTTTTTTGCATTGTTTTTCATATTACTTAAAGACGATAAAAAATTGTTTTATAGTTTCTTAATTTATTTTCAAATAGCTAAGGCTTATATTAATACAATCTTTAATTCCATATTAATAATTTATATTTCTAAAATTTATTAAGTTAATTAATTTTTAATTAAGATATAAATTTTTACAATTAAAAAATATAGCGATGAAAAATTAATTATTTTAATTGGCTTTATATTGATATATTTGTTAGAAAAAAGTATAACATCAGATTCTCAATTAAAAAATTATTGATAAAAAGAATTTAAATTAGCTCAATTATATTTTTGGGCTAAAAATTTAAATTAAAAAATTACAAACTAAATATATTAATACATTTTGATAGTGAAATACTAATTAATGATCAAATATTATATTAAAGGAGATACTAAAGTAGTGATTACTTTATTTTAAAACACTACATCTTTTTTAAACAGCGGCAAGTGTTATATTTGTTTTCATGACATTGACGCAGTTCTAGGTTTAAATAAATAACATCTACTCCAACACTCCATCATTAAAACCCCTCTCCAAAAGATACCTATAATCCAAAGCCTTTCATCTACCAGGTGTGTAGAACCCAACTAATAGGCGAAGCAATTGCTCGGATTTCGTTAATGTCCGTTGCATGGAGTGTGATCGAAGGCCGAAACCCCCCCCTTGGGCTCTCCCAAGACCATGCCGCATTCACTTACTCTACACTTTCTGAACCAATAAATATCTAGCTAAGATATATTTCAGAGACTTACATGAGGTCCACCTAGACAGTGCAATGTCATACCAACAGGTATAGCCTCCTACTTATCATTTGGATTTAAAGAGTTTTATTTTTTATATTTTCCAGGCGCTAAGTCTTCGGACTTGAGTGAGCAAGGCAGGGTTTCCATCCTTTTACATGGCAATTAGCCACCTGTTAAGCTCAATGCGTGCCATTTATATATAAAAACAAAAAAGATTTTTGTAAAAAGTTTATCTAATTCCTAGGCCTCTTCATACTAACCCTAATGTAACAACGGAAAATCTAGTGTAGTTTTATTCCCACCAAAAATGCTAGCAAAGATTTTCACGACAATTTCACATACATATTGCCAGGAGATGATTTTTTATATGGTTATCCTCCCTCCGGAAAAAACAAAATATATAATAACTCAAATATTATTGTGAATCAATTTCAGTAAGAAAATGAATTCGTTAACAATTTTTTTAGCCATAAAAATTTTTTAATCATTAGAATTAAAAAAAGATATATAACGAAAATTAAATACCTTTTATACATTTAATTAAAGTTTCCATTGATAAAAACATTTTTTTTAATTTCTATAACCACAAAAAATAATCAAATTAATCATTATAGCCATCTTTTATAAACCATTTCTTAACCTGAAATTCTTCTCCATTAGATTTTCTAACTACCACATCATTTCCATTCACATCGATAATCTGTATAATTTCATTTCTATGTAAAAGTATATTATTCTTGACAATATAATCGTATTCCATAGAAGATATTTGAAATAGGCTTTTGGATTGTCGTAAAGGAATATTTCTAACTTGTTTCTTAGGTATAACGAATGTACAAATGTTCGAAACAAAAATACTACAAAAATATGCTACAAATAGAACAATATGTACACCTAAACTTATACATAATATTACTATCATTGTAAGTTCTAATATATAAATAAATAGCAAAAATTCGATGCTAAAATTTTTATATTTTCTTTTTTTAGTGTTTTTTTTATTGAAATATATTTTCAGCAAAATTAAAAGTGGGTTTACAATATTTAAAAACAGAGAAGAAACAATAGAACGTATTTCTATGTTGGTATGGTAGAATATAACAAAAGATACACTCGCCAATGTATTGATGAGTGATTTGAGAACAGTAATATAATCATTTTTCATATGGGTTTATTGGTGAGAAAAGAAAAATGTAAAAAAAGGAGAAAATAATTTTTTATAGTGGATTTATTTATATTTTTAGTAATAAAATTTGTATTTAAAATATTATTTTTACAATTAATTATCTATTTATATCCATAAATTATTTAAAAATTTTATTTGCCAATTTCTATTTATATCCATAAAAGACATTAGAAATTAGTATTTAAAATATATTTATAATAGTTTTCAGTGTTTCATCACAGTTCACTCAAAAAATTTGTATTTGATATCATTATTGTTGAAGATTATCTCTTTATATTTATAAATTGCTCAAAAATTTTGTATAAATATTTGTTCATGTATTTAGTAATTTAAGCCAATTTAAAATCAAATTGTTTTTACTTTTTAAGTAATAAAAAATTTAAATCAATTTTTTTGTTTCCATATAAAAGAAATTATAAAGAATTAAATTACATTTGTTTTGGCTTATTCTACTACAGAATTGATACAAACAGACCATAAAGTAAAATAATTTTAAGATTTTTTTTTAGTTCAGTTTGAAATTACATTTTACTAAATGATTCACTTAGATTAAATAAATTTAATATATACAGAAATATTCTTGATTTATTTAAGTTAATTTAATCCAAATGGCCGGATTTGATCAGTATGAAGACAAAATTCAGTCTCTTAAAATTGAGCATAGGCGTAGATTGTCGAACCAACCTAAAAAAGAATCAATTATACAGATAGTCTTCAAATAACATGAAAAATCTATGATTTTCATATAATTTATCACAGAGTCTATTGAAAAGAGAAATTACAATATGTGAATTGATATTAAATTAGATTCCAAGAGTTGGGAAAAAAAGAAATTTGAAATCCAAAGCTCAAGAATAAATTTGGTTCTAAAAAAAATAGTTTTTTAATAGAAATATGATGGCTAATTTTTATATCAAAATGGGTTTAACTATATGAGGTTAAAAAATCTAAATTAGGATTATGGACGTTTTGGACAACATTCAACCTCTGAATACTTTTTCATTGGTATAAAATTAAATACTCAGGTTTTTATTTGTTTGTGATATAAAAAACTAAAAATCAAATTTTTTTTATGAAAGTTCTAAGGTAGAGTCTAGAATTTAAGCTTTAAATTAAAACTGGCGGAATATTCTTTTAAGATAAGAACTCCGTAATTCTTAAAAGATAGCCAGAATAAATTACATAATAAAATAATAGGATAAATAAAATAAAAAAAATTACATTAATTTGTGAAATTCGGTTTATTTATTGGTTTTTGACCTGCCAACTGAAGTTGATTCCAATATTAATTTGAAATTTGATTTATTCGTGAAAGTAGCTAAAGATATAAATAGAACTGAAAAATAAATTGTATGAATCGAAAACAATTGTTCTTATGGATTATTCAGCTTACAATAATATTAAACTTTATAAAAAGAGTTTCAAAGGTAAATGCAGGTTATAGTAGGAGAAGTTATAGTAGTAGAAATATAAGAAGAAGCAGTGGTTTTCGTGGGGGTAGTGTTAGCAGAAGCGGCTGTCAAGGAGGTAGTTGTAGCGGCGGTAGGCAGGGTGGCGGTAGCTGTAAAGGAGGTAGTTGTAGCGGCGGTAGACAGGGTGGCGGTAGCTGCAAAGGAGGTAGTTGTAGCGGCGGTAGACAGGGTGGCGGTGGCTGCAAAGGAGGTAGTTGTAGCGGCGGTAGACAGGGTGGCGGTAGCTGCAAAGGAGGTAGTTGTAGCGGCGGTAGACAGGGTGGCGGTGGCTGCAAAGGAGGTAGTTGTAGCGGCGGTAGACAGGGTGGCGGTGGAGGATGTAGTAGTTGTGGCGGGGGTGGGTGTAGTAGTTGTGGTGGTAGAAACCCGAGATAATATAATCCGAGATTTAGTCGTTATTAGTTTTATGAAAGCAGGAAATGATTAAAACTAAGTTAAACTATAATTTTTTATTCCTAATTTTTATCTTAATCGCATTTTCTTAGGAAAATGAAATAAATAGTTTTAGAATTTAAAACACACTAAGTATCAATTATAAAAAGTATTAAAAAAATAGTTTTTTGTATGCTGACTTTAATTTGAGAGTTCCTGTTTTCTATTTAGTCTTTATTTTCAGATTGTTCAACATTTAAAAACCTAAAGTGAGCCTGCTTAATCCACCTACGAAAGAACGACCTTCTAAGAAACGACAGTAAAAGAAAGAGAAGATATATTAAAAACTCGGTATATGAGTTAAAATCTGCTTCCCAGAAGCCTGGATAAACAAAAACAGTAGAAATTATAGAAAAATTTTATTTAAATGCTAGAAAAATGTTAAATTTTAGAAAACTGACACAATGCAATTTTTTCATTTAATAGACCATAAACAACATAAAACAAAGATTAATCGGCTAAATATGGCTTTGAGTTGCAAAAATTATCTTGATTTTTATTTTTATTGTAGTAAAATCACTAATATAATGCCCCAACACATTTTATAATCGCATCTATAAATTTCTATACAAAAAGAAATTCAGAAAACTTAAAGCTCGGCCTTTTGAAATAAAATGAAAAATTTCCCCTACTCAATAGATCAGTTGAGGTTTGAATTTGGTTTTTAATATTATATCAATCTATTATACTGTATTTTAATCCATGATATCCTGTTGATTGTTGTAATAGTGTTTTTTAACAGTTTCAGATTCATTTCAACTTTAAAACTACACTTGAGGGCTGTAATTTTTTCAAGTTGAGTGAGATTTAATTCTTTTTCTGCTTAATATTCTCTTTCATGTCAACATAACATATACACCCAAATATATATGGGTATTTGCGCGTTTCTAAATTTAATAAAATTATTCCAGGTACCTCGGCTTTAATTCCAAATGGCAGGTTAAATAACTATCAACTATTATCGAGTTATAAAAATACTTATGATGCCTTGATTAAGACTATAACTAGATATTTTTTTTCCATTTAGACCCATTATTAGAGTTTCCTAAGATATATTTTTTGCCATTTTATAAAAAACCATTCTGAGCTATCAAATAAAAAGTTGTAAAAACTATCGATTAAAGAATATTCCGTTACTTTTCTCGCAAGTTAAGAATTTTAGTTTTTTTTTTGGAAATATAAATATGAGGGAGTCATAAGAATGAACCTTTCAGCGGGAATGGTATTATTTTATTCTTTAATAAAAAACATACCAAATTTATCAGAATTTGCTGTCGGTTTTTAGTGGAATCATAATTTTCGAATCCATATGGTGGAGTTTACCCATAAAGGAACCAAAGAAATATTTTTTTTAAACACCTTTAAAAATTTATTTAAATAAATTCAAAGTTAACAAATTTTCTCTTTTTTAAATATTTCTTTCCACTATTTCAACCACTTCAATCTCTTCCTCCAACTTCGACTCTTCATTTGCATTAATTGTTGGTTTTTCTGCTGTGGTTATGCCATCCAAAATAAGGGTAAAATATTTTTTGTATCGCCCGTTTTAACACCATCTTCCTCGTTGTCTACTTGCTTTAAAGGAGTGTTGGTTGTTTATGCCTCTCGGCTTTCATATTAACACCCATTGACGCTCTCTCCCAGCTCTTTTTGACATTTGGTCCAGACTCAAGTCCTCTTCGTCGATCAAAGGAAGTTCTTTCGACTGTCTTTTTAAGTACTATATACATAATGTATGCCTCTACATTCATGGGTATTTCGAGTCTTTTTAGGTGTGATTTATGGTATTTTGTCACAATACCGTTCCAGGTCATCACATAAGAGATTATCTCAACTCTACACTTATAAATAAGACTTAACTCATTAAACTCTTTGTAAATTAAAATTAATATTTTTAAAATTATCAATTCTTTTTTTTTTCGAAAGAACTTTCTATAGGGGGTTCATTATTATTTTTATCTTATAGTTCTTGAGGGAAATTTGGCAAGAATTAAATCTTTGCAGGCTATTTTAACTATGTTAGAAATAAAATGCTAAAAAATACCTAGCTGATAGACATAATGCGCGTTCTTGGTTATCTTCAAGGAAAAGAATAAATTTTTAAAGAAAAACAACAAACTAAGAGTTAATAAACGACAATCTGTTGGATAAGAAAATTTTGATATTTATAAAGAGGCATTCTCTGAAGACGATTTCTGAAAACAACATTCTAAGCTTGATGGACTTCACATAATTTATCAAAGAAATGAAAATATGTTATATAAACTCTAAAACCCACCATTTCGAAGTTAAATGAAAGAATCATCAAATATGCCTCAAATTGTTGAAAGAAAAAGAGATATCAATTTAAGTCGCAATTTACACATAATACAACTCCTTTGACGATATACGTGGCGTATCGTGCAAAAACAAAGTGCCAATCTGAGAAACCATGTAAATCAATAGGATATTTATGAGTGGATTGCATAAGTTTTCACATTTTGATTTAAATTTCTTTTTTCGTTTGCCTTTGAAAATATAAAGCCATAAATATTCTATCCAGTTAGAGCCAATATTTATATGAAAAACCCACAATGGTGTTACAACTGCAATAACGGCCGGAAACTCAATAATTCGTGTTTCACAAAACTTCCACTTTTAATAACTTTGATTTTGTAAGATAAATAAAATGTCCACTAAACAAAAGTTGGATCGAAAGACTCAATAAGATTATTTTGAGGTTAATATTGAAGGTATTATCTGGCATGAAAAATAGAAAATTGGGATGAAATCTTCCTACAATTGTATTTGAAAATAATATATCATGGTGTAGATTCATATATGTATAACCAATCTGAGATTTAGGAGCCAAAGAAGTATATAAATATTGCCTTCCATAGCTTATTCCACCAAAAACGAAGAGCATTCAAAATTGTGTAAGAAGACTTGGTCATTTAAAACAATTTAGAATTTACCGAATAAATAAACAGTATACCAGTTGTGGCAGAGTGAAGCCTTAAGCACATAATTTTATTCCTAAAAGATTTAACATTGGATATATAGGCGCATATCTTTCGAATTGACAAAGTTCTGATTTTCATTGCCACTGTATCGCATTTTGACCATGAGACTTGATAATTATTCAAAAATATTTTGATAATAATCATTTGACCAGGAGAAACAAAACGAATAGCCTTTATGAAGAAAGAAATTGAATTATTACAGAAGGTGTTGGCTCACATAGTTCTAGATTTTGAATAAAGGGCCCAAGAATATCAAAAGTTATACGTAAAAACACATAAATTGACTTTTGAAAAACAAATACTGTTTGTTTCCAGATTTTTTGCATTTTTTATTGTTTTTTTTTATTATTATTATTGCATCTTTTTGTTTGTTCTATTATTTTTTTTGCCTTTTTAATTTTTTTTTCTTCTTATTTTTTTGTCTTATTGTTATTTTTGTATAAGTTTCTATATGGGTAAATGACTTCCTATACGGGTAAGACAGTTCATATATCTGGTATTTATTTGGCTTAAATATAATTCTATATTCCGGAAAATTTCATGATAATATAATAGCTAACTGCTAATATATAGAATAAACACCATATGAAAACACGATTTATATTTTTTGTATTTTTTGCAACAGATTTCAATTTATGTTTTAAAAAAATTGAAAAAGAGATTTTTTTTATAAAATAAAGCTAATATTAAAGAATATTAATTTCGCAAAAAATTATTGCTATTTTAAGAAAAATATATTTGATATTGAAACATTTATTTTATGGATTACTCTCCTTAAAAAATGTCAAAAATCTTAAAATGATAGCCTTTAAGATAATATTATGATTCAATTAATAAGTTTCCACACATGAAAATAAACAAAGATGTAACAGAATAATAAAAATTATTGAAATATTTAGTTCATGATTTTTTTTAGGTTAGTAATGGACAAATTTAACTACTCGGAATATTTTTCAAAACTAGAATATTTTTATAATTGGTTCTTACTGAAAGAAATTTAATCTACTCTTTTAAAAAGTACCAATCAAATTTAAAAAAGTGTTCTTATTAAAATTTTCGGACTATTTTTTGATTAAGTGTTATAAATTAAAAAAACCAAATGTTAATACCATTCAAATAGAAGCTCGGTGTCAAATTCAGACTTTTAAAGATTCTGAAGAATGAAAAAATCAAGAAAAAAAATGATCCGCGAACCATGCTTTATTTAACACCTAAAAATTAGTCGAGATAAGAAAAGTACATATGATCATATAAGGATTTGATTTATTCATCATTTCTAAGAAAGGTATAAATAGAGAAGAAATATTTCAGTCATGAATAATAAACAATCTATGTTTTGGATTATTAGGGTAATGATAATATTGAATATCTTAAGTAAAATTTCTAGAGTTTGTGCGAGTTTTAGCAGCCGTTCTTACAAATCAAGTAGTAGTCGGGTTAGTTTGCATTCAGGTGGGGGAAGTGGGAAAACTTCTTCAAGTCATAGTTGATATAGTAGTAGTGGAGGAGGCAGTGGTGGAAGCAGTAGTAGTAGAGGAAATAGTAGTGGAGGAGGTAGTAGTGGAGGAGGTAGTAGTGGCGGAAGTAGTAGTGGAGGAGGTAGTAGTAGTGGAGGAAGTAGTGGTAGTGGAGGAAGTAGTGGTAGTGGAGGAGGTAGTGGTAGTGGAGGAGGTAGTGGAAGTAGAGGAGGCAGTGGTAGTGGAGGAGGTAGTGGAGGAAGCACAGGTTCATCTTCTTCGCAAGGTTCCTCGAACGGAAAATGTTGTCCATTTCCAAGCTAATAAGCATAAGTAAAGAATTTAAAAATTAGAGATATTTGCAATAAGATTGGTTTTGAAGATAGGTAGTAATTAAAGTATAAGTTGAATTAAATTTTTATGAAATATATTTTCTAAATTTTAACATTTAGCATCATATAAAAATAAAAGCCATGATTTTAAATGTGGAAATATATAAAGTCTTATGGTGCTAAGCCAGCTGGCAAAATAATTTTGAAGCAAAAACTGGAGAATTAAAGAAAATACCTTTACACATTAGTTTTCCATATTCCAAAACCAGTTACTTCGAAAATATAGAAAGATTCATATTTTATGCCCTTTATTAGTTTATAGAATTGAGAAAACATAATCAAGAGGATCAACCTACTTTTTTATGAGGCAATATAAATTTTCATCGTTAAAGCATTGCAATTACAAATTGCCAAGAATTTGAAGTTATTAAACTCTGAATAAAATATTTGTAAATATATCTATTTTTATAGATTCAAAAATTCAATTTAAGCCTGTCTATCATAAGAAATGATTGATTCATACTTATTGAATATCAATAATGTTTCAAAACAAAAACTTCGGATCTTATCTTTTATATTCTGAATTTATCAAATAATCTATTGACTGTTTTTCTAAATATTTCGCTAAATTGGTCATTTAAAAATCAACATGAAAACCTTCAAACGTAATTTATACAAAATTTATATTTATAATGATTTTAGACCCTACTGAAAAATTTCAGAAAAATAAAAGCCACCGGATTTCGATTCAAACACTAAATTTGATATAAAACGGAATTATGAAAATATAAATTTGATGATTTTTTTATTAAAAAACCCAAATATTAATAAAAAATTAAATTAATACCATCCATATTATAACATAAATAAAAAAATTAATTCGTTTCTTTGCAAATATAATTAAAAATAGCTACTTCATTTAGATTCTTATATGAATGTTTTATAGTTTAGTTTCGGAAAGCTATATTTAAAAATCAAATATAATTCATTAATAATTTATAAATCGATTTAAATAGTTTAAACGGTTCAATATTAAATTTAAACATCGGAATATAGTACATAAATCCCCACACTCAGCAAATGAATAAAAATAAGAAAGCAGGTATATCCATAAAACTGATTTACTAATTATGTATTTTCCGTTAAAAACCTTCTTCCAAATACTGTTATGCAAATACTGTACCAACAAGAATATATCATATAAGAAATTGTTACACAATTATTTTTCTTAAATATTTTAATTATATTTGCTCAAAAGTTTCATTTATATTTAAAATGAATTTATAATTTTTAAATAATTTTGTCATTTGGAAAATAGGAATAAGGAAAAATTTTGATAACGAAAAATTAAACATAATAAAAAAAAGGTTGCAAAGACGCCGATGGGGCAATTAATAGTGAAAAGTAGTGCAACTCCGTAAACAATCCTACCCGAAAACCCCTAACTTTCTCTTATACATAAATAATAGACCCTGCATCAGACCAGATATGCAATAACGCACAATACTGATAGGTTGACACCCTACCATCGTCTTAAAACCACTTCTCTTTTCCTCGAAGCTCTTCTTGCAGCCATCGTACGAAACGACAAACCCCATACTTTAGCTATTCCCAAAGGTAACAGGCTAATAGTCTTGCTGACGATATTTGATTCTGTAACAGCCAACCCAGAAGACTGCACTAAGATTGTTTTTCTTTTATCAGTACAAACAAGTTTTAAAAGAATGGTTTGAAATGGTTGTAAAGAACTTCACGGGTTATATTGGGGGGATTTGGCTGCTCTGTAACCCTAGAAGTGTTAAAAAGTTAGCAAAAACGAGATGGAAAGACAAGTATAATTAGAAGAGGATGCAGAAAGATGTAAAATCGCCTCTTGTCTCACCAGTCATTCACCTTGTTTGACAAGACTTTTTACATAAATCTGTAAGATAATTTGTTAGTAAAACCAAAGAAATTCATGAGAGGAAAGTAGAAACGCTGTGTTAAGATTTAATAACAATCAAATAAATTAGGTTGATAGTAAAATTTAATACCTCATCCATAGAATAGTCGATGAGTATGCTTATTTTAAAGTATCCGGGTCACTTACAGACGCTGCACAAGTATGTTTGACGAGGCAACACGCAAAAAAAGCAAAATCTGCTTTAAATAAAAACATAGAAAGTAAAATTTGCGATTTATTACTGTTTAAAAATTCACCGGAGAGGGCCTTAGACCGGAAAAATTGCTCTGCTTCGGGAAGAAAAGCCCCAAGAAAATCATGCGAGAGTTAATTTTATACTTAAGCAATGTAGATGATCTTTCCGAGGCTCTATGTTAGAAGAATAAGCCTTGACTTGTTATGTATAGGCACTTCGATGTATGAAAGTAGCAAGTAATTCAGTTTAGCATCGTATTTTGAGTTTTTAGGAGGCGAGTCTGTCGGGGATTATCTCGGCGTGTTGAATCTGAGCATGTGGTAAGTTGTATTTAAATTGTGAGTTTTTGACCTATAATAAAGCACAAAACGACGAAACTGCTCTGATATAATTATTATTGATTACATTTGTATCAGATAAAATGCTAACATGCTTGCCTACCTTCATGTATTGATAAGTAGCATTAGTTGGCTTTTCGACAGGAAATCTACTGGAAATTACGATATTTACAATTTTAATGACGAGAAACTTATAACTATTTACAAATGTCTTTATGATATTGTAAAATATAAATTTTTAGAAAGTAAATTTCAAACTGATTGGTTCTAATGTGGCCTTAAGCATTTGATCTCAAAGGTAAAACCGAAAAGAGACTCTGAATAGTCAAATCACTTTCTATTTCCAACCTTTATAAGTTAATGACAAAGTATGTTTCGAAAGTCGTCTTACTTGAAGTCGGAAAGGTGAAACTAACATGCAAAAAACCAATTGAGAGCGGTAAGTAGTATGCAAAAAGACAACAACGCAAGTCCTATTGAAGTTTCCCTTTATAAAGAATATTGGAAAACCCTTAATACAAGTTGAATTAAACAGCGAAAAGCTTATAATTTCATAAATCATGTATTTTTGGCTCAGTGTAGGAAAATACTTAATTTATCCGCTTGATCTTTGGGGTAAATGCAGGAATAATATCCAAATCAAAAATTAATAATCTGATAGAGCCTGAAAAATTGTGAAAAAAGAAGGTTGAGAGGTAAAATTGACATTAATTAGTTTGTTACGGAAGTTTTTGTGTTGTATATGAATCTTTTGAGCTACAAACTCAATGAGAAATACACAAAAGTGACAATACACAATGATACAAATCCTTATACTACAAATATTACTAGTCAGTGTTCTTTAACTCTTCGCAAAGGCTATATATTAGAAGCTATAATAAGTGAAGCTAAGAATTTTCAAAGTTTATTTTATTAGAGATAAAAAATAGATGTTAACGCGAATTAAACGTGTTGTGAAGATATTCTACTTTTCTAGAAGGCGTTATTTTTTGTTAGATATCTAGGAATAATAGAAGATAGCAAAACTAATACAATACGTAGTTCATTTAGAGAAATACATAGCAATCTAATTTGGGAGTTGAAAGATATTTTGCATTAAATTAAACGCAAACAAATTATTTTTTGCAATTAATCAATATGCTATATCGTTATTAACCTATCATATGGAAGTGCTTTGACTTGAACCAGCCAACTTCTTTAATTTGGATGATGCAGCGCGGGCGGTGTCGGTGAAAAACAAGATATATCTTCGCCAAAAATATAAAGAACATTTTTACTTTCCCAGAACCGAACCAAGAGAGGCTTACATAGTGTTAAGAGGCAAAGCGAACACATTTTTTGCAACTCTTTGATTTTCAGAATTAAAAGAAATATCAACTTGAAAAGCAGCAATCCCAAAAGTAGAGACTACTAATAAAATAAATTATGCCTTAATAGAAAGCTTCTTAAAAGTAAAATTTGATTAAAAAAAGAAGTCACCAAGGCGAGTATAGAAGAATTAGATTACAAAAACATACAACAGAATATAAAAACCGAAAAATTATCGCAAAGTTATATAATGCAAGAAAAAATGAGTCTGAATATAAAGTAATCTCTCGGATGGCTAAACCTGGGAACATTAAGTGACGATATGGAGCAGTTTTATGCTATATTAAAGGTAGAAATGTATTCCAAAGCCGAATATATCTGATAACACTTAATATATCTAGCGACCTCGTAGGTAATTTGGCGACTCGATGTGAAAAAAGAATAAACGATGCTTACACCTGACGATACTATGAATTGCCTAGATGCCAGAGTCATTTCTTTTAAATGGATCCAAATTTAAGTCTTCAAAACAAATTATAAGCTCCTTACTCAAGAAATCCTTGAAAACGAGCATGCAGAGATAAGAGTGGATAACAAAATAAAAAGGAATGTCAAGATTCAGAATAATAGACCAAATACATTTGTTTTAGATAAGAAAAAAAAATATGATAGCACTCATCGAACTAAGAATTACTTACCGAGATCCACTTAATAAGTTAAAATAAGAAAAACTTAGGAAGTATGACCTACTATCCGATGAGTTAGGCCTTTGATAAGTGTACTATTATGATGCTGCCTTACGTAATGACATTAGACGGTGTTGTGAAAAAATAAAATAAGTCATACCTAAATAGATTGCAAATACCCAGGAATATAGAGACATAAATCCAAAAGATTGTACCTTAGAATACGGTAGAAACAATCTTCTTTGATTAACGAAGAGTACCTGCACCAAATCTAATACGGAAGATAGCTGAGAAAAAGCCACGATCGGTGTTATTAAGAGAGCCAAAATGCACGAGGAAAGATAACCCCTTTAAAACAAGCGAGTAAGATGAAAAAGGTGGTAAACATTTAAAAACAAAAAATATTACACACATTATTTCCGAAGATGAACGCGTTAGAGGAATCGACGATTAACATCAATGAAGATACTGATTTATAAAAAATGAAACGATAGTGATTAAATCGGTAGAAGAATATACATGCAAATGATAAACAAAGTTTTAACCCAGAATTTTATTTAATAAAAAAGTTATTAAACCAGATTTAAAACTTAACTTTAAACATTATTTAAATCATAAATTTATATATAAAGAAGTTGAAATGAATTCTGTTAGACAAAAAAACAGTAAATTAAAAATTAAACAAAAAATTCTCGCGAGACGGATTTGAACCGCCGACCCTGTGATAACAGCTTAACTCTACAGTCACATGCTCTGCCACTGAGCTATCGCGAGCTGAAATTTCTTAAGTATATACATTATAAATAATAGCAATACATATTAAAAATATAAAATAAACTTATATAAAATTTCTAGTTTTAACATAAATATATAAAAATAGAAATTATAAATATTTTTTCAGATAGAATTTTCAAATTAAAATACAAAATTTATCAAAATTTGTCCCTAAGAATACGATAGAAGGCAATAAAATTTCTTCAATCCAATACTGATTTTTTAAACTTAGGGGATGATTTTAACCTCTAAGCAAAAAATTAAATTATTATATTTAATATCAATAGAATATACTTTTAAATAGTAATCAAGAAAACAAAATTTGTATTAAAATATGTACGAAATATAAATATAATTCATGTTTCAATTCTGATTAATCATTTTTTCTAAAAAAATCTTAACTACATTCAAATTTACAGTTTTAAATCTAATAATTCTATAACGTATTTGAATTATCAAATAAACGTTGAGAATAAATAAATGATTCAAAAGCATCTAAGAAATTGCACGTTTGAAAAAACTACAAAATATACTCCAATAATCCCCTAATTATACAAAAAGAAATTACGTTTCAAATAATTCGTTTTTTTTATTTTCTTTTAAAACCCAAGGAAATTCTAAATAAAATTCAATATCGTAATGAAAATAATTTTTTCAAATTAAAATTACATCTTTTCTATACAGCGACACAGGTTATATTGTTTTCATGACATTTAAAAAGTTCTATAATTAACATAGATAACTGCTCTTAATATATCCTAAGTATCTCGTATGATACCTTCATCATAAAGCTTTTCATCTAAAAATATTTAGATGCTATATAGTTGCAGAAAAGTAAGCCAATTAAAATGTAGGATGCAGATAGCAGTTTAAACCCAATTTGGACTTTCCAACGATGCACTGCATTTCCAATTACTGTACGCCTACCATATCAACTAAATTCTAGCCAAGATATATTTTAGCGACTTACATGGAACCAAGTAGATTTTATAAGGCCATCCAACACATATAGTTTGCTAATATGCATTCCCGGGTTTTAAAATGTATGTATTTTTGTATCTCTCAGGCGCCAGGTCTTCTAAATTCTGTGTGCAAGGCTAGGTTTTGAAATTTTTCTAAATCAATTTCAACTGTAAACCTAAAGAACAAAATCCAATGCATAAAAAACTACAAATTTCTTGATAAAAAAAGTTTCCGTTATTTAGAATATCTCCTACTTATGCAGGTCCAATGTTCCATTGAGAATTATATATGATAAAAATCTGCCAAAAGTATAAACAATGACAGTTACTTTGATTTCATCTGATCATCGCAAAGTAGAAAGTTTTAGTGCGGTTATCTTCCCTTCAAAACATAAAATTATAAATAAATAAAATAAATCTATGAAATAGAATATAAACCCAAGAAAAAAGAATAAAAGGTATTGAAATAAACTTTAAATTTTTGAATTTTTAATCAAAAAATTATAAATTTAGTAAAAATATTATTTTATTTAAATTCTTATCATAAATATAATATTTAGAAATTTAAAAAATATTTACTTTCTAACAAATAATTTTTTATTTTTTTATATTTATTCTGCATTTTTTGTAAGATTTTTAGTTTTAATAGAATTAAGTTTAAGATTGCTTTCTATTTTATGATATAAAATTTTATCTTCTTTTATTTCAAAAAGTAGATATTCTGACATATCCTGGGGTAAATTGCTATAAGTTTTGTCACCATTTGTGATAATATTAGAATATCCACCAAAAGAATTTTTTAGATTTTTTAATTCAATATTTTCTGGTTCATCATTTAAAAAAGTTGCACCCAGTAAACGCATTTCACCAGGAAAAACATCCAACACAGTTTCTATTTCATTTGGTAAATTTATATTCTCTTCATTTCTATGATTATTTACAACTTCTATTTCACTATCTTTATAATCAGAGGTATTATCATCTGCTTCTTCCATCATTCCATCAATTTGTTTCTTTTCGATTTTTATATCCTCAACTCGTTTATCAATTTCTTTGAATTCGTATATATTTACATTTTCAAATGTTTTTTCAATCATTTCATTCCATTTGATGCAAGTATCTTCTACTACTCTCTCTTCTTTAATACTTTGTAAATTATTTCGTAAAACAAATTCATCTTCTTCTAACGGTAAAACTTGATTATCTACATTTTCATTCAAACCATCTTTTAATTCTTCAAAAACATAGGAAAATAAATCAATGTTTAAAACAGAAAGAATTGGTGTATAAAGTTTTTTTGGAATTTTAGAATCCAATGAATCGTCATGAGCTGTAAAATCGTGTTGTATTTCCAAAGGTATTTTTTTTAAAGAAGGAAGTGGCGGTGGAGGTGAAATTAAATATTTATTTATGTCTTTTAAATTATCATCATTGAAATTCATTTTCTATGGGTAAATCAGTTTCTATTTTTTTACACCAACGCTAAGAAATTTTTCTTAAATTTAATACTTCTTAAAAAATAATTTCTTTTTAAATTTAAGAAATTAAAGAAAAACAAATTAGAATGAATAAATTTTTAAAAGAAATATTTCTATAATATTAAAATGAATAAAGAATAAGAAACAATAAAAGTTTAATTTGCAAAAATATTTATTTTTAGAGCTTCAAAAAATAAGAGAATGTATTTATAAAATATATTTTTATATTTGCACTCAGATTACAACTAAAAAAATTTTCAAAAGTTAGTCTAAAGAAATGATTTTATTTAATGTTGTAAACCATACGATTCTTTTTTAATTTCTTAAAAAAATAAAATTAGTTTAAAGGTTTATGAAAAAAACAGAAAAGACAGAAATTGGAGTGATGGATATCATATGAAAACATATTTTAATTATGTCTTTTATCTGCTGTTTTATTTTTCCATAAAATTATTTCGTACACAAATATATTTTATGCTGTGCCGAAAGACCTCCCTTTACGGTGTATAAAAGGCCCCCTGAAATTACATTTTGGTTTAACAGCAGTATAGTGTGTTAATATGCTCTCCTGGGTTCTTTATAATACTCTCTTTTTAAATTACAAGAATTGGAGTCAAAAACTACGAATAAAAATAGTAAAAAAACGAATTATCTTTAAATCAGCTACATTTCTTTAAAAAACTATTTTAGTAGCGTAGCTGTTGTTTTTTTAAATTTTCGAATTTTTATTAAACTATAGTAAGGATGCCTATAATATAATAGGAACTAAAAAAAGAAGGAGAAGTTACAAACCAAATAAATATAAAGAAAAATAAATTAACTAAGATTAAAAGATTTCATTTATTTTTATTTTCGTAAATTTTTAATAAATTTTCAAGTTCATATTGTTGCAATCTTACTGAGATTTCATATTTTTTCTCCGAAACGGTTATTTGAATCCAAAGAAAACATAAATATAATTTTTTTAGACCAATCGGAATTGAAGATGAGAAGATCCGCCAAATTTCACCTTTGGCTGGGATTAAAGCTCTGAAGCGTGGTTATTTATAAAACGACATACAATGTCCTTAGTTTCAAATTTTCTTTCTATTTTTTTGCTACTAAAAAGCCAAAATACAACTGAAATTCTAAATCCTTCTAAAATATACATACATTCAATGGATGGACTTAAAAAGACAGATATTCTATTTTCTTTGATTAAAGAAGAGGTAAAAAGAAGAGACAAAATGGAGATAGTAACCTGAAAAGTGCGTATAAGAATATAATACGAGGCACAAAACAATATATGCCCATATTTTATATACATCGCGAAGAGTAAGAGCTCTTGTACAGATTAAAATTTGAAATACCTCCAAAATCGCATAAGATATCAGATGGTCAAAGCGCCGGCTCAAATTCTCGCACAAAAATTTTCAATGAACAATCTAACAAAATTAAACGGAAAAAAATATAAAATAAATCAGCCAAAAAAATAGGAAACAACGAATTTTAAATAATTTTTATCTTATTGTATACTCGAAGAAGAATTTATTTTTCATATTTTAATATGTTATAATGAAAATTTGGGTTTGAATACACATCTTGTGAAGTTTATTCTTGCTTATATCGGAGCGTAAGTGAATAAAGAAATGGAAAGCAACATGATAATTTCATTATCTGATACATCATGCCTAACAAAAAATATTTTCTTTATAAAGAACAAAAAGGCTTTATACTTTATTAAAACAAACGAAAAATTGAAAAGGTGAAAAATTTATGACGAAATATTCTAAGCTATAGTAGTTATTATTAAATAAAAATGGATTATTCGATTTTCTCATAAAATATAAAATTATATTTTATTTAACTTCTAATGGTGAAAGAACGAAAACTACGAAATAACTAGTAAGATCCTATTAATAAACCTTTTATACAACAATTCTTGATTTAAAATGTTACAAAATCCTTTATTTAAAAGATAGAGCAGTCTCTATCAAATATACCTTTCATCCGGGTGCCTCGAGAGAGATTACGACATTTAAGAATAAGCAATAATGTGCTAAGTTGACCCAAAAACCCAATCTGAATAAATTAAAAAAGAAAAGAAATGCTGATTTACTAACAACTGAAATCCAAGTTGAAATATATTACCGAGAGAGACCAATAGGATAGTAACAAACCAAACCTCCAATATAAGTTACGCAAAGAAAATACTAGAACAATCTGAATATATGGTACTAAAAATTCAATAATTTTGATGAAAAAAAAAGAGAAACATCATCTTGGTTGTTGAGACTAATCTAACAATCTAGGAGAAACTTTTTTGCATTAAATGAAAACTCCTATGGGGATCATTTAATATATTTTTTTTATCGAAATATCGATTAAATTTCTTTACATTGAAATTAATCAACCAAAAAGACGCAAAATCAGAATCTTTTTTAATGAATTCTATGCAATATGATAGTGCTATAATTCTATTTGAACTTATGCAAATATTGAAATTTCTCTTCCGCCAAGTTTATTACATCACCATATTAACAGAAAAATTTGCTCTCTTTCGAATACCTTGCATTCAGGTAAGAGGATACCAGAATACATTTTTTTGTTTTATTCTGGATAAAGATGCGGCAAAAATGAAAGAATATATGTTTGTTACTAAAGCGTAGATATCCAAATATAATGGAAGAAACATTACTTCATTTGGTTACAGCCTTTTATCCTTCGAAAAAAAGGCGGGCGAAGTAGTAAAAGAACGAAACACCTCGGTTCTTTTTCATGCTCCAAAACTGAAGTAACAAGAGTTCGGATTATTTATATTCAAACAATAGGCATGGTTTCGGCTTTATATTAAAGTAGCTATGGGTTTTCTAAGCGAAACATCAAGTTCACATCAAATGAGACTGCCCGCGACATCTAAGCTTCAATAATACATCGATGTATATATATCAAACTGTATCTAGTATAGCATAAAAACCCGAATTTATCTGCTATTCCACTAGTTGTTAGATAGAAAAAACCGAAGCACAAATTTTAAACTAAAAAACCGAAGAGAAACCTTATAAAAACCACCGCATATATGTTACGTAGAAACAGCTTTTATCATAACAATCACAAATAAGCAACGAACTATGCGGCTTAAATACTCATATGATAAATTAGAAAATAGACTTAAATAGTTTATTGAAGCGATATAAATATGAATCCATATAGAACTCAGCATAAAAAGTACCGAGCTAAAAATTAAAATTAACCACAAGGATTTTTACATCAAAATCTCGAACAGTATTCTTGTGAGAGAACAGGTAGCGTACCTTAGAAATCTTAAACGGCTTTCGAAACATACAGAATAAGTTTCGGGGTGTTAATGAAATTACAATGAGCATGTGAAGCTAGATTTAGTCATAATTACGAAAGGAATCTCAATAAGGCTCAATATTAAAATTAAAATGAAAATGAACAGGCAAATACTAATCTGCTAAAGTAAACGAAATTCTTGGATTAAAATATATGGCTTTTATTAAAGCAGGTGAAATAAAACTTTTTAAAACTATAAAGTATATTTGATGTTAACGAAAATCACATAATAACCTTAGTTATGTTCTCAAGTTGATAGTATTACAAAGGAATGTACTTAACGTAAAACTAGATAAATTTATAATCTACTAACGGTAACCTCTTTATAAAAAATCGCAATTTCCTATGCTAAAAACATAATATATCATATTTCTTATACAAAATGAAGATTTTGTTTGCGATAGAAAATAGGATTTTTCACTAACAAGATGGTTGCCTATAGTCTAAATGTTCTGTTAAAACTTTGGTTTCACATAAATAAAGCATTTTTATTTTTAAAAAATCCAGAATGCCTCTTTGTCTATTTCAAGGAAACGGTGGACAATGAAAATAAAAACATAGATTAATGAAATCTGATCAAGTATATATATTTTAGATATCAATTAATTCATACTTTTCCGAAGAAAATATAAATTCGAAAAACAAAAACGAAGCCATCATGATAAAAAAATTGACATATATTCTTTTTTAACAAATTTTATATTTAAGGAAGATCAAAAAAGAAAAAATATCAACTTAAATAAAGGCCGGATATTTAAAAAAAATATTTATGAAAAAAACTTGAACTTCTCAATATTGAAATTTTACTTAAACCATGAAAATTAATGACTTTATTAACTATCTTGCATTAAAATATTTTGCATTCGGAATTGTATTTTTTACGACTTTCGCTGTCAAAAATACCCTTGCTAGCTTATACGAATTCTAAAGTTGGGTGAACAAAAATAAATAACATAAATTTAAAGCATCCTGGCAAAATGGCTTAGATAAGTCAAAGATTAAAGCGACAACATAATGATCTAATTACTACAATTTTTTGAGAAATTATTTTGATTCATGTCTTGTAAATGCTGCGAGAGACATCTCCAAACCATGAACATACCCTAAAAATGGACTTTTTAAGACGGCTGCTGCTTGCATAAATCTGTCGTTGAAATATTTGCAAATCATGAGGTACATATGCATGGAAAATAAACACTATTTTAATTACACGCTAATAACGCTCTGGCAAATTCGAATTGTTGATTTTCGGTTCAATATTTTGTAATTTTAAATTTAAGAAAAACTTAAAAAAAATTTATTATCTAAGATAACTTCAATAAATCGAAACGATTTTTTTGTGGAACATGGATACAAAAAACTCCTGCTTCATTGAAAAAACGGTATTATTTAAACAAAAGAAAAGCAGCAGATTTTTTTTTTAAAATTTCCTGCATTTTGCGATAAGAGGAAGCAAAAATCTTTATAAGATTGCTATAAATTACACAACACTTAACTTGGTACACAACGCTAAAACATTTTTTACGTGATCAAAATATTCTTAGGTTATTTACGAGATTTATTTAGGAAAGAAACAAACACGAGCGAAAAGCGGAAAAAATGTGATAATTCTCCTATCATCTTGAATGAAGCAACTGGAGTTATGCTTTTCTCATTTGAACTATTGCTAGAATCGTGAGAGAAATTAAATGTACATTTATGTCGATCTCTGGTCAAATGTTATTAGATAAAGGGAGCGATAATTACAAAAATTCCCTGTATTTAAAGGAGCACGAGCGTTAAAGATAGTTCATCCAATCCTTAAATTTTGCCAAAATATAAATAATTTCAATCGTTTAAAATTTGTAAAAATATTCAACTAGGTAAACGTCTTTTATGAATAACCTTTTAAACTTGACAACAAACAAGCATGATTGATGATGTATAAACGACAGTTCTCAAAAATACAATCTCAAATGATTTTTAAGGATTTGTAGAAAGATATTTTGTACATTTTTTGGTTAAAAATTAATCCAAGCTTTTAAAAAGAAGCAGTTCTTGCTCATGCGAATGAATAGTTAGTAGATATATCGGTATCTACTTGATATTTTTATCAAGCCGAGGGACCACTTTTTGTTAAGATGGATTCGTGATATAGATTAAATATAATCCGAAATGATTTTTTTGGTATGTTGTAAACACCATAAACCTTTAGATCGCCGAAAATGCCCTTAACACAAATAAAAAGGCTATAATTATCCTTCATCAAGATTTGAATGTAGAATGAGATTTAATATCCGAAATCAAACCAATAATAAGAAACATAGCCGAATCTCAGTACTTTCAAGTAATTAAAAAACTACGTTTAAGAGATTATACATTCTCACCGATAATTAATTTAATATCAAACATAGATCATAAGTGCTAAACCTAAAAGAAACCTTTTTTCTATAATTTCAAATTTGTCATTGAAATACACAAAAGTAAATCCTTATATTTGATATAATGAGATTTGTCAATGTTCTGAGTTTTATTAAAAGGTATCTTTATATCTATTATAAGAATGAAGACTCAAAAGTATGTTAAAATTTATATCCAAAATTAGAAGCAAATCCAAATTTTACTCAGAATGAAACCATGTTTTTATTGAAACAAGCCTTATAGAGTCGTTTAAGACTTCCCAGAATGTTACTTTCGACTATTTGATTTTTTTTTTCAATTTTATTATAAAAATAAAACGCACTCACTTGAAATATTTACTACAAAAATTATTATATTTCATTTCATCAAAATACTATTGGTAAATTTAGGAAAACAAAGTTAAAACAGTTTTAAATTATATATTGTATATTTATATTCTAGGTCACATTGGTGGATAGCCAATAATCCTATTAAAAATATCTTAATTGACAGTAATTAGAGAAATTGATGTAAAAGATATTTTCTGGATTTTTTGTGGGATTTATCGCACTTTAATTTCCGTTGATTCACCCGCCATGCCGGGAGTAGAATTGGCTTGGAGTATTCTTTGCTCGTCATAAGAAGCGACTCCAAAGAGCTGGTCCTCCAGATTGGGGTTGAGGTAGCGCCAACAGCTCCGCTTTAAAATCACCTTTTTACAAAACCCGAAATAGTAAGAAACCCCACTGGAAAAAAGTGTTAGGCAGTACTACCGAGGGCGACCAAAGCTTGTGCAGGGCTGTAGTGTCGCAGATGATGATGAATCATTGTTTATACATAGAATTCATATAAAAAGAATTGGTCTTTTAAATAGTCAACTTTCGATATAAACTCATCTCGTGAGGTTTTATGTAAAAAGACTGAAAAAACGACTGTGTGCCGGTGATTGCTATATGGAATCATTTAAACCAATCTTGCTTACTAGACTTGGAAAATATAACTCCTCAAGGATTAAAAAACACACTAATTATAGAACCAGGAATATTAAGCAGCAGATTATACCCTTTAATCTGGCATTGCAACGGTAGTTAGATTGAATGTAAGTCTCCGACATATATTTTGCTGAAATTCTATTCAGTTTGATACTTTAAAATTGTGGAAATGCTGCTAGTCATAGAAGATCCGTAGGTGGTTTTCGGTTGGCGATAACATTTCATGAAATTATCGTGTTCGCTGAATAAGTTTATACACCTGTGAATGGAAGGTATTTTAATGTAGATATCGCAGGGGTACCGATAGAGTGTTAGAGGTTCGGCTATCTATATTCGACTTAGAACTAGGTCAATGTCCTGAAAACAATATAACACATGCGAAGGTTACAAAATGATGTGATTTTCTTACAAAAAAATTGATAGCAAACTATTAAACTGTTTTAATTAATAATATAAAAATTGTTCTTAAAATCAATCGAAAAGATTTATAGAAAAAGCTAATTATGCCTTATGTCTATAATATCTAATAAAATAATATTTAACTTGAGCGTATATATGTTTCAGTAAATGTTAGTAGTCGAACATTAAAAATTATGATCAGGCTTTGCCAAGACACCATGATATGTCAAAAAATTGTGATTATATAGGTTATATATTTTCTGACATTATAATAGTCCTGGAAATCGAATGTATTCTAAAAAAAATTTATTCATATTTGTCTCTATACAAAAAAGAAAAATTATATTTAATTATCGAGGAAGAAGATTTTTAAGTTAACAAAAAACATGTACAATAACATTGAAAATGTAGAATCAATTTTTTTAGACCGAATTCCACTTTAGTGAAATTTTGAGATACATAGCTTTTTCCTTTATTAAACCTACTCTTATCAGATTAACATTCAAATGTTCAGCTACTTTTACTATACACTTAATTTGGATTTGCTTATAATCTTATAGAAAATTTTTGCAGATTTTCTAAGCCAAAAATCAGACTAAAAAACAATTTCGGCTAAAATTAATTTTTCATTAAGATTGTAAATTTGTTCCCGAAACGTATTATTTCGGCTTTAAGCCTCGTATTTACTTCATAAAGATTTGATTTTGATATTTTAAGAATAAATTTCATATATCTTTTTTATTCGCGCACTCTCTGCCGAAATATAGAGTTAGAAATTCTATTGCGCTGCTTTCTTGAGAACGGGTGCTTTTGAATTGAAGTTTGAAGTCCTTTTTAACTTGTTTTTTTGAGTTACCTTCCGGCATTCCCCCAATTTTCAGATCAGATTTTCTTTTATAAGAACAGGACTTCACTCCAAAATATTTTATAGATATTTTTGCGTGTATTTCTATGATGAAAAAACACCGATAGTTCAATTGGATATATTTCTATTTCGTTCATAAAAACCAGAGGCTCATATAGATAACGATACTAAAATAATTAACGTAAACATCAAAAGAAGATGGATTCTCTTTGTTACATTCACAAAGTATTGTATACTACTTTCTTTTGCAGCGCCCCTCTTTTTACTAATAAAGGTTATTTTGCTCCTTCAAAACTAGTTTCAGGCTTTTCTCCATCAGTGTTAAGTCAAAATTTTTTTTACTATAAAGCTCATAATACCAACTTTCTACTTTGTTTAGAACATAGACACAAACAGATTACAGTTCTTGGCCCCATAATAAGCTCTTTTTTTTTGATTTAAGCACAACCCAAGCTTTCTTAAAATTTCTTGTTATTACATTTTAACAGCATAAAATGCGCATATTTCACATCTTTATTCGCAAGTTACGAAACCTGGACCATGAAAAGGTATACGCGTTCATTCTATCATCTTTAAGTGCGTTTTTACAACAGTTTTTTGTTAATTGCAAGGTTGATGAATTGTTTGTGATTATCAAGTTTAAAAAATCAAGGGATACCGAATAATATAAATATATTAGAATACACAGGCCACTGAATTGCACTTTTACTTTTGTGGAGCGAATTGAAAAGCCTTAGTGAAATGAACTTGATATACAAGTATGAATTTATAGAGATCGTTAGATTATACTTATGTAGATTAAAAAGACTCGAAGTCGCGTTCATGCTCTGAGTTTGTATCGGTCTTACACGTTCGCATTTTCGGGCCACAGTTTTTTCCCCGGACGGCATACATAAATTTGCTAAGGCATTATTGTTTCCGTATTTGCATTCTATACTTCGAACCATCTTTTTCATACAGCATCAAACACGATGTTTAAGTTCAACATGTGCATCATGTAAAATTAGTAATAACTGCAAAGATGTAAATAATATTGCTATTTTCTTTACGCTTAACTTAAATAACAATCATCTTTTCTTCTTTCAAATATTTACCACGCCAAACTTGCGTAAATTCCGATAGTTTCTGATTTTTTTTATTGAAATTTGCTTTTAAATATTTGAAATTTTTCTATATAGTATTAATATTGCAGTTTTGTAAGAAATCATGCATTATGACCTTTATATATTTCAATTAATTCGAATCTATATAAAAATGCTTCATATCACTTAATGCGTTATCATCGGTTCTTTCATTCATTTTTTTTAAAATTACTAACATTTAATTAAAAAGAACAGAAGACAACCGTGAATGTATTGAAATAAAGAATAAATAAGCAGCGCATATTAATTGTTGCTGATATAGTATTGTGAAGCACCCAGATGAACGGTTAAATTTAAACCAATTTTCTAGATGAATAAGAGAAACTGTTGCAGTGGTAAAGTTGACTGACAGTGTAAAAAATTAACGAGATTGTCTTTAAAATATTGATTTGCGGGTTAGAGTCATTATAACTATTGATTAAGCATTGTGAAAATTGCCTTGAAAAACCAAGTTGAGCTACATATTCTCTAATAAATATGTTGATCGTAAAATTTAAGATTTTTAAATCTAATTATTATTTAAATACATATTGTAAAATAAAATTATACAAAATTAAAAAGTATTTTAGTTCAGTATTTCAGATTTTAATGTGAGCTTATTAGATACAATATTTCAAAATTAATTTAGACTATATTTCCTTGTTTAGACTTATAAACCAATAAAATGCTTCGTTTGAGTGCTAAAAATAAACAAAGAAATATAAAAATAGTTTCAAGTTTAACATTCTTTTCTAATATAATTATTCAACAACAAAATTTGTATCATTTATGCTTACATAAAAGGAAACCCATGTAACATCATATATATTCATGTTTCCCCGAAATATACAGAAAAAAATCTTAAAATTAATAATAGGAAATTTACAGTTATTGATACAAACATAGTTAGCAATGCAAAAATAACTTTACTTGATAATAATTGCTGGTTTACTAAAAATTAAATCTTACTTTCATGCCTGTTAAGCTCAACTATTAAATTTTACAATATGAAGTTATTAATTAGAAATAAACAAAAGTATAACCAAATTAATATATTAATAATTAGACTTATAAGTTAAAAACTTAACACTGACGTTTAAATATACAATATTGTAATTTTCATTAAAATAAAAAATATCTTAGTTTAATATTATAATTTTTAGTTAAGATGTATTCACTAAGTATGATAGATTTTTTAAGTGAATAAGAGATGATGTTGTATCAATAAATATATTCACACGATTTCTTCATCTTATCTATAACAACAAAATTCTTAATCTAAAATTTCTATAAATTTCGATTTAAACAAGATAGAAATTACAATAACCCTATTTTTCGAGCCGAAAATATCCAATTTTGCAATATTATGTGTTTTTTCATTTTAGTCTTTATCAGAGAGAGTTTAATACCACGTGCCGGTCAAAATAGTTAAAAAGATAAAATAAAACCCGAATCCATGCAATATCACGATATTAATGCAAACAAATATATCTAAATATATATTTTTCAGAAACGAATGACGATATATAAGTGTTGTTAGTTTTGCAATTCTTCTTTTACTGATATAAAATGAAATACCAAACAATCTTAAGGTGTATATATTTTAACGTACTAGACACAAAAAAATTTAATTCAGAATTGTTCTAAATATAATATTTTAAAGAACGTATGATATTTAAGAACATCATAATGCACTGATTCAATAAAAAACTTACCCGACTACTTTTTTAAATTAATACAATTTATTTTTTGCCTATAAACCACAAAGGAAGCAATACATTTTTTTGAAGAAATAATAAATATAATAGGGCCCTCATCATAACAAATTCAAGCAGAATCTGACAATTCCCCAATTCTTTGCTATATTACGCATAAAATCGATTTCAACTTCTTTTTTTTTCTAGCCGATTTAACATACATTTAATTATATTCATTTATTTAGTTTACCTGTTTCACGATGCATAAACATAAGAACAATCTGGATCTGTATAGAAGACCGCCAATATTTATGCAAAAATTGAAGAAGCGGTAGATTGTTTTTCCGCTGCATATAGAAGATTTTATAATATTGTATGTGGATATGTACGGAATCATTAAATATTTTATTGGAAAAATTTAGGTCTAGAAGGTTTATTAACTTAAGTCTAAACTGTATAATGAATATCCTGCAAAGTTACTTTAAATTGATACCGTTTTCATGATTTTTTACAATTTATGCATAATATCACGACGCTATAAACCCGATGGAATTTAGGCATTTTTTAAGAAAATTATATGAACATAAAATTTTAGATAACAATCTTTATTAAATATGTTGTTAATTGAAAATATGTAAACTACAATTTGGATAGGTTTTAGGATACGTAAGCCGACTTATTCTGTAAAACCAAGTTTTTATTAAATTATATAGAATTAAAATAAATTTTCTAAAACTTAATATTCCGTTTCTTATTTAGTTATTTGATTCGATTTCTACTTTTAAATGTTATTTCCATTGACATTCATTGTAGCTTAAAAAATAATTTCCGTATGATTTATTAAAATTTAGGCTTTAAAAAAATCAAGTGAAAGCGATTTATTGACTCTGTTCAAATATTAATTATATTTTACGGTTTTATTTACAACATATGCTTCGACTAGATTAAAAAAATAATCTTGTAATGAAATATAGTTCTTGTGAGTTTTTAACTTTTTAAATAACCCCAAGTTAACAATTTTATAAAATGTTAAGACATAGCTTACACAGCGAAAGAAACTAGTTCTTTGATTAAATAAGCGTTAATTAAATAAAAAAATACTAGTATTAGCATTACACAGTACCATTATAGATTTTCTAAAATAGGGTTTACTCATATAATAATTCACGAATCAAAGAAATTGCTGCAATATGCGATTCTCAACAAATTATTTGTGGTTGTGTTATTCTAAAATGCTGTATGAAACCATAAAGTTAAATCAAAATGTATAATGTATGCACTTTTGTTTTAGAGTAAAAAATCAAAGTGCAATTTGAGTCTATTACACATCAAAATGTTTACAGGAATATGAAAAGTTATTTCTATAGGTTTATTAGTAAATTTATGCATATATGAGTCTTCTCTGTGCTATTTTTTAACTACATAAAGTTTTGATTGCAAACATATATACGCTAGCCGAGCAGAGACAGTTAAAATATATTAGCCATAACTATTGAAAATAAAATAAAGAGTTTTTAATAGAAATTTAAATCATTAAAAATCAAAAAAAATCATTTACGATGTATTGATATCTAGGGAGTAAAAAGTTTTACATTAAGATTTTTTTGTTCATAATAGAACCCATATATATCCGGATATCTAGACTATAAAACTCTATACTTTTACGTTTTCTAAAAATCTTAATAGTAGATTTTAATGAGTATCTAGAGAATGCCATATTAACAGTCTTCACTTTAAGACTTATTATATATAGTAGGTCGAAATTGCAACTTACAGAGATGATCAGACGCTATAAAAACATCTCATTATTTATTAAAATAAAATCCACCATATCTCTAACATGCATGTTTTTTATACATGTAAAATATTAATACAATTTACTATAAATTGCAGAGGTAAGATCAAAACAAACGAGTTAAACGTTTATAACAGGAAAATCCAGGTAGTACCAAGAGAATAAGATTTATATATACAGGAGAACATTCTACTTTAGCAGAATAGTGTACTGCCGAGGAGTTCATGAAATAAATTTTGTCGTCTATTTTTAAAAATTTAATTGGTTTCTATTTTCTTTCCTATTTTACTTTAATTACAACATTTCATTATAAAGAGACATCTTTAATAATGTCTTTAATGTTATTGGGAAATATATCTGGTTTATGCTTTCTATAAATGGTATCCTTGAAATAAAAATTAAAAGAAAAAACAATTTCGCTTTTTTTGCTAACTTCTTTTCAGATTCTAGTATTTTTGTTATAAATACGTAATTTTTATACCGTAAACACAATCTTCATTATTGTCGATATATTACAGCAACAAAGTCAACTTAGAAATCTTGTCTGCAACAGCAAAAAGCTCTATAATGTATAGAAATGTCTGCAATCAATTTTTTTTTGCAAAAATTCAAAGAATTTTTATGCTAATTATATGTAGTGGAAAAAACATTTCCAAGTAGAGATGGACTCCATATATGCAACAATTAATAACCATAAGTTACAGAATAGTACTGCTATCTGGAATTTGATATTTAATATAGAGTATTTAAAAGTTAAAAAATCGTTTTGAACGCTAAAATAACCTATATATTAAGTTTGTAGTGGCTAGATTATACGCTTTAATTTGAATATTTAAATAGTATTTAATTTAATAAAAAAAATTGAGATGCTAAAAACTGCACAAATATTTCTGTTGAATAGCATTTAAAAAGTCAGGCATGCCTCAGATGTAGAAAAATCAAAAATTATTATAAACATCCTATGAAACTTAAAAATCCGTTTAAATATTTATTTTCTTAACTTATATTGCAATTCATTGCTATTAGCACGATTTAATTAATTAATAATTACAATATTTATTCAAGATTGAGCAGAATTATAATACGGCCTAATATTTTTTCTAAATATAGAAATCAAATCCTAATTATCTTTAAATTAATGTTCTTAGGATGAGAATAAATTTCGATCATATGCTGAAAAAAAACTTATTTTTAATTTGTGAGTTTTATCAAACAGTATTCGATTTATTTCCGTGACAGGGAATTACAATAGTAATTTTTGACGCTATCTTCATACATCTCAATGAAAAATTTTTTATGACCTAAATATTATACAAATTGCTCAAATTATGAGGTTCTTTTTATTTAAAGGCGCACAATTAGGGCTTCAATTTAAAATCCGAGGCACACGGAGAAAACGAATAATCATAGTTTTTTTATTCAAAGAATTACGGTGAACATAGCAATCATTATTCGGAATTAAATATACTTCTTCGTAAGAAATTACAAATCGAAATTTCAATCAAAATTTAATATTTTTAGAAAAATGATGCAAAACTTCAGCAATTGTATAAGGTAGGATACTTTCTTTGATATTATCTATTAGATACCATGTTTCACGAAATTAAAATTTCTAAAAAAACGCCATCAAGTATTCATCTTTTTATAATCTTTGTTAAAAAATTATGTAATGCAATTTCGCAACTTATCGCTTTTTACAATATAATTATCTAGTAATTCTGATTTAATATTTTCATTTGCGCTTTTAATTGGGCTTCAGATAGATATCAAATCTATATGACCATTTGAAAGCTGTATTGTAGAAATATTAAAATAATTTATGATTAAATAAAAGAAAGCTTATTTAAGAAAACTTTTTCGGCACCACTTTTTTAAATTTTTTTAACCATTTTCGGTTTGAATATTTAAATTTATTCACAATGTTTACTAAAATTAAAAAGTATAAACAGAAAGATAATCTTTTAATTCAAACAATGATGTAAATATATGAAAATCGAAAATATTGCTATCAATTTCTAAATTAACTATAAACATATAATTACATTGATTTGCTAGAAAATATAAGAAACAATTATTTAAAAAATAATATGTATAATTAGATTTGTTTACGAAACAGAATAGTGGAGGGAGGATAACAACATAAAAAACTTTCTGCTTATAAATGAGTATATGAAACAGGTATTAAGATCATTGTTTGGATTTATTGGAAAACAATCACACTACATCTTTGGCTGTTCCATAGAGTTTGTTATAAGGAACGGAAGCCTAAGAAATAGCGAAACATTTTCAACAAATTTTTTTGCAGTTTTTTATGTAACTAGATTGAGACCGCAGCTGAACATGTAGGTAATTGCCATGTAAACGCATGGAAACCTAATCTTGCTCACTCGGGTCAGAAGACTTAGTGCCTGGGAGATATAAAAATATGAACGATTAAAAGCCAGGGGAGCTAGGGAGCAGGTTATACCTGTTGATATGCCATAGCACTGTCTAGCTGGACGCCGTGTAACTCTCTGTAATATATCATAGCTAGAAGTTTATTGGTACAGAAAGTGTAGAGTAAGTGGAAATGCTGCATAGTCTTGGGGGAGACCAAGGTGGCTTCGGCCTTCGATCACACTCCATAACGGACATTAACGAACTCCGAGCAACTGCCTCGCTTATTATTCAGGTTCTACACACCTGGTAGATCAAAGGCATTTTGACGTAGGTATCGCAGGGGTACTGATGGAGTGTTGGGGTAGCAGTTATTTATGTTAAACCTAGAACTGCGTTAATGTTATGAAAACAAATATAACACTTACCACTGTTTTAAAAAAGATGTGATACTTTAAAATAAAGGATTAAATCCATATTTCATTTATAGTTTTTATGATTCTAAAATATTATTCGGCACTGAGTTAAAGCATAATCTTTCTCAGTTTGCTTGGATAAATTTTTAGTACATCTTAGATGAGTAAAATCATTTTTCTTAAAGATTCATTTTATTTTGCACACCACAGAAAATTAAAATCATAGTAATTACTTTATTCTAACGTAACGATGTTAAGAAGAATACTTTCAAATAGACTAGAATACTATAGCTTTTGTTTTTCCTTTCAAAAAAAATCAAAAATTAAACAATAAACCCTCTCATATATTAAATATGTTGCAGTAAGAATCATTTATTTCTCTATAATTTCAAAAATTAAAACGATTATTAAGCTATATTCCTTAAAACCTTAGTTTTGTTAATATACTACTTCATGTTTACTAATTTGTTCTAAACCTAAGAAAAACTCTATAATAAATTCATTACAGAAATTTTAATATTCTAAAAATTAACTATTAGGTACAACTTTGCCAATTAAATTTAAATTGCAAGAAATAATACGTCAACAAAAAAGTAATAAGCGATTCGGTAAATTAACAAGGAATCTATACGGTTTTTCCTTTGAAAAATTTCTAAATACTCAAATTTAGCTGATTAATTTTGAAAAAAGTAAATGCAAATATTTTTTATAATTTACTTTTATTTATACAACGTAAAGTTTAAATTCCTATATAAATTAATATGATAGGGGCTGTTAATTTTCTATTAAAAAGAATAATAATCTTTTTAAAATAATTTTTTTTATTGAACTTAATCTTTAAATCTAAAAGTTTTACCTCAATAACTTTTAATTTCTAATTTGTATTTACGATTTTCAATAATATGATATTAAGTTTATACATTTTAAAATTTATCTCACGTTGAAGATTTTGTTTAAGACAATAAGGGGTATAGAAAACGGAGTAATACAAAAAACACATTAACTTTTGGCAAAATAGCTGAGCTATGAAAATTTAAGTATTCTGCCTAACATTAAATGATCATACGGGACTGGAATGAAAGTAGCCCGAGCGCGTTGAAATACTTATACCGTGTACTAAAACGTCAAGAATCGTAATACAACCACATTTTACATTATTGGGCAATGTTGTTTTTACTTGTATATACCAGAATTAAAGAAAAAGCGTGCTCTTGAACGTAAATTCTAATATAGCAAACTTAAAAACAGACGCGTTAGTTTTGATTAGCTCTCGTTATTATCTTGCACAGAGTTGTTCAAAAACAATATTAGGCAATATCTCGACAAACGAAATATCTCAAAAATTCAAAATCTATGATAAAGCGAAGGCACATCTATTCTTCGTTTCATAAACATTATAAATAGTAATATCTAATGAAATGCTATTACCTTTGGACAAATTTGTAGTTTTACAAAAATTGAAAAATCTAACTAACCATTCATGCCTTTAAGCATGAAATATTAATGCAAATACAATTCTTAAAGTTATAGAAAGACGGAATAAAACAAATTATAAAACTCAAATTTTTATTATTTCTGACATCTATTGGAATAGAACAAGATTTAGTAATACTTTTTAAAAATTTATTCAAATCTTTATAAAAAGTGCTTTTTATTAGAAGCTCCAACACCGAAAAAACATTTTATAATTACATGCTTAAAGCGTTTAAATTTAACTGTAAAAACATAAATTTCTTCTTGTTAAATTTTTTTTTAAAAGGCTAAAAAATGTTTATATAAAAAAACCAGAAAATAATTGCATTTTATCGCATTTTCATGGCAAGATCAAAGCTTGAAATACACAAATTCCCATGTTATTATATCGGTTTGTTTTTTAGAAATTTATTACAAAGTTTTATAAAAAAATCAATACTACGAAACACCAATGGACGTAACTTGTATTTAATACTCAAATGTTTATTCTATAGATATAATTGTGTATATGTATTAGTTATAAAATATCGTTTTATCAAATGACACTTTAATATGATTAAATCAATTGTGAGTTAACCTTATTTGCGAATTCCAAATAATATATAACAAATTCGATAAAATATTTTATTAAATAACGTAATCTAAAGACATATTACTTCAAACTTTAAATAATATAAAAGTAACAGTCCAAGATTTTAAGCAATAATCACATATGAATTCATAGGTGATTGAAACAAATGTTATACAGAAAGCTGTTAATAATGTAAATGAGCTAAGACGACTGAATTTTAGATAGTGAACTTTTTAATTTAGATTATTTTATTAGTATATTAGAATAATTATTCTATTTAGAATCTAATAGTTTTATATGATAAGATATTTTAATTTTTCGATTTTTGATAAATACGTAGAGAAATATTACATTTTTGCGTGCCGAACTAAATATAGAGTCGCAATAAATTTATTTGAAAAAATGCAAGTGTGGTAACATCTCATATTTTTTTATAAGACTTATATATTAAAATTCTGATACCTTTTCACTTTGTACGATTGCTCATGAATGATGCAATAAAAGTTTATAAAAGAGAAAAAGTTAAATCAAACATATAATAAAAGCTTTGGTTACTTAAGAATCGTTTGTAATTATTTTTTTTATTATTGGAAATAAAATAAGAAAGAATTCTTATCACAGCTAATTAAGAGCTCGTTATGTTTCACAACAAAGCATATTTTTAAAATTAGCTAGTTAACCGGCATGAAACAGGTTTTAATGCAACTAATCTGGTGTTATACAGTCATATTTCGCTCATTAAATTAGCCTACTATTTTATTTATGATACCACATTTGATAATAGTATAGATATAAAAATTTCTTGGAGTAAATCTAAAAATGTTATGACCGAGAAGAAACTAATAAATATCCATTCGTTGATTAATTTTATTCAATGTTTTTTTGGGTATTGTATAAAAATTTATATCAAGTTAAAGCGTATTGTTTTTGCTTAATGTTTAAATTGCATTTATGAAACAATCATAACTAGATTAAAATATAAAATTAGTGTTTAAGCAAAATTAAACTATAAGGTTATTACTTAGATGATCCAGAGAAATTATTGATGCTAAATTATGAATTATATATCTGCATTTATATATTTTATTTATAGATGATATACACCACAAATATGATGTAAATTATTTATATTTCGTTTATTTTAATTTTCCAACAAATCAAATGTGATAATTTTATTAGATTTCTAAGTATTTAAATTTAGGTAAAAGATAAAATTTTTATTATAACATAATATAAATACCAACTATTTTATTTGGAAAATTTGTATTCATAAGACATAAAAAAATAAAAATAAATAAAAATAAAAAATAAATTTATATAATGCGGATTTTTTTAAATTCTAGATTTTTCCGCCAGTATTTAATTGTAAAGTAAACAGATAAAACCTCAAAAAAGATGAGGGCTGACTAATAATACGAAACCTCATCATCATATAATGGCATTAAAATTAGCTTGAAAAGCAACACAAAAAAAATAAAGTATCTATAGCTTTTCAGAACAAAAATGACAAAGGTAAAACCACTCTAGCCTAATTAGTGCAAAATCATAAGTGCCTAAATAACATATGATTGTTATTATATTTCTAGGTTTAAGAGAAACATTTCGAGACATATATCGTGTTGAAGTTTTTAAATTTTTCATAACAAACGCATTTTTTCGGAAAATGAAAATTATTTACACTAAAAATTCTATTTTTCTTTTGTTTAAAATTGTTATATAGATACAAGTAAGTACTTAATGTGAATATTAGTACACCGAACTTATAAATATTCATTTCGTCACCTAATTTAACGCAGAGTTAGGAGAAGGTATAAAATATTATTTTAAATATACACAATCCTATAAGTCCAAGACATATTATGTTACTTTCATGAAACAGCCTATTTAGTGTACATATCGAATCTACGGATCGAAATCTTAATGTTATACCAGTATACTCATATCTAGTGTTTCATTTTAAAAGAGTTTTTGAAACGCCTTATAGTCAAGGCAATTTTTGTAAGGCGTATAAATTTTAGATTTTTAAGTAAGATCGGTCATAACTCCTCCGTTTTTGCCTCTCTCAAGTCTGACAACATAAAATTTACTCAATATTTTCTGACCCAAAAAGACTTCCAATAAAAGTATATATAGGTAAAATAAGCCTGTTTAAATTAGCATTATAAAGATATATACAAATATATCTGCTACTTAACCTGCTAACTCGTTACTTTGTGTTTTTTTTAGTATTACATCGACGCGAAGTCTTAACACTCGCGCGAGCAAAAATTGGTTTCCTGGCTTTTGGATGATTTTGTAAATATATTAAGTTTCGCGTAACAATTTAGTTATATGAGAAACACAAACGAACGTTGTAAAAAATTATTACACAAGTCGACATTCTCAAACATAATTTACCTGAAAAAGTAAAAGCGTAGTGAAATTTTTATTTCTCTAAGAACCATATCTATGCTTTACTCCGGTATTTTACCTTTTCTTGCCACGAAATACTTTTTAATCATCTTATTTTAATTCTCTAGCTAAATTAATTTATAAAAGTTGAAATATCTATTAGAACTTTTTGATCAAAAAAATTCATGAAGAGCTATGCCATTCAACGTTTTTACTGTTTTAAAATTTATCTCTAGGAATTATATCAATGCGTTTTTTCTAAATTCAATAGATTCTTTATATCAAAGGTTTACCTGTATGGAAATATATAAGAGCTATCTTCCCAAACGCAAAATTTATAATCCCAAAAAAGGAATTCGACCTTAACATAGTAAAGAGCCAAAGAAGCGAACTCAATTCTAGTAGAATTTTTAGACTTTAAGACATAATGCGTTCATTTTTTTACAATCTTTATATATAGCACTATTCGAGAAGGCCTGATCAATAAAAATAGTATTCTTCAAGGAAAAGGCTAATTGATTCAAAAGCAGCAGAGTTTATTTAATATCCGAAACAGGCTCTAATTTAGAGAAAAAACGTTTTAAAGCATATGATTTCGTATCAAGCATAAAACAGCCTCTGAAATTTTTTTGATAGAATTTTATCTTCAGATATGATTTGATTATATTGGTTGTACGATCATTAATATGGTTTTATCGTTTAAATTATTTTTGCAACAGGTATTTGTTTCTTTTATGGCTTTACGTATTTTTTAAGGCGCAATTTTATTTGTTTTCTTCAATCGATTCAGGTCTAAGATTTGCCAATAAAATTTTAAATTATGATTTGATGCTCAAAACACAGATTTACTGCTTTTTATTTGTTTATTTTTTCTTGTGTACAAACTTACAATTTGTTTTATAGTTAAGTAATTTAAAACACTATACTATAAACAATATTTTTATAAATCACAACAAAAATTTATATTTAATTTAAAAACCCTATTTTTTTTACTAAAACATTTGTTTTGTGCGGTATGTATACGAGTTGCGTTTACAATTAGTTCACACATGACTTAATCATTTTATTTTTTTAAATGTATGCAAAAAATTCTATTGTAAAAGAAAAAAATCCAAAGAAAGATACTTTGGTTATTTTACTCTAAATATTATAGTAAGATGGTTTTGTGATAATGTTTCAATGCCATTTTTGTTTAGCATAAATAAAATAACAATGATTTGTAAAAAACATGCATTTGACTTAAAACCAAAATCAACACGCTAAATACGATTTAAACAAAACATAAAAACTTTTTTAGAAAAGTATGGGATGTATACAAATTGAAATCATATTATTATAATATTTTTAGTAAATTAAATTTCCAGGCTCAAAGTTATTTCATTTTTTTTTAAATTTAAATTGAAAAGAGTAATTTCAGAACATTATATATTGAGTTCCTTGTAGTTAATTATTTATTTTAACGAGTTATGAGACAAAAAGTTAATAATTAATTAAAACAAGTAAGTTAAAAGTCGCAATCGCACAAATATATTACGTAAATAATATAATTTGCTAGAAATTTAAGATAGTTAATGTTTCAGATATCAACATAGAGTAAACAGAAAGAAACAAGTTTTTTGCAAATTTAAAATAATGTATTACATTATATTATTTTTGCATAATATTTTTTTATTTTTTTTTAAATAGTACTAAAAGCAAAATCGTGACTTTTGATTCTTCTTTACTTTTCCAAGCATTATCTAAATATTAATAATAAAGGCGACATTTTTTTTAGATTACTTTGTGTGTTTAGGAGTTTAAAACATGCTTTTTTTTCGGTTTTACTTCCAAAATTTTCAAGACTGTGCGCAAAGTGCAATAATAGGTTGCAATCGTTTTTCTAAAATATCTAAAAAAAAAGAAGCTTACTATAAAGATTTTAGTGAGTATTTAAAATAAGATTTTAAAATACCAAAAACATTATTAATATATTATATCGTGCAACACTTCCCCTATATTATATTATATTCGAAGTATAACATAGCTTAATTTGAAACGATCTAAAATAGAGTGTTTTTATTTCTAAATACGCCCCAATCGCATAATATTTTATCTTTGCATCATTTCCAAAAATCTTAGCAAACTTTTTGATTATTATCAAATTTGTTTATATTATCTCAATTAATTGGCAATTTACTAGAAGATCTTTCATAATAGATGAAATCTTAAAATAGTAATTCTCTATATATATTTAAATGAAAATACGTTTTTTGGGTTACATGTATCTACAAATATAATTATAATCAATTAAAAGAAAATTTGAGCTTTGATATCTGTTTTAATTCTAATCTATTGCGTATATTTCTCAAAAAATATACAGTCACTTTAAAACTAAACTGATTTATTACTTACGAAACTCCAAAAATATAGCTGAAATACATTTCTTATACAGAATGTATCGATCGGAAACTTTTATTAAAAAAATATAGAACTAAAATTTTTTTGTTGATTTTTATAATTTCGCTACATTTGTATACATTAAGAAAGAAAATAGGGGTTATATTTCAATATCAGTTCTTTTAGAACACATATTAGTTTTATATTGTTTGAAATTATATACCATAAAACTCATAATATGCCTACTTTAAGATATCATCAAAGTATTCAAAAAGTCTTTCTATAACAAACATTTTTCGAAATATATGATAAAAAAATTATTGATTTAAGAAAGGCATACAAGGTATTTTTGTTACGTTATTTAGTTTATATTTTGCAAATTTTAATCTGTCTAAAATTTAATTAAAACTTTTTGCCATAAAAACAATATTGGGTTTTCGAATATAGCCATGCTATAATCCTTATGTCCAGATTAGGATTATTATTAAATAATGAAGAATGAGATGGAAAATGTTTTTTCGCGATTTTAGAACTTCTTAGTTGGAGTATTTCTTTTATTCATTTTCTACCAAGAATATTACTCCTAGTTATAAAATATACAGAAAATATATTACGGAAAAGTAAGTTAGATTTCCTTTACGATGCCAGAAGCAGAATTGGCTTTGGGTATTCTCTGCTTGTTGTAAGAGGGAACCAAAAAGAGACTGCTCCTCCATGTTGGGGATGGGTGTAGGGCTAACAACCCGTCTTTTATGACCGCCTCGTTACGAAACTCAAAAAGTAAATAACTCCCAGAAAAAAGACCAGAGAGCGGTATTACTAAGAGAGACCAAGGCTCGTAGAGGTCTGTAGTGCGAAAGATGAATGAAGTTTCAAGTTCGAATTCTTAATTAGCTGGTTTGTAAAATATACAAATAAACCAATAAACACAATCTTATAGAATATGTTTTTGAGGAATTTTACTTATCGAAAGCCCAACCTGAATATTGGTTCTAAATATTTTACAAGCAACTCTATTTTAGGCAAAACTATCGTTTATGTCTTTTTTTTATTAAATATATGTGTTCGATATAGATATGCAATTCTTTGCAATAGATATATATGCTCTAAAAATCCTAAAAATATTAAAATTTTCAATGTCATAATTTACATATTTTAAATTACCGAACGTAAATGAAATACAGCTAGAATTTTATGTGCTTTTTGCGTTTAAAAAAATATAATAAAAAAAAGATCGAATCGCAAAGTAGCATAAACTTTTAGATCTATAAAACAACATTAGAGAAATGTTTTATCATTCAATTTTATATATATTATATAGAAAAATCATGGTTTCATATATGAATTTGTAGCTTTTCTACTGTAAATTAATATCGGATAATAACTGCGATGAATTCATTATTTATATCGCAGATTGTAAATATATTTGTTTTTTTTTAAAAAATGTTAACATTAAGCAATAAAATAAATTTATTAAAGATTTTTATTGTTCTTTGCAGACTCTCTAACCACTCAGAAGCTAAATGTCATAACTACTTACTATATAATAAGAGGCTTGATTTCACGAAATTGTATTTGCTTTTATGTATTAGTCTACACATACAGCAATATTAATTAGAATTTATGTATAAAGAGTAAATGCAAAATTTTGATAAGGTTTGCGGAAAGAGTTGTATTTCTTGCATTTATTATCATTATATATGCTATCGAAATTAAAGAGATTAAGCATATGCATAATGCCCAAAGCCAAAAGGAAATTTGGTAATTTTTTGGATAAATAAAAAAGACATACATATTAAAAATTAAGGGAGATTTCAGCAAAAAAATAATATAAACAAGCTGAAAATGGGCTTAAAATCTTTAATTTAATATACGCTGCCGATATAAAGGTGACATGCATAGAGGTTGAGTCCCTGATATCGACAGAAGCTGCACTAATGAGGAAACATTATAACATTCTTTTTTAAAATAAAAGATGCCTCATTTTAATCAAAGCGTTAAACATGGAAACTTAAATCAATTTAAGTCAGAATACAAGCTAACATCAGTAATTAAACCCTTTTTTGTATTTAAAATTTCAAAGGTCTAGATTTGATCAAGAGGATGCGAGAGAATATAATGCAAAACCAAGTGTAAATATTAATCGATGAGGCTGCAAACTGGAATGCCGATCTGACAAAAGCAAGTGCTGTAATCGAAAAATTATTGTACTTCGATAATACGAGAAAGAGACTGCTCTAATTAATAAAACGTTTGGATTGGAACTATTTAGTAAATATAGATGTTTTTTTGTTATTAATACCTTTTATAAAATATTTTAACTTGTAGTAATATTTACTAAAGGTTCGTATTCTATACTTTAGTTATAAAAATTTTTCAAATTTAGGAAATTTTAAATTAACGTGAGATATGCCATATTTTTGTGTCTATTATGATTTTCGAGTTGCATGCATCAAAATGTATGTTGCTCGCTGTTTATACCCGATATACATTGGCTTAGAAATTCTTAAATACTTTGAATAATACGCGGCAAAATATTGCATAATGGTAAACTTTATTTGAACTTTACATATTTTTTTAAGGATACGTAAGTTCTTTCTACTATAACAAAATTTTTATTTCATTTAATTTTATTATTGTTAAATTGTTTTAATAATATCGCCATTTATAACCTGAATATTACGAAAAGACATATATAGAACTATTGCAATTTCTTAATAATCTATAAACGATTTTAAGTTACACAAGTAAGAAAGTATAAGGATTTTTTTTCTTCTAGTATTATTTCCAAATAAAGCTCAAGCAAAAAGCCTTTGATATCGTATCTTGCATATATTTGTAACGAAATTACTTATTGACTCGACTAAAAAGGCTTTGAAATATAAATTTCTATGTCTAGTTTATTTAACGCTCAAATTTTTCAAAAAAAAAAACTATGATAAAAAATATTTCTGTTAAATAGATTTGTAACAAATTTGATATTTTTTTGCACAAAGTAACACTTTAGAAAGTATAAGCCATCATTTTTGAATGAGAAAATTGTCAATTTCTTGCTTTTAAAACTTGTTTTATTTATGCCTAAAGAAATTTCTTTAACAATTTTTATGATAAAGCAACATAAATCATATGGCAAAACAATTTAATATTATCGGCTATTTTAAATGTTTACATCTGGAATTAATAAATCTAAGAAGATAGATATATAAATATCATGTATTTGATGTCTCGATTAACAAGCAGGCGAATGAATGCTTTTAATAAAGATATACAATAAAATCAGAGTTTTTTATACCTAACATTAGTATTCTTAAGTTATATGTTGTTTTATAATGTAAGTTTACCGGTCTTAATTACACTGCGCAAATTTGTTTTTGAAATATATTTTTATTAAGACGACGCAAATAGTTCTATTCCTTAATTATTTGCATCAATATTATAACTTTTATTAATGAATGTTGGAATACGCCAAGATTCAATCCTTATTTGCTTTAAAACAAAGAAAATTTTAAAAAAAATTATCATAAATTTGTTTATAATTTTTATTGTTGGTCAAAACCTAAAAATAATTTGAAAGCGCTATTTTTTTATCACATTTTTATCCTATTAACACTGACTAATAGACATATCTACGTTCTTTTGTATAAATTTTTCTTTGGACTCTTTAAAACATATTTTTGAATAATTTAGAATGCCAAACTTTGGTTTTAGATGATTCAATTCTTATATTTTTTTTCTATAGTAAAATTAATCATAGGTAATTATCTACTGTTTCGATATTTATTAAAATTGTACTGTTTTATATTTTATTGAAAAATCGGATTTTTAAACTTTTTAAATAATATTCTGATCATATTTCGATTTATTTATCATGGTACTTGTAAATTACTTTACAGTTTTTTTCTAAAAGCATTGTTGTTTGTAGAATTTTTTTTTATTAATCATTTAAAATTATATGCGTTAGATTTTAGACTTCTATAAGCATTATTGCAAAATTAATATCGCAATTACAAAAAAATATTCTATATTGCAGGTGAAGTATATTCGATCTAAATTTTACTTGCTTTATAGTTTCCGTGTACACTCGTAATTGATAAACTTTATGAATAAATTACTAAGAGACCTTAAAAACTTCATTTCAACATAAACAGATAAAAATTTCCATTTTACTAAGCCAATATTTGCAAAATAAAAAAATCAAAAGCTTTATAATTTAAAAAAGTATTATTCAAATCTGCTGTTTATCTATATCTTACTAAAAAGTGTAAAAACATTTATAAGTATTTAGTCAAAATAATTGAATGTCATTTAATCTAATTGAAGAATAACCGTGCTATTATTTTTATTTTAGAAGTACATTCTGTTCTTATATGTATCCTGAAAATAAGAAAAAACATTATATCTATTCTAAGATACATAGCTTATTCGATAATCTAGTTTTATATGTAAAGTGACTAATACTGTAAAGAGACGAAAATTTTACCTTTACTAAAAATATTATTTTTCGCATAATTTGAAAAATCTTATATACAAAATAAATTTAAGCAAATTTTCTAAAAATCCGATTGTCTACGCTACTAGTAAAAAATAAAAATATTATTTTGCCTAAAAATGTCATTATTTAACAACTTGGTAGACATATTTACATGATCAATTAACCTATCTAGTTTAAGTAAACTTTTTTTAATTTTTATTTTTAAATTCTAGAAAAGCAAATTTTTTATAAAAAATAATATTTATAAACAATTCTATAAATTATGTTAGAAATTGGCCTATCTCTATAAAATATTTGTAAACCTCTAAATGATTTGTTAAACCCGACGACAGTAAACATGCCTATGATTAAAAATTGATAAAGTATGCATATACTAAATTGAGTAAAACTGGTAAAGAATAAGTTAAATTTAAGGTATCACATTTGTGTTTTATTTTAGAAAATATACACATTGGTTTGTAGTTGAAATAAAACAGCAAAAAATTTAGGTAATTTAGTTTCGAAACGTTAAATTTTTTCGACATTAGGATCTTACATATTGCTTTATATGCAGATTTTGTTTTTTTTTTGTATTTTCGAGTATTTGGATGAAATAAATGGTTAGAAAATTTCCATGAATCTAGAATATCTTTAATTATAAATCGTTTTATTAAATTTATTCTATTTAATTTTTTTTCATCGAGTAGCTTCATAGAAATATTCCATGCTACGGTTTTTTAGGCTATTTATATGTACCAAGAAATATATGAGGCGACAATTATCGTGTATTTTTGGTTTTATCCTATATAGATATAAAATAGAAACGTAGACAAATTTTTTATTTTTTTGAAGATAAATTTATATTTAAATAAAAAAATATGAATCAAGAATAAGTCTTTACCCGTTAATTCTTTTAGAGCATGAGAACATTGCATTTATCAGCAAAGTTATTATAATTAGCGCATAGTGAGTTACATAGAAACATACTTTAGAGGCCATGCTATCGGAAAGACGATTTTGCTCGGTATGGGCTTGTTTAGTCTTTGTGAACTCAATTTAAAAAGCCGATAAAAATCTAAGCATAAGTCTAGTATGTTTAAAATGAGTAAAATTGATTGAACGCTTAAGTTTAAAAAGGAAAAGTATGTTTCTATTTCAACCCCACGCCCGGCTACAAATATTAAAAAAACCAGAGGATAAATATTTATTCATGAAAATGTTTAACACATCTTGTGCATAACGAGCCGTATGATATAGGCCTCGAAAGATGTATAAATCTATACATGGTTGTTTCTCTATTTTCAACTAAAACCCGTTCATGCCAGTAAAACATTCTAAACTATGCTACTCTTAAGAAGAAAAATTTGCCCAACTTATACTCAAGTATGTTGCATTGAGTTAGAATTGCGCATTAAAAAATATAAAAAAAGATTCAAAATATTTAGTATTTCTATTTTGTTTCTTTGATATACACGGGAAAACAAAATGCACCTTCTTAAATTAAAAATTTCGAGAAGATCCTAATAATAAACTTTGCCTTTGATAAATATAGACTATCACAAAAATCTGCCGCTTATCAAATCATATCATCTTAAAAATTTGATCTAATATTTTTTTTATTATATTTTATGTTGTTTATACAATAAAATTTAACACCTATATCTGTCTATATGAATCTACAACTTTTGAGGTGATTACTTAAGCGAAAGTACTTTGCCAGGTATCTTTTTAAAAACCATTTTAACGAATGAATTTCGACTATTTTAATATATTCTAATCTTTTACTTCCAAACATCTATAAAAATATTAATATAAAAACAGTTCCACCATTTTTAAGTTTGATATTGAAATTTCTTTTCTTGTTGAACTTAGTTTACATCATATTTTCATTTGCAATCAATACTTATAAGGTTTTAGAAATTTTTTTTACATAAATGCAAAAAACCTTTCGATTGCTTAATTTCTTATAGTTTAAAATTCAAGTATAAATGCCTTTATAAATACTTTTTTCTAATAAAAATTTCAGACTTGAAAAAAAGTTTCCTATAACCAACAGTACAATGAAAAAAATGATAGTTTTTTAAAGGATATTTTAATTTATTTCGGCAAATATTTTAAATATATTGGCATTTTTAAGATATCAGAAACAGAACAGTAAGGCCTGAATTAGGGGATGATTCTACTCAGCACATAATTGAGTGATACTCTAAACAATTATGCTCTGACCAGAAAACAACTTTACAAATAGATTTATGATTCAAAATATCGGCAAAGAATTTGAAATAATAACTTTGATCGCATAAGCGTACATAAGAGGTTTAAAAGGTTACATTTTAAATTTTTTAAAAATATTGTTGCTCAAAAAACATTATCTTACAATAAATACCGTTTCTCACTGTATTTAAATTATTAAGCATTGAAAGAATTTAAAGATCCTATTTAAATCTGGTTATTTATCTGAAAGACAAATTTACTATTAAAATACGCTTAATTCAAATTTAGAGAAATTTTTGTGAACTGTTATTTTTATTTATTTTGCAAATTGCCACTACCGTTTTATTATATAATAGGAAAGAAGCATTTTGGATCGATAAATTTTTATTTACAAAGGTAAACTATTTTGATTTTAGGGCACCAAAATATCTAAATACAGTCTACAAAAAAATGAAATATATATCTTTTTCTTATTTTTTTTGCTGTAACAATCTTCAAAGAAATACGGTTCATCGTCAGAAAAATGTTTTGAGAGGGATAACAATTGTCATATATATAAATATAGTTTCTTCCTACCCTGCCGGGAGCAGAATTGGCTTAAAAAATTCTCTACTTGTTTTAAGAAATGACTAAAAGGGATTGATTCTCTATGTAGGGGCTGAGTATAGGGCTAACAACCCACCCTTTAAAACAGGTTTTTTACATAAGCCCACAAAAATAGAAAAACCCACCGGGAAAAGACAGGTGAGTTGTATTACTTAGGGAGACCAAGGCTCGTGCGGGACTGTAGTGCCAAAGATAAATGAATGAATAAATATCAAAATGCTAGACCTTTTTTTATTAGAAATAAAGAAACTAAACTTAAACATAATACTGCGAATTTTAACCTACATTTTTTTATCCTATAAAAGACATTAATGTATACTTTAATTTTGCTAAAGACGCAAATTTAATTTTTTAGATACGATTCGTAGCTAGCAACAAGTCATTTCGAATTTTTTGTAATCTTTACAACCAGATCGAATTTCGCCTATAGCCGCAAACAAGTTAAAATTAATAGGGCAAAATTATGTTTAATTCTAAATTAAGACCAATATTTTAATGTGGATTTTATCTATCAATATAAATGTTCATATATAGCTATAAAAAAAATTTAAACATTCATAAATCCAAAATATTTAACTTTTTTTTAAATGAATTTAGTTTTAGGGAAAATAAACAGGCATAAAATCTAATGTATATTACATTTTGTAAAAATCGGGATTAATGGCAAAAATTCCATATGTTATGCTATTCTAGCATTGTATAAGACTTGAGCTTATCTCGACGGTTCGTTTTTAATTTATCGAAAACCCAAATATTAGATTTAGACTCACGTCACTTCTATTAGTATAGCTTAATAAGCATTGACTATAAGGCACACAGTAACATAATGCTTTATGTTGATTGTATTTGTTTCCCACTGAAGGAAAGGCCAACAAAGAAATAGTAGTAAGAGTATACGGTCAGTTATTTATGGATAAAATTTACATTTGTAATAATAAGTTTGATTTTATTTCATATTCTTATTTACTAGATCAATGTCTTTTTCTGGTATAAATATAATTTGAACCTCTTTATAAATATTTTTTAAGCTGTCCATGTATTAGCAAAGTAAATTTCTCTATTGGGTTGTCGGATCAATGATCCAATTATTTGTGTATGCTATATATTTCGTTTAATGAAATGGTGAGATGTTATCTTGTATATATTTCATAAATCTATAATACCTCTGTATGAATCATTTAAGCAGTCTTGTTTTGCCATTAAATGTATCATGTATACCAAAAATTTTGGTTTTTTAGTTAAGAATATTTATTAGGTTTTTAATCTTAGGTAAATCAAGTGGTGTACCTTTTTAAAAATAAATTGAAGGTGGTGATACAAAAATTGATATAGCCTACCCAAATGTTTCCTTTTAATAGCGCATAGTTTGTAAAGACATCAATAGACTCTTATTCAATCTATGGAAATTTCAAAAAAAATATTGTAATAAAAAATTTAAATATGTTTAAATCTACACCTTAGATACGTTTTAGGTATGTTAAGTACTCTTGAAACGTAAGTAAATTTTTTTTTTACTTGAAAAATACCTATTCAGAATTTTCGGTGCTATAAAATTATCTTTCAATATATTTCCTTATATTCAATAATATAGTATATTATGTTTTTCATATTACATAGTATAAAATATTCCTATTATAAAAATATTTAGCATGGTATGTCAAACAGATATACTTGAAAATATTGCATAAGGTAATAAAGTAATAGCTAAAAATTTAGAGATATTTTAATATAGTAATCTTTTCGAACCATAAAAGCAAATTTCAAGAAATTAAATACATAATTTTTTAAAATACAAATTTTTATCAAAGAAACCGGATTTAAATTTGTTTTTATCATCTGAGCTGATATAATTAAAAAACTAAATTAGCATCACACATATTAAAGATTTAATTTCGACGGTTTTCTTTTTTTAAATGTCTGACAATAATTCTTAGAATATTTCTGGGCATATGTTTATATAAAGTACTAGAAAACTGTAAGATATTTATAAAAACCTTAATATTTTGCAACTTATTATATACAATATAATCTACTTTTAGCTTTCAAAGGTCTCATATGAGATACTAGAGCTATTGCCAACAACTATATCTCCTAATTCTATACATTTAAACTGAATATTATTAATTGACAAAACTTTATGATTTCTCTATAAAATAATCTAATACCTAAAACGCGTTAATAAATTAATGGAATACCATATAATTCGAAGACTTTTTCTAAAATAGTTAAAATTGCGTACAACTTATCTTAGCTCAAAGGCTTATTTCATACTAAATTAAAGTATTTTAGAAATGCATTTGTAGTTAGTATTTTTTAATTCGTTGATGCCTACAGGTAAAAAGAATTGTAAACCTATGTATAGATTTAATTCTAAGCTTTTGTATAATATATTTATTTGTCAATTATTTTTAGTAATTTTTATGGTGAAAAAAATTGCAATTTGTGGACGCAAACCGTATATCTATTATTTTGACCTTAGTATCCTATTTTTAAATTTTAATTAAATAGTACTAAATATTGCCTTTTATTTTGATAAATAGAAAATTCTTCTAATGGGTTTTACGTTTTATAGATCTAATAAATTAAAACCAATTGTCGCAAAAAAATTATTATGAATACTATAAGATTTATCTTTATATTAAAGTTTTTTTTTGTTTTTGTATAAAAAAGTTAAATTTATTTTAGTCACTCAATTAAATACGAATCAAATAGCAAATCTAAAAAAAAATTCTGGGTAAAAAAAAAGTTATTCCTTTAATGATATTATAAAGTAATGAAAATGTAACAAATAAATCAAATAATAAAGTGTGTAGCCTAATAATATTTTAGAAATATAAGTTTTGACTTGCATTTTTTATTTTGGGTTTCCTAATAATGTATTTCCTTCGTTTTTTTATAGTACGCAATACTCCTATATGATATTTCTTAGTCTTACAATAAAAATTTTATATAACGTTTATATGATTCATTTTTATTAAATATATAATTACCATCAAAATTTTTCTGAATAGCCAACTAAAAAATTTGAAAATAAAAGTGCAAGGTTTAAAGAAGATATATCTTTGGAACATAATCGATAATTATACTTTTATATGGAATATTCGACTGTTATCTAGATAGAATATTCAAACATGGTCTGCAAAAAATATTAAATCATACTTAGAATGTTAAATAACTATTTAGAAGGTATATATTAGATATTTTAAAAACAATAATCAGAATAAGTTTTGTAACCAGATGTTTTTCTTTTAAGGAAAATTTAATTAAATTTTTACTTAATATTGGATTTAAGTATGATTTTTATCATTATCATTGAACAAATTGTATTCGTGTGAAGTAAACTGCAAACTATTGATGACTTTTTTATAAAAGAGTTTAAACTCGTCTAACTACAAAAATTTCGTATGCATTATAAAAAAATTTAATTTTTGCGATTACTAAGTCATGTCAATGCAAATTCAAAAATATTTGAGCTATAAAATAGAAATTTAAAAAAACTTATGTTGTTTTTTTTCATACTCGTTTTCTAGGTATATTCATTATTTGCACTTTGGATTAAATGCTTTTTTATTTAAAATTTAATCTATTATATAGGTACTATTAGAAAACATACATTAACGAAAAAACATATTAGAATTTAAAATGTATTTACGCTTTTTTTAAAAGTAGTAGACATTATATGACTTAGAATATTTTCATTCTATTCCGATATTTTTTTTGAAAATCAAATATAACGTTTTATATATGATACAAATAAGGGTATGAGCGTACTATAAAGAAATACATTAGATTTTTAGTAAAATTTTGCAGAATAGAGTCAATAGCATTGAATATGGGAATCTCTAAGACAACTATCAATGAATATCGTATTTGAATTTCTTTAATTGTGTTGTTTAGGTTTAGCTTTTAACCTTTTATTTTTGTGTATAGTTTTTTTTACTCTTTCATAATTCTTTTGACTTTGAAAAAGATTCTCTAACCATATCTCTCTTTTTAAAATAATTTTACAATCAAGGCTTTTGTGTCCAAAACTTATTTGACTTTTGGGTCTTGAAGTACTTCTTCTATATTAATTATGTTTAAATCATTTTTTAAAGTGTACATATTAATGTATAGATATGGCCAATGTTGAAATATCTTGTATTTTAGAGTTTGTAAGCGATTGAGTTAAAATTTTTCAGATTTATAGAAATGTTCATACACAACCATCTCAAAAGTAATTTGTGATTTTAGTTATGTCTGAAGTTTAGTAATTTTGGCGATTGAATATTTAAAAGATACGCACATGAGCAGCTGCCTGATCTATTACTAAATCTCCGTACCATCAATAAGCATATATTTATTGTTTTAAGCAGTAACGTTTGCAAACCGTAAGTCTCTATTTCTTAGAATTTTTTTCAATATATATTTAATGTTTTTATATTCTTTTCATAGTTTAGTCAATATAAAGCTATAAAATTTGAAATGAATTCCTCAAATCTTTTCGTTTCTATCTTAAGATATAGCTAATATAACCAGAAAAATTTGGGCGGTTCCGAAATTTCATATTCTACACTAAAAAAGTCATCATGAAATTATGCTGTTTAAAAGTCTCATGAAATCGTATAATGTATGAAACAGGATATGTTTTTTTATAGCATTTAGCCATGTTTCAGATAATTTCTTTTCCCGAACAAAGTTAAATGAGTTTTTTGTTGTATTCAGTATTTTCTTGTTTTAAAATCAAATATACCCCGAGCATTAACTCTATTCTTCTTATAGGATGAAACTTTCGAAGAAGCGTTAGCTAATTCTATCATTTTTATGGTTATATTTAATTTTTTTACATAAGAACGTACAGTAAATAAAAAATTGTTTTGTTTGGTAGCAGTAATTGAATGTTTTGCTAATTGAAAAATATCGTATACTAAAAATAGAGTAATCTTTTTTATAACATGGTTCTCTTCACTTTTTGTTTTTCTAAGAAATCACTATTTTGCGTAAAGCGATAATTTTTATTCTTGTTTTAATAACTTATAAGCGTCGTTAGTTAGATATAATACGGTTTAGAATAAATTTATAGATAAACAAAAATTATGTATAATAGTAAGATATAATATTATTCTTGTTTTGTCACTCAAAGTACTTTTTCAAGATTGTGATTGACTAATTAAATAGAGATATATATGTTTAGAACAATGCTGCCTATATTTTTGAAATTTTTTTTAAATTAAAATTCTGTAAAAACGACTAATATATATAAATTTGGGCTAATTAATACTGATATTAATTCGTAATATTAAGTAAACTGATTACCTAAAATTTTTTACATCCTACTGAATTATATTTAGTTGTCAATTATTATCTTGTTTTTACAAATAGAAAATATAGTCATTTGTAAGCCGAAATTTTTAAAATTAAGTGTATTTATAGCTGCATAGTCTTTCAATCTATCTTTTAGACATGATTAAACTAATGAAACCCACTCTATCGTAAATTTTAAAAAAATGTATTGCTAAAACCTTCTGGGTCTATAAATATAGTAAAGTTTACTTTTTACATATGCAGCAAAAACAAGCTCAATATTATATTTTTTTCGGATGTTTTCTAATCTATTTCGGTCATTTTAAAACAATGGTTTCAAAATTCTAAGATTTGTAAAAGAGATAATATTTTATCAATAAAAAAAGTGCAAAGAACCGCCGTATTATATAAAAGTCTTACGATACTATAGAAAATTCTACTCAGAAGCTAAATTCGGGTTTATAAAAAAATTTTTCATAAAATAACCGGTAGGAAAGTTAAAATATATTCGTTGTCTTTTATTACTGAATTAGCTGGTTTTATTTTCTTTTAAGATATATTTTAATGAGCTAAAATTACATTCAAAAGTTTATATTATTTATCCAGCCTGGCTCATTTCTAACGATAACTTATATATTTTTAGAAACTTTTGTAAGTATATACAGAGAAATATTGATTTCGGGCTTTAGACATATATAAATGTGTCTGTATTATATATTCTTTATAAAATATATAGGCGGAGAAAAAATATCTACATTAAAACTATCTGTTAGGATATGTTTCTAGAAATATGTATGAAAATTATTTTTGCCATTTTAGTGCGATATAAACCACATTAGTTCTATAGACCAGTCATGTAATCCGAGTTACAACAGATTAAAAGAATCATTTGGAAATTTGCAGTTGTTAATCTTCAAACTCAAGAGGTAAAAGAAGAATGGAACAAGTATCTAAGTAATACAATATAATTTTAAATTAAAAAAGATTTGCAGACTTTGGTAAAAACATCATGTGAACTCTTTTAGTTAAAAAGTCATTTTATTTACAACAATATCTAATTCTGAGTATAATGTAGCTGCCGAAAAAATAATACATTTTCGTACTATAACCTTGTTTTAATGAAAAAAACATGTCAAATTAATTGCTATATCGTTTATATTAGCTCTACCTGTACTATCAATATCAAAAAAAAAAACATTTTTGTAAGTTTAGTTAAATTATGTCACTCACTCTATTTATGCCTTAAATAATTAATAATGTTAGAAATAAAATTTAAAGATGGAATTATTTTTTAAAAAAATATATTAAACAATATTCTAGTCAATCTTCAGTGTATTATATATTAGTCTGTACAAATAAACTCGGACTTAAATATCATTACAACGCGCAATCATATCACATCAGCGATATTGATTTTGGTAGATATGTATTATTATATTTTCTCATTTAAGTTTTTGATATTTCTTGAAAGATTTATGCTATAAATTGTTTTGTTTATATTATAATATACTTTTAGCAATAATTTTCAAAATAACTACGTATGTAAAGATAAGTTTAAGTTTTTGTTATATATTTCTGTAAAAATAATGTAAAAAACATTCAATATGAAATGTTAATTTGAGAATTTTACAATATTTAAAATTTGCAATTGTTTTTTACGATTTAAAATCAGTCTTTTGATATGCATCAAAAAAAATTTCTCTTTATAAATATTTTCAATATTTAAGAAGTTTAAAGTACAAAATTATTTCTTTGCTAACATAATTGGGTATTTATCCGTAAAAAGACACAATATTACCAGGAAATGTATCAAAATTAATAGATTTGCCTTAGTTATTAATCCTGATGACTTTTTAGAAAATTCCAAACAATAAATTATTTCTAAATAAAAAACATTAAATTTAAAAACTATAATGTCTTTTCATAAAATATTTTAGAAATAAATTTTTTCGATGTCATCATGAATCCCAAATGAGTTATCCGAATTCATTTTTAATAATCTGATTTCTTGTGCTGAAAATTGTTCTGATACGACCTTTACTTCAAAAATTAGATGAGCGGCTAATTTCCTTGCGAGTATTTACGCTAGGAAATCCTAAATAGAGTTACCGAGATATAAATGACACGTATGTTTATACATTAGAGGGAATACAATCTGTTTTAAGAAATTTTTAATATAGTTATTATTTGAAAGATTATATTTTTTTAATACCAAATCTAAAACAGGTTGATTGACGGTATACTGTTTTGAGCAAAGACATTTTTTTGTTTTATAGTTCTTGGATTCTATAATCAAAGGTTTAGTATCAGTTTAAACGTAAAAAAGGTTATATATTGATAAAAAATTGTTATTATAAAGGTTATAAACCAGCATAAACTCAACATTTATAATGCAATAGATATATGCTTTACAAATAATTTTTTTACAATTTTAACAGAAAGTTTTGCGTTATATCAATGTATTAAAAACTAAAAACATTAAAAATCAGTTTTTGTTCTTAATATAATCTCTTATGCAAAATAAAGATTGAGAATTTTAAAGAAACATGCAAAAAATGTTATCAAAAATTAAAGTACAAGAATAATCCCAATTGAAAAAAATTATATAAATTTAAATTTTCAAATAGTTCCTGTCCTAGAAATACCAGATAATACACTTCGATATTATATAAGATTATACTAAAATAATTAGAACGAAGTATGATCTCGGATAAAACTTGCTTTTCTGTTTGATTATATGAAAAATCATTAGTGAATGTGAGAATCATTAGTCAAATATTTAATATAATCTTCTGTTTGTAAAAATGTATAATAACCATTATATTTCTAGACTTTTACATTGATTTTCATGTTAAGAAAAATTACAAATTGTTTTTTTCCTTTACTATTATATATAGCTAACCGATTAATAAAGTTAATTTATTGGTAAAAAATTTAAACTAGCAATCACATGTAGCTATAATGCTATGCGTCAATCCTTTGTTATATTTAAATTTACTATATAGAAATGCATTCTCTATAGAATATGTGTAATATTTTATATTCTTAGAAAGACAATAATTCATTTTGTATATAAGCTTCTTTAATAATCTTTTTTTCGAAAACCTCCATAGTAAAATTATAGTGTTTTTATGCCGGTTAAATTTGTGATTCTTGTATTAAAATATCTTCTGTTCTTTGAAAAATAATCAAAAAAAAAATCAAAAATTACATGTATGGCTATGTTTGATTTATATGTATTTCTTCCTGGTGTAAAAATCTAAACAAGAGCATGCATATTTTGTTATATTTCTAATAATATTACTTTTCTATAAGTGTGGAAAATCGTCGAATCTATTATTTTTTTCAACACATAAGAACTAATTAATACTTATTTATAAATTATAATCAAAATTGATGAATATATTTTAAAAAATTGGATAAGTATTTTAATTAATAGAAATTATGTGTATTTAAAACAGTTACTAATAAAATCATGAAATAAATCGCGGTCTTTCGAATATTTGAAACCGCAGACGTAAAATTACAAAATGTTTGGATAAAAAAAAACATAATACGTTTTAACTCTACATTGAAAAATAACATTCTAGTCTTACGGCTGAAATATTTACAAATAAATATATTTACAAAATCACACTCTGGATTTTTAGGTTTTGATTGAGATGGCTAAAGAGATATATAAATCTATTTAGTTCTAAAATCGTGTTCCTCCAATGATGAAAAAAGTATTGAAGGAATGCTTTTCGCGATCAGAACCTTGTAAAAGTGTCTTATCGGTGTTTATCAAGCACGTAATAACCATTCAAAATCTAAATGTAATTAAGTATTTTTATCTAGCGCATTTCTTCAGTAAGTTTTAAAATGCTAAAATATAGTTTAAGATATTATTTCTGTTATTTAAACAATCGCTATTTAATTATGTAACGAAGATAATAAGAACTTCACTAAACAATTTAAATATTAGAAAAAATAATGGTTGTACATTTTTTTATAAAGCCTGTTTCTATAGCGTATAATATGAATTTCTTATGTTTCGCAATCATTATTTTCCAAGGAAAAAAATATTTTAAAGTCTTTCTAGAATAAACTCAGTAAAGTTTTAGAAGAGTATATTAATTTATTTTTATTTGCTAAAATATTTATATAATTGTTTAACCTAGTATGCAAAATTACGGTATTAAACAAAAAAAATTGGTGGCTTGCGTTCTGAGAACGAAAGATTTTATTTTTCATACATAATTTAATTATATAATATAGGAAATCTTATGTTATCGAAATAAACAACACATTGAAAATGATTCTTTGCATTACGAAAGTCCTCATTAAAAAATATTTGCAAGATCCCTCAAAGAACATATGCATGAATGTACTGTATACAGAAATAATCGAAGTAACCATATTAGTTGTAAAAAAATATTTGTAACAGTTAACTACCTAAAATATCATATTATCTATTGTCGATAAATTTATGTTGATTCAAGTAACCGTTATTTTGGGTATTATCTCACATTTTGATTTTTAAATCAAAGTACACATATTTTTTGCAAAAATTATTAAATTATCACGTTTCTTAAATTAAAAGAACATAAAATGAAAATTTAACATTTTCTAAAGTCTAAAAAACTCTAAAAATAAAATATTCTAACGAGGAAAAAAATTAAATTAGAATTGGAAGAACGAACAACTTACTAATGTTGATGTTAAAATTTACACTAAATTTATTATTTCATCCTAAATAATTTGTTACTAGGAAAATCTAATTTTTAATTTATATAAACCTTACACTAGGTTTGCTTTTAGTATATTAACCTAATTCATAATAAATAAAACAATTAGAATCATATTTGATTCTTATAGGTAAGAGCATTAAAAAAATTAAAGATCTAAAAGGGATTTTAAATGCGCTTTAGAATTTATTTTATAATTAAAACTAAAAAATTCGCGCTTGTTTAATTCTAAAAGAAATTTAAACAGAATTCTGCCTATAATATTGCACAAATATTAGTCTATTTATTATGCAAATTTAACTGAGACTCGTTATAACTTAAGTAAAAATAGTTTAAAAACATAATTTTTTGTTTTCAGCGATTTAGAACGATTTTATGTCCGTATCTCATAAAATAATTTCAATGTAAATACTTTTAAAAATTGATATATGCCTAATGAAGTCTAAATAACTGAATTGCAAGCGGCATTTAATACTAAGCAATGAAATTTTATAGTGCGAAACTCATTTCAATATAATATATGATTGGAAAAAATGACAAGAGATAATTCTTTATTGGAATATGTAAGCTTTGATCTAACACTCATAAGATAATTCCTTTTTGTAAAAAAATAATTTTTCAAATACACTGTAATTTTAATTCAGACGTGATGCCAAGTTAAAACAGCTCTATAACTTTGACTTTTCGTTTTATTTACTACAACCAAATTACGCATTAAATCCTGGTAATTATATTCTGATGGGTTGATTCAGTACCTATGAACAATAACTCTTTTCTAATATAAGTTTCTTATATAATACACTGGGTGTAATAAGCGTATCTCACCTCGAGTTTTCTGTTTTTTAAATGGAAGCGAACTATTTGAGCACCCTCTTTGGTTTATGATTTGAGTATCTATCTACAAAAATATGATTATTTTGCGTAGATGCTAGATTTAAGAATTTTAATATAATTACTTTATTTAAAAGTATCACATCTTTTTTAAAACAGTGGCAAGTGTTATATTTGTTTTCATGACATTAACGCAGTTCTAGGTTTAACATAAATGACTGCTACCCCAACACTCTATCAGCATCCCCTGCGATACCTAAATCTCAAAGGCTTTCATCTACCAGGTTTCTAGAACCTAATTAATAGGCGAGGAAGTTGCTCGGAGTTCGTTAAGTCCTGTTGCATGGAGTGTGATCGAAGGCCGAAGCCCTCCCTGGGCTCCCCCAAGACTATGCAGCATTCCCCTTACTCTACACTTTCTGAACCCAATAAACTTCTAGCTAAGATATATTAAAGAGACTTACATAAAGTCCAGCTAGACAGTGCAATGCCATACCAACAGTATAACCTCTTTCTTATCTCGTGGATTTAAAGGGGTTTTATTTTTATATCTCCTAGGTACTAATTCTTCTAACCCGAGTGAGCAAGGCTGGGTTTCCATGCTTTTACATGACAATTACCTACATGTTCAGCTGCGGTCTGCAATCTGGTTACATAAAAAACTATAAATAAATTTGTAGAAAAAGTTTCTCAATTTCTTATACCGTTCCTCCTCATAACAACTCCCAATGAACAACCGAAGATTTAGTGTAGTTTTATTCCCACCAAAAATCAAACAATTATATTTACACCAGTTTCAGACACTCATTGCCAAGCAGAAAGTTTTTTATGTGGTTATCCGCCCTCCACCATTAATATAATTACAAATATAACCAAAAATTATGAACGTATGCTATAAATTTTTTTCTTTGGCTTCGCATTATGAACTCTTCTTTAACATTATTATGTTATTATCACGAACGCTAGATTCGTAAACCATCTTCATCAGCCCCAAAGCCCTACACGAGCCTTGATCGCCTTGAATAATACCGCCTGCTGATATTTTTCTTGTGGGGTTGTTTACCCTTTCGGGTTTCAAAACAAGGTGGTTTTAAGAGGTTGATTTATAATTCTACGCTCCACCTTAACATAGAGGAGCGATCCCTTTTGTTCACTTCTTTTGACAAGCAGAGGATACACCAAGCCAAATCTGCTGCTGATGGTAGGAAAATAAATCAAAGTATGGCAATGTATTAGTATTAGATATCTTTTACATATTGAAAAGCCAATTTGGGTTCCGCCTCAAAGCTTTCATAGTTTTTTTATGTAAATATTGTCTAGATGAAAAACGCCGCATTTGAATTTTTTATACGTAGCTTTGTTTAGAAATATATATTCCCAGAGCTATAGCAGTTTGACATCAGACATTATATCAATAAGAAATCATAAAGATATCCGAATTAAAATCTGGTGGTGCTTTGAAATAAATTCATATAAAACTTTTAAAAAAAAACATAGTTCTATATTGATACCTATTTTTTTGTAGTTTTTTTAGCATCATTTTTTGATTTTTCTATCGAAATGCTTTAGGATTTTTGCTCATTCCAGCATTCGTCAGATATATTAAACCACTGTTAAAACATGAAGATTTAATTTAAAATCTTTTCTAAAAAAAATTTGGCTAACTATAAAACGAAAATATTAAACCAAATGTTGCCAAGGCACTATTTTGGTTTGAACTTAGCCTTTTGGTTTTATGTTTAAAATTTCTGCAAGTAATGCTCACAACATCATTGTTGCTTATTCATTCAGCGCTAAATATAAGAGGTATATATTTGGCTAATTTATAGCTTAAACTTTAGAATAATAATAACGACGTTTATAAACAAATGACTTGTTGCTTAAGCTTCTTATTTCAGTGATGTCAAATTGAGCAAAATATAATAAAAATATCATTTGTTTGTTCAATCTAATAGTTAAATTCTTTGACAGAACAATATTAAAGAATTTCTATATACAGTAGACAAGAAAGAAATAGTACTTTTTTTTATAAGAATCACATCTTTTTAAAAGTAGTGGCAAGTGTTATATTTGTTTTCATGACATTAACGCAGTTCTAGGTTTAACATAAATGACTGCTACCCCAACACTCTATCAGCATCCCCTGCGATACCTAAATCTCAAAGGCTTTCATCTACCAGGTTTCTAGAACCTAATTAATAGGCGAGGAAGTTGCTCGGAGTTCGTTAAGTCCTGTTGCATGGAGTGTGATCGAAGGCCGAAGCCCTCCCTGGGCTCCCCCAAGACTATGCAGCATTCCCCTTACTCTACACTTTCTGAACCCAATAAACTTCTAGCTAAGATATATTAAAGAGACTTACATAAAGTCCAGCTAGACAGTGCAATGCCATACCAACAGTATAACCTCCTTCTTATCTCGTGGATTTAAAGGGGTTTATTTTATATCTCCCAGGCGCTAAGTCTTCTAACCCGAGTGAGCAAGGCTGGGTTTCCATGCTTTTACATGACAATTACCTACATGTTCAGCTGCGGTCTGCAATCTGTTTACATAAAAAACTATAAATAAATTCGTAGAAAAAGTTTCTCCGTTTCTTAGACCTCTCCTCCTCATAACAACTCCCATGGAACAACCGAAGATGTAGTGTGGTTGTATTCCCACCAAAAATTCAAACAATGATCTTCACACCAGTTTCACACACACATTGCCAAGCAGAAAGTTTTTTATGTGGTAATCCTTCCTCCGCATCAAATTTAGAAAAGGGATTAATTTTTTATATTTGTTCTGTCTATTTTGATTTAAATGATATTTGACTAACTTATAAGAGAATGGTCATAAAGACCAAATCATCTAAATAAATATTTTTTATACTGTGAAAAGGGTAAATAAAATTGTTTATAACTAATATTTTAATGAAATTTAGAAACCAACTACTCTTTAATAGTTGTAACCTCAATACTTAATAGGTTTTCAAGGTTAAAAGTATCGGTTATGCTTTTTATTTTAAATAAAATGCATTTCAAAAAGAAGTCACGACATTTCTCCATTTCTTCTTGATCAATTAAGAATATTTTAGTTTTTCCTTTCAGATCTTTCAAAAATTTGGAATATATTTCTCGGAAAGAATCTAACGAAATATCAAAGGCGTAAATGATCAATTCACCTCTGAAAAGCTTTGATTTCACATAAACTTTGTATATCTCTTGCAAAAAACCCACCCAAATATTTCCGTTAGATGATGTTTTTTTGATTATTTTCTCTGTATTGTCCGAAATAGATTCGTATACTTTTCTAATGATTTCACATAAATTATGTTTATTCTTAGAATTTATTAACTGTTCAGAATAATTCAATAAAAACTCGGGCAAAAAAGGCTTCAAATCGATAAAAGAAATATGAACTACTCGACTTTTATCAAATATGCCCGCAAAATCTATAAAATGACTTTTAATTTTTTGGGAAAACCCTTATGCCGATATATAATATACTTTCTGAAAGCAAAAATACCGGTTGAAACATTTTGAATTCATCCGAAAGAATCGTAGAGAAAAGGAAAGTATGGTTTGACTTTTCTTTTTCTAAACATGTACGAATTTCTGCTGTTCTTGAGCAAAATACGGAAAAGAATTCCATATACTGTGAAGATGTATATTCCTTTAAGAATGGTTCAAAAATATTATCAAGATTATCATTATATTCCAATTTTTGTTACCTAGATTGTAATCTTTTATAAACATTGTTTTTTTCTTTCTCTTCTGCTATGCATTCATCCTTTGTTTTTCCAAAAAAGTTAAAGTATAAGTCTTTCTTGGATTTTATATATAAAAGCTGATAGAATTTAGAAATAAAAATTTCCCCACAATATAATAAAAAAAACCTGGATTTTATAACTTCAATTATATTTAGAACATTTGCCTCTTTTTTATTATCTTCAACTGCTTTAGCTAATTCCTTCTTATTTTCAGCTTTAAATTTATCACATAACTTGTTCATTTCTTGAGCCAGAACCTTGTAACTATCATTTAAAATCATGGAATTGTTGTCGTCACATTGTTTAGCTTTAGAAAATTTATTTTCTAATAAACATTTCAACTTTTCAATTACTAGCGAGCTAAACTTAGAAATTACTTTATCGACAAATTCGTCTCTTTTTATCTTTTCCTTTAATAAATACTCTTTGGTTTGTTTATTGACATCTTCAATAAACTTATCTGCATTGAGAAAATCAATTGTATCAAAGATGGATTCTTTAACAAGTCTAAATCCGGGTTCAACAATAAAATAAAAATCAAAAAAATCTTGCAGCGAATTCGTAGTAATAAAACGAAAATTTTTAGTTTTCGGTTGCATGGATGGGTTTACGAAATTACTCATACAATCTGGTGTAAAAGCTTCTATCAGAGACTTTTTTAAATCTTCTTCCCATTCCTTCGTTAGTTCACTTCCTTTCTTCCTCGTTCCGTAAACAATTCTGCCCATCAGATGCATCGTAATCCAACTGACATTAATATTCGAAATACAATTGGTATAAGATATCATCAAAGATACTAAACCTATTATGAACAATGTTCTCCTCATATAAATTTTCTATTGAAAGAATATTTATATAGTTTTATTTTTAAAACAACTTTCTATTTTGGGTTAATTATAAAGAGGCTAGAAATAGAAAATTTAATAACATATTTCCATTCTTGTAGAATGCTTTATAAATTTACATCGATTAAAAGGTGAATATTTGAAATAAGATATTGTGTATTAGATATTTTTTTAATATTTAATTTAATTAACAGTTTTTACGAGTAACCGCCTATGTTCTCAAAAATCTTCTTTAATATTTTGTTTTTTTCAAATTAAATAAATGTCTTATAGCTGTGGGGATATAACATTAACAGGCAGTAAAAAGAATCTATTTTGGCATAAATTGGTGTTAAATATTATCTTTAATACAAAATGATGTTAATGGATAGAAATTTAAAAAAAAGAGAACATAGTAAAGATTTTTTGAAAGCGCTCAAAGGAACAAGAACCAATTTTTAATTAAAAATTTTTTTAAGTTGATAATATTTGAAGCTACAATTATAAAGTAACATATAGTAAAACCTTTTTTTTTCAACTTAAAGTACAGAATTACTGTAGTGTTCTATAATAAATTTTAATATTTAAAAATATAGTTGTGAATCCGTTCAGACAAAAAAAATTCATTCTTAAAAATAATAGATTAATTACCAATTTATGCGATAATCGAAAATGCTTTGGGATTGCTAAACAATTATAATACAAATAAGATTTTTTTGATATCTTAAATAGCTAATAAGAAATTTCCAATTGAAAATTGATATTCTGACTAATTTATTAATTATATTTGACATTCCCAACTGTATATTACAATTTAAATTATATGGCACTTTACATTGTACACGAAGAGTATACTAGATATAAATTCTTCTTTGAAAGTAAAATTATTTGAAAGAATTATTTAAAAAATTAGAAAACAAAAATATTTATTGAAATCTCCAAAAAATGTAAATTTAGACATATTTTTTATAGAGAAGCTTTTAAATATTTTGAATTGTATACGAAATGTATGTAGATATAGTAAACAGAAAAAATTTAAATGCAGAATACTTAAACTAGATAGTAGATTTATAAATCTGCTAATCAAATTTATCAAATTGAAATTACAGCTTCATAAACAAATCACGATTCTTGTTATAAATATTAGAAAAAAATCGAATAACTAAATTATAGTACATTTTGGATGACATAGTATGAGGGTAAAAAAAATCAATTCAATTCTAAATTGGTGTTTACATAACTGTAATCCTTAGTTGCAAGTAAAAAGTGAATCACAATCGTCAAAATTTTAAGAAGCATTAAATGCGAAAAAAAGTTTTAAAAATTTATGAAATTAAAAGTAAAAACAATATAAAAAGATTGAAGGCTTAAAAAATGAATTACTATACATTATATTTGCTTAAATTTTAAAGTTAACTAAATGTGATTTCTAGTCTTTATTGGGATTTTACTTTCAGCGAGAATCAATGAATTGGCGATACGGCTTTTATTGTCTATGATTAAACGCATGTCTTTAAATTTAGCTTTACAAAGACATAGATTGAATTAAGAGAAATTTAAAAATGATAACGAACAACTTATAAATATGAATTATATTTATATGCGGAGCAATCAACCCATGTTATGTTATTATATTAGTGCATTCAGTATCATATGTTTTTTAATCGCTTTGAGATTTTATAGCTATGAAATATTTCTAAAATCTTGAACATTTCATTTAATATTCTAACATAGTGCAAAACATAAATTTTGACTATTGTTTTTTTCCTTTGCGCAAATCATAATGATGATGAACAGATAGACAAAGATTGGAAGTCAATAAAGTCTAAAACGATGTCTAAAGGGTTATAAAAACATTTCACCTCTTAGGCAGCCAACTTACTTATAAATCTTTATAAAAATCATTTGCAGCTAGAATAGCGAATAGGACTTAATTCAGCAGAATTTTCTAATTCTTATAAAAATTGAAAAAATTAGTAAGATTTAGACAATTTGCTTGTGTATATGTTAATGAAGTAAAAAATATCTAACCCGGTTATAAATAATAGAACTTTATTCCTTTCACCGTCGCGGTCTTTATATGAAAAATAGACTAATATTGGAAAATGAAACTACGAACACAAAGATTAAACGTTACAACGAAGCAATTTTCTTATCTCGAATTGTGATCTAATTAGAGCATTTATAGATACTCATTTCGAAAATTCGTAAGAAACTTTTTTAAGAATCGAATATATAGCTGAATCAGGCTTTTAGAAGATCTAATAATATTTTTGACCTGTTGAATTTTTTTCCGAACTAAACAAAACACTAGATCAAAACAAAGCAGAATTTCTGTTTGAATTTAAATTTTTAATATATATATTTAGTTTTGCTTATCTAAATTCAAAAAAAAGGATACAGACAAAGTTATAGCAAGGGTTAATTTGAAATATAGAACTTTAACTAAACGAAAATAATTACAGAAAATATTGTCTAAAGGCGATTTATGACGCTTTATTTGCCTAATTAATATATTTTTATTTATATTAACATAAAAATTGCAATAATTGTTTAAAGTAAAAAAAATTTTTTACACGATAAATAAATATATTATATACCAATTCGCCTATAATAAGTAAATTTTAGAACAAAAGCTAATAGATTTATGTAGAGATTATATATTGATTTGATTCTTATAATGTGCAGAATTCAAATAATTGTAGTCTTCACAAATATTTTATCTTACGTTGAAATTTTTTCCCATATTTATATAATATTTACACTTTAAAAATACAATTTTTAAAACATAATTAACTACATACACGATAAACAGACCTATGAAAAAGAATAAGATAACACATTAATTAGCTGGAATATGTTTTAATAGTAACTTTTCGTGTATAAACTCCCTGATTTTACTTGGTAGTATTTTTTGAGAAAATATGGTGCTTTCTTTAAGGTTTACAGTTTAGGAATCTTAAAAGCCAATTTAGTTATAATTCGGAAATAATGCAAGATTTTTTTGCTATTTTGTCACCCATTACTACAGCGATAAAATTTCTTAAATTTAATGAAAAGTGTTTTTCGTTTATGAAATACCTCTTTTGTAATCACAGTGAAACAAAGTATTGTTTTAAAATTAAAAGATATATTTACCTATTAAATTGCAAAAAAAAATTCATTTAGTTGAAAAAATGCGATTAAGATATGTTTTAAAGAGAAAGGTATTATAATAAAAGGTGGGTGATTCACTGCTTGGCATTTCGCCATATTTTTGTGCTTAGAATCACTTCTACTTTCTCTTTCTCAATTTTTTTTCAAATTTATCTTGTGTATTTAAATGAAGCATTAATTTAAGTTTCGCTATCCTAATTCGGATTTCAATTATTTTTAGAATCAAAAAACCAACATATTTTTCATGTAAATGTGTGAGGTGTGCGGGTTAAATATGCATATCTGCTATTTCTATTTAGTTTTTGACATTTTTAAATCTTAGTTGCTTTGAGTAGATATTAATCTTTTTTTGTTAATAAAAAAACCAAATAGTGTATCAAACAGGTACTAATGAGGCAAGTTGACGTTGTTTTACAGTGTTAAATGCTTTTAGATAAACTTTGGTAACCAAATGTACAAATTACGATCAGATACATTATTAATAAACCCTTTTTGTAGTTTAGGCATATAAAATTAATTTACAGACCTCTAAATAACTTTATTCAATTTTAGATCTTCTTGGTAGTAAATACATTATTTGATTGCCTCTAGTGCATAATATTCTATTTAGTTGGCAAAAAAAAAGATAAATAAAACAACATATTAGGCTTTGAAATTATCATTTGTTATCTATTATATTTTTTTTATCACATAGTTTATTACAACTTTTACATTTCCATGGAATTTTTTTTATAAAGAATTATTTATTGAATGAAATGTTTATGAAGTGAAATAGCTTCTAAATTTCATTCATTTCCTCGCATTAGAGAATTTAAGCTGTCGGTTCCTGGATTCACGGTTACAATAAAAAACACAATGGCAAATGCCAGAGCTTATTCTTTAATTCTGATAGAATTTTTTTTGAAAGTTTTATTGGTTCTATAGAGGTTTTCTAAAACTAAAAAGAAAAGATGAATTTGTGAATAAAATTTTGGAATCACTTTTCTAAATTCGTTATTTAGTTTTATGATATATGAGAAGCTTTGTTATGATTCATAGCTTTTTAAATGGCTTTTAACAAAACTCCGAAATCTCTTCTGTTTTTTTCACGCTTTAGAACTTATCTAGTTAACGCGTGTTTGACAATAAACAATCTGAAGTATACAGAACCTACAGGTATCATCGTGTTCAAGATACCAGAAGCCTTGCTCATTAGAGACTGCATACTAATTCATTAGCCATGCAACTATAGTGTTTAAGCTCTTCTGACGTAAACCCTCTGGATTATCAAAATTTCAGACCACCGCTTCTTCCACATGTTCTTCTCGTGTTTATATTCGTGTAGTTATCACTGATCTCAATGTTTTTTGTAATAATTACGATAGCTTGGTCTAGGTTTAACTCCTTCATCGAGAAGTATTCTATATGATGCATATCTTCTAAAAAAAATTTGATAGATTTCGTATGTATAATACCACGGATGGTGAATAACGCGTTGATTTAAAAAGTTTAACCAGATCTTATAATAAGAAAAAAATGATATATAACCTGTCGTAATGAATACCCTGCGCATGATTTCAAGTATTTGCTATAAAATAAAATTTTAAATTTATAGTCTTTTTTTTACTAAGATATTACTCGGCTGCGGTAAAGAGCACACATGAAACCATTCCAAAGTATGCTCTTTTGCAATCAACCTCTATTTATTGTTCATCAATAAAATGGTAAAGTTTTTTTGTATTATTATCTTAAATCTGGGTTTCTTTTCATCCGAATTAAAGCTTGGTTAGACAAAAGTCTTTTTTGTTTCAAAAAAAGGTAATGATCGGTTTTTTTGACGTTTTTAACGCACAGGCAAAAAATATCGTTAAAAACTAGCAAGAAGACTTTTATTTCAAGAGGGGAATGTTGTGCTATATTGAGCGTGCGCTTAAGACGACTTACTTTCATTATGATCTTTTGAATGGTGGTTTATACTTATTTTTGAGCTGGTGTCTTGTCGGCAGAAGAAGCTTGTCAGTAAAGAACCGCCCTATCAGTTTATCCCTCTTCCGGAACTTTTTAACAAACTTTCCTTTCCGTATTAGTTTCAAAGTCAATAGAAAATGCATCATTCGGTTTTTCCGGAGGAAACGCATAAAGCGACTTGGTTTCTCGTTGAACTTTCGAATTCAACTTTATGTTTTTTCGCAACAGTATTAGTTCAAACATCCGTAAAATATCTGTTTCAATTGGAAACTTTTTGAGTTTTTAGTATTCTCTTTGCCTTCTTGTGGCTTCTGGCAAAAACATAGCACGAATGTTTTTGCATTTTATACAGAACGAAAAAGGTACTCATTAGAACCTAATACTATACTTTTTATGCGATAATCAGGTTCACTTCTTGTATGCAAACTTTTTAATTTTTCCTGATATACCGCACTTTTTCTCTGCGCTCTTATATATTTTCAGAAGGCTACGAACAAGCTCAACTGAACTCTTCTGTGGATTTTTCGGGGTGCTGCGTTAGTTATTAAAAGAGTTCTTTAATTTCATTATGAGGTCCGGATAATATTTCTATAAAATCGCAAACACTTTTACAAGGAAAATTCATATTTTACTTATTTGCAGAAAGAAGCAAGTACGAGATTACATTACTTCTGACTAATACAACAATAGCGATAATAATAAAGTACAGGCTGTTGCGAAAATATCAACAAAAATGTAAGTATGAAGGACACTGTTTCCAATATATCTTCTTCTTTGCTTTTTTTGCATTTGTGCTTTTAAGGTAGTGTTTTTTATATTTTGAAAAAGCAAATTCGCATTTTATTGTTAAGAAGTTATCATATAATATCTTTATAACAAATATTTTATGATTAATTGAAAAAGCGTTTTTTATTAATAATATTTCATAATGTTTGTTTTTTCATTTATTTAATAAAGATATGCAATGAATTTTGACTTTTATAAGTGTTATCTAATTATTTTATTATTGATCTTTTGATATAATAAATTAAATGTCCAATAAAGATTCGCATTTTCTAAAGAATACATTTGTAGGCTTCTATAAAATATATTACATCCTACTTTAATATTTCAAATATTACATTGGTGTATCATATGTTTCTAATGTTTTTTCTATGTATTTCTTCTTATGATCCTTCCTTTTTCATAGATTATGCAGTTTAAAAAGAAATTTAATTTTTTTTTGAATTTTTATACGAGTTGCTTTTGCAATACTTAGTACTTAATCTCTTGCAAAAATGGATTCTATCTAAAATTTATACAGAAAAAAAAATAACTTTTCGGCCAATATTTAGCCAAAAAATTTACAAAGATTAACTTAATTAAAACTAAAATTTAATAAAAATATAGCTATTCCGATCCTTATAAGTTTTTAATAGCATCATGCTTTTTACTTCAACCCGTGCATTCATTGAAACAATTTCACTCTAAAAAAACGAATTGTTTTAAAAAGAGTCATATTAAGCTGGTTTAGATCTTAGAATTATCACAAACTAGATGGTTATTGGAACTACTCTTCAATAGATATATTTTACTAAATATTTTTTAAATCTACGAAATATAAATCTTTCTTTGTAATTATGAAATTTTTAATTCTTCTGATGACGATTCCTATCATTTTCTATCTTCATCGTCATTTTTTACAAAGTAGATAAACTGTAATGAATTTACTTCATGTTTTGAACGGTGCATTCAGATAGTCTAGGTCTTTACGCGCAAGCATTTTTATCGGTAAAGACTTTTATAAATCCATTGGGTTATAAAGCCCATGTTATATATTTGTTTCAGCTTATTACACTTTCTTGAAATTTATTACCTAAACGAAATGTTTCGATAGAAATATTAGCTGATTATTTGTTTGTTTCTCTGTAGTTTATTCATTGTGTGGTTATGATGAAGATTTAGGCTATAAACTCTTTTAAATGTCTTTTGCGAGTTTATTCTATTTTTGGTTATCCTTTTCTTTTGAACTTGCGTATTTGAATTGCAATTATGTTCGTATTTAACTCAAATATTAAGATGTTTATATAATTTCTGAAAGTTTATTAAAATTACTTATTAATAAAGTGTTTTACCTTGGAAACGAATAATTATTTAAATTAAATTATGAGATTAACTCTTCCGAATGTAAATCTTTTTAGCATTGCTAAATATCAAAGTATACTTTTTATACTGTAATCCATACCAGAAATTCGAAGCAATATTTGTTTTCATATGTGTAACTTTGGTGATCTACTCATTTTATCAAGATTTAAACTTTATTCCATGGTTTGAAATACCCATACTGGTTTTATTCACCAGAGAATGACAATCATGTTAGTTTTTCATATGCTCTATCATTGCCACATCTTTTCTTGATGAAAATCGTTAAATTTCCAGTTTCTGAAAAAACTCAACTCTGTATTTATTAGTTAGAATCACTTAATATCCGAAAATTATTTGCCTTTAAGATGTACTTCAAGCTTACAGATAAATTTTAATTGTTAAAAATGGGCATATATATAATCGAAATTATTGTTAGTAAATTTTGCCATAAAATTTTAAAAATCTTTCTGTTAATATTTTAGTATAACCGATCTTAGCTTAGGTTTATGTATGCCATCTTTGCGCGTCAATAATCTATTAGATCTTATATTGTTCCTTTGCTGTTTTATACCATATAGAAAATATAAACCGTTTTGGCTCTCTAATATTTTTAGAAGCAGTAACTATACTTTATTTTTTACATACTTTGTTAAAACCTAGATTTAATTAGTGCTCGATATTGCGAAGATGCTTATAATATAAATACATTGCTCCAAATAATTTTTTACACATTAGTTTAAAATACAAATATCATAGTCTAGTAGTAAATAAATTATTAGAAAATCAAGTTTTGGTCTTATAAAATCTAGATTTTATGAAAAATATAAATATTTATAGAGATTTATGGTTTTTTTAATTAAACATTTTCTAACAGGTTATATCGCATGTATTCGTAATGTTAAACTGTGTTTTTAGACCGATTCTGTATTTTTGTTCAATGGCAAATGTTTTTCAGAGTCTTTAACCTGCGTTCGACTTAAGGGTGCAGGAATTCATTTTTTTGTTATTGCTAAAAAAAATATAATACTTAAACTAAACTGAAAATTCATATTTATAGTTACGGTGTAAATTTAAAAACCAATTTGTATTTGGAAGAGTATTTTTTATGAAAGGCATCGATATTCAAATCATTGGTATAGAAAAAATTAGTCAATGTTTTTCTTCGCAAATGATTCATTCTATTACGAATTGGTACTGCTAGTTTTTATGAAGATTTTTTATATTTTTGCATATGATGGTTCTAAATTCATTGATATCGCACTCATAAAAAATGCCGCTTTTAAAGTTATCTTTTTATCTAGATTCCTTGATTGTTTAGGTTTTTATTCTAAAAAAACCATAATATTAAAAACAGACGTGTTTCTACATTTTTCATAATTGAGGATTTCTCTCCTTGGATTGCAATGTCTTGTCTTGTCTTGTCTTTTGTTCTATTATATTCTATAGGTGTAATTTTGGAAATACCTAGAAATATCGGGTTTTACATCGAAATAACTATAAAGATGTACATTAGAAAGTTCATATAGGTTTTTTGTGTATTTGAATAGCACATGATTTTAATATGCGATCTTAAACTTCCTATAATTTCAAATCCTGGGCTTTCAGAGAATTTTATTATAAAATTTACAATCCTATACAAAATGACAGGAATATAACTTTCCATTGGATAAACGCTATTCCTGTTTTTTAGTAGATAAATGCACACAAAATCCATCAATATTCCTTATGTACTTATAGTTTAAACCTTTTATCTAAAAAATTTGCGGAACGTATTTTATGAACCAAGCACCTAAATGAAGCTCTTCTATTTATGTTTCAATAAAATAGGCTGTTCTAAACCTACCTTGAGCTTCTCAAGACTGGCGAATTTCCGCTTACTGATTACGAGCGGAATTTAATAGACATGTATCTAATATATATTAGATGCGTTTCAAGAGTCCGTCTAGGCTTTAAATGTCGTAAGAACTGATATAGCAGACTAATTAGATATACAGCTTTTGAAAAGAATTTTTTTTTGCCTTTCACATACCCCATGTCTTCTAACCTAAACAAACCGGGCTAGGGTATGTGCTTTTTTATTGCAATTATCTACGAATTCAATTGTAGTTTACGATCTAGTATGATAAAAATTTACAAAATAACTTTTTAGAAAAAGTTTCGCCGTGATTTATTTTCTTCTCTCATACGATCTCTAGTGAACCGATCTACATCTTGAGTAGTTATCTCACCAAAAATATAAACGATTATTTCATAGATATGTTAAACTCATTATTATATGGTTTGATGTTGTGTTCCTTTTTTGGAAAATCTAGTTTTAAAAAATTAATATTTTAACAAATAAATTACCATTAAAAGCTAAAAATAAATCATTCTTTAATTGTCTCAAGTTCAATACTGGATATGTTTTTGTGTTTAAAGGCATCAGACGCAGTTTGTATTTTGACTAACTGGCACTTTATAAAGAAGTCTCGACATATTCCTATTTCTTCTTGATCAATTAAAAATATTTTACTTCTTTTATTCAGTTCTTTCAAGCATGTATCGAAAATTTCTTTAAGAAAATCTATAGAAATTTCAAGAGCTGGAATGATTAATTTACCCTTGAAATGCATTTTGTAATTGTATATTTTGTATGTGTCAGTTAAAAAGCTAACCCGAAAGACTTCTTTTGATATTTTTTCAATCTATTCCTTGGTATTATCCGAAATAGTTTGTGTTCCTTTCTAATGATTTCACTCAAATATGCTTGTTTTATTTTCCTCCATACCGGGTGCATAATTGGCTTGGAGTATTCCATGCTTGTCGTAAGAGGTGACTAAAAGGAACTGGCCGCCAGGCTTGGGGTTAGAGGGTAGAGCTAACAACCTACCCTTTAAAACGAACATGTTACGAACCCAAACGTAATTAAACCCAAAAGACCGCCAAAACTTCTGGTAGTAGAAGACAAGTAAAATTATGCGCGAAAGAGATCGATGAGCTACATTACTGAGGGTTGCCAAGGCTCGTGCATGGCTATAGCGCCGGGGATAAATAAATAAAATAGCTTGTTTGATGATTTAAACAAGTAATTAAAATATCCCAATAAGAATTCAGGGAAAAATTGCTTAAAATCAAATAAACAAACATGAAAGACTTTTACATCAATATAAAATCGGCATCTTTTAGAAGGTTTCTTTTGATTCTATCGGAATAGTCATAATCGGAATAAGATATTCGCCTTGGAAGCCAATCAGAATTGTGAGTTATTATAAATTCTTCTTTAAGAATTAAGTAAAAAGAATAACTGGTTTGCTTCTTCTTTTCTTGAATTGATACAAATTTCAGTGGTGTTTGTGCAACGGATAGAAAATAAAAGATGTAATTGAATCATATTCATTTAAAAGAAGAGTTAAAACATTATTTATATCAGCTTTAAAATTCATTTTGTCCCTTATCTTTTGTGATCTCTTATAAATGTGTTTTTTTATTTTTCAATGGTAATACATTCTTCCTTCGTTTTTTAAAAAAATCTAAAATAATTGCCTTTCTGAGTTTTAAATATAATAACTGAAAAAATTTTAAAACAATTTTTCTACAAAATCAAATAAAAAACTTAGATTTTAGAACTTCATGTATGGTTGAAATGATTTTCTCTTTTGTAATATCTCGACAGGCTTCGATCAGCTCGCGTCTGTTGTTACTTTTGAATTCAAAACCTTACTTATTAAACACGTTATTCAAAACCATTACAAATGTCGATTCGAACGTATCTGCATCATTTTTATTTCTTTTAATAGCTTCAGAAATTTTCTTCAATAAAAAAGATTTCAATTTTTTTCTTATTAGCGAAATAAACGTGGGCATTGCTTTATTGAGAGATTCTTCTATTTTTTCTATTACTTATTCGATTAAATACTCGGTAGTGCTTTTATTTATGTCTTAAATAAACACATCTATATTGAGAAAGTCAATCGCTTCGATAATAAATGCGTCTAAGTATCTAAATTCAGGTTTTTCATAATAAAATAAATTTCAAATGAATCTTGCATGGAATTTCTGTAACTAAAGCAGAATTTTTTTACTTTGTTGCGGCTTTAAACTCGGAATTGAAAGATTTTCACTGTGATCTGATATTTTTGTGCCCCATGTTGATACATTTAGCTCATTGATCTTTTTATTACCATTTATTTGCTGTTTTTCTTTGTTGCGTAAATATCTCTATCAATTAAATACATTGAAACCCAGCCTAAATTCATATAAGAAATGCATTTCATGATTTCAATAAGCAAAGATGTTAAAGTAATAAATATAATGACGCCCTCATATAAATTTTTCTTTCGAAACATATTCATATATTTTTTTAAAAAATAATTTTTTATTTAGGCAATCCAACCGTTTTTGAATTTTAATTTAAACAAACACTTTTAAATTTACGATTAATTATATCATCGCACAGTTTTTTTATTATATTTAAATGTAGACCTAAAAATGAAATGTCGTTTATATCTATATGAGAACCCAAAAGTGGAAATTTTGATAGCTACATTTGTTAAATCATGTGTTTATACTGTCGATACCTTTTATATGTGATTAAGAACTGGGTTTCGGCAGATCTGTTGTCTTATATGTTTTAATTTGCAAAATTTTTCATAATTAATTTGCCAGTAGAGTATTTGTTCTGAAAAAATTATTCATTATCTTAATATTCTTACCGAAGTTTGTACGTGTTAAATTATTTTAATGAACAAAAAATAGTCCGTTATTCTGATGTTTCTCGTCTGTATTGTACTTGAAACCTTAAAATTCAAGGCAAATTTTTCATACCGAGATAAAGATTGGCTTTATTAAAAGAATCACATCTTTTTAAAGGCAATGGCAAGTGCTATATTTGTTTTTATGACATTAACGCAGTTCTAGGTTTAACATAAATGACTGCTACCCCAAAACTCCATCAGTAACCCCTGCGATACATACGTCCCAAAGCCTTTCATGTAAAAGGTGTGAAGAACCTAATTAATAGGCGAGGCAGTTGCCCAGAGTTCGTTAATGTCCGTTGCATGGAGTGTGATCGAAGGCCGAAGCCCTCCCTGGGCTTCCCCGAGACTATGCAGCATTCCCACTTACTCTACACTTTCTGAACCCAATAAACTTCTAGCTAAGAAATATTCAAGAGACTTACATGGGGTACATCTAGACAGTGCAATGTCCTACCAACAGGTATAACCTGCATCTTAGTTCTCCCGGCTTTTAATATGTTTTATTTTTATATCTCCCAGGCGCTAAGTCTTCTAACCCGAGTGAGCAAGGCTGGGTTTCCATGCTTTTACATGGCGATTGCCTACCTTTTTAGATGTGTTCTGCAATCTAGTTACGTAAAAAACTATAAATAAATTTGTGGATAAACTTTCGTTATTTCTTATGCCTTTCCTTCTTATAACAACTCCCATGGAACAACCGAAGATGTAGTGTGGTTGTAATCCCACCAAAAATCCAAACAATGACCTCACACCAGTTTCAGACACTCATTGCCAAGCAGAAGGTTTTTATTGTGGTAATCCTTCCTCCGCATCAAATTTAGAAAAGGGATTAATTTTTTATATTTGTTCTGTCTATTTTGATTCAAATTATATTTGACTAACTTATAAGAGAATGGTCATAAAGACCAAATCATCTAAAAGTATAATTTTTATACTGTGAAAATAGTAAATAAAATTGTTTATAACTAATATTTTAATGAAATTTAGAAACCAACTACTCTTTAATAGTTGTAACCTCAATGCTTAATAGGTTTTCATGGTTAAAAATATCGGTTATGCTTTTTATTTTAAATAAAATGCATTTCAAAAAGAAGTCACGACATTTCTCCATTTCTTCTTCATCAATCAAGAATATTTTAGTTTTTCCTTTCAGATCTTTCAAAAATTTGGAATATATTTCTTGGAAAGAATCTAACGAAATATCAAAGGCGTAAATGTTCAATTTACATTCGAAAAACTTTGATTTCAGATAAACCTTGTATATCTCGTGCAAAAAACCCACCCGAATATTTCCGTAAGAAGATGTTTTTTTGATTATTTCCTTTGTATTATCCGAAATAGATTCATATTCTTTTCTAATGATTTCACATAAATTATATTTATTCTCAGAAATTATTAACTGTTCAGAATAATTCAATAAAAACTCGGGCAAAAAAGGCTTCAAATCGATAAAAGAAATATGAACTACTTGACTTTCATTAAATATACCCGCATAATCTATAAAATTACTTTTAATTTTTTCGGAAAACCCTATGCCGAAATATAATATGCTTTCTGAAAACAAAAATACCGGTTGAAACATTTTTAATTCATCCGAAAGAATCGTAGAGAAAAGCAAAGTGTGGGTTGACTTTCCTTTTTCTAAACATGTACGAATTTCTGCTGTTCTTGAGCAAAATGAGGAAAATATTTGGATATACTGTGAAGATGCATCTTCGTTAGAAAATGGTACAAAAATATTATCAAGATTATCATTATATTCCAATTCTTGTTTCATAGATTGTAATCTTTTATAAACATTGTTTTTTTCTTTCTCTTCTGCTATGCATTCATTCTTTGTTTTTCCAAAAAATTTAAAGTAAAAGTCTTTCTTGGATTTTATATATAAAAGCCGATAGAATTTAGGAATAAAAATTTCCCCACAATCTAATAAAAAAAACTTAGATTTTATAACTTGAAGTATATTTATAACAATTACCTCTTTTGTATTTTTTTCAACTGCTTTAGCTAATTCCTCCTTATTATCAGCTTTAAATTTAACACATAACTCGTTCATTTCTTGAGCCAGAACCTTGTAACCATCATTCAAAATCATAGAATTGTTGTCGTCACATTGTTTAGCTTTAAAAAATTTATTTTCTAATAAACATTTCAACTTTTCAATTACTAGCGAGCTAAACTTAGAAATTACTTTATCGACAAATTCGCCTTTTTTTATCTCTTCCTTTAATAAATACTCTTTGGTTTGTTTATTGACATCTTCAATAAACTCATCTGCATTGAGAAAATCAATTGTATCAAATATGGATTCTTTAACAAGTCTAAATCCGGGTTCGAAAATAAAATAAAAATCAAAAAAATCTTGCATAGAATTCGTAGTAATAAAACGAAAATTTTTAGTTTTCGGTTGCCTGGATGGGTTTACGGGAATACTACCAATAAACATTCTATTCAAAGCTTTACTCACAGAATTTTTATAATCTTCTTCCCATTCCTTCGTTAGTTCACTTCCTTTCTTCATCGCTCCGTAAACAATTCGACCCATCAGATGCATCGTAATCCAACTGACATTAATATTCGAAATACAATTTGTATACGATATCATCAAAGATAGTAAACCTATTATGAACAATGTTCCCCTCATATAAATTTTCTATTGAAAAAATATTTATATAGTTTTATTTTTAAAATAATTTTCCATTTTAGTAAATAAAATGTCACTAAATTTTAATTTAGATGAAATATTTTCAACTTTTTTTCGATCATTGATAGATTAAATTTTTTTATTATATTTAGATGTAAACCAAAACGAAATGTCATTTATATCAATTTACAACATCAAGAGTGAGATATATATGATCGGATATGGTAAATTATATGTTGATACTTTTGACATATTTTAGATTAGCTTTTACCTTCCGAGTGTTGCTGTGATAATAAAAGAAAGTAGATTCATTTATATAGCAGAAATAAAATAAATAAACATACATTAGTTCATTAATTCAATTAGTATGTATTTATTTTTTCGAATGCGTTTGAAAATTAATATTTTTTTGATTTTGTTTCTGTTATAAAAGAAAAAATCCGAAGAGATTTCCACGAATGAACTGGCTATATATGGTTGTGATTTGAAAACACGTTTTAACCAATCTATTCTACACAAGCAGCGTTTACTCTTGTACGTTTTATTGTCTTTCCAAAAGTTAGTCGTAAAGAAGCTTACACTTTTAAATGGATTATCTTTTGGCATCGGTGTAATACGAGAGAACAGAAAATCTCCTCTTTAATAATACATGTATATTATTAACCCTCTTTAGTACCTTACACTCTCAACTAACAACGTATTACATATTTCTTCTTATCACTAACATCCTTTAATATAAAACAATCTATATTAACAACCCGTTAACCTATTACAATAGGTTAACACCCTGTAACTTACTACGTTATATATTAACACCATTTGAATACACCCTGTGCTATTAACACCTTTTAATAAAAATCTCATTATTACCCCTTAAAGTTAATCTACTTTCATGATTAAAACGATACCACTTCTTAGAAAAATAACACACTTTATTCACAGGCATAAAACAAGGACCTACACACATAGTTCATTTTTATATATATAGATATAGAATTAAGAACAAATATAAGCAAAGATGCTGAAAGAAAATTTTATTTTGTTTTTTTTTCTGATATGCATTGATTCTAAAGATAATCTGTATCAAAAAATGTAATAAAGAACTCTATCTAATATCTTTCAATTTTCTATTAAAACTTCGAAAATTCAACTATATTAATAAAAAATTTTACATTGCCATTACTCCGACTTTGGTAGATTTTTTATTTCGAATGATATACTTTCCGCCAAATTTCCTGAATAACGCAGTGCGATTACATTTTTTTGATATCGAATAATGTTTAGATTTAATACAGTGGTTATAAATATATGAATATAAATTTATCTTTGAATTTATTTCAATAACTATAACACAAGATAGATACGTTTTTTAAGGATATTATTGATAAAAATGGAAAATAGGATTACTCAACCAATGCTCATTGAAGCAATTTGTATAATTCTGGCTCTTCTTCGATATTCCTTATTTTTTAACTAATCGTAAAATTGATACAATTCCAAGATTATGATACCTATTTTATGTAATTAACTCTAATATTTGTATTATAATACCTTGGAAGAACAACGCAGGGGAGATTTTGATGTGTTATGTAGATTTAGCAATGTTATCCGAGAGACAATTACCTCTACAGACCTTGCATAACACCAACCACCAACCACCAAGCTGTAGTTGCCAGACTAGTCTAGTCTGCTTGGTTGACACCATACCTTCGTCTTCTGGTACCGATGCGACTGCGTTCTGACCAGCCAACGGCATGACAAACCTCAATACAGATGCCATTTTAAAGGGAAATCGACGGATGGTATTGCCCTCAATACTTGACTCTGTCACAGTCGTAGAGCAGGAATGGCCTAGATCTGCTATTCTAGCAGTGCAAAAGAGGTTTAGGAGAATGCCCAGAAATGGCTGGCCCGCTACGCTGAGGTACTATAATGAGAAATTTAGCTGCACACTAGATATCTATGCGTTTAAAAAACTCGCACAAAATGAGGCAGAAAGTGAAATAAGGCAAGAAGAGAATGGAGAGCGACGTAGAATCGCCACTTGTCTCACTGAGCTATGCACCCTGATTGACACCACGCTGTACATAAACTTAAGAGATAAATTTTTGAATAAAATCAAAGAAATCTCGAAGAAGGAAATTGGAAAAGGGGTTTTCCAAACTCGAAAGCTTCCAAGTGAATTGGATGACAGTAAAGTTTTAGACCTTATTATCGAATTATCGGTGAATATGCTGATTCTTGTGTGCAGATGACGATAACTGCAGTGGCACAGATAATCCAGGCAACCCAGTTATGCTATGACGAGGCAACACGTAAAGAAAAGCCTAGATCCGTTTGGAAGGAAAATATAGAAAGTAAAATTTCTAATTTAGTACTTTGCAAAGATCTTCTCGCGAAGGCTCGTAAGCAGGAAAAGCTCTCCACTTCGGAAATAGGGTGCCTTAAGAAAATCATGCGAGAATTTAATTAAAACATGAGTAATATAACTGATATTTCTGAGGCTTTAGTTAAGAAGAATGAGTCTTTGAATGTTTTCGAGAAAAAAATCACGATGCATGAAAGGGGGAAGCCATTCCGTAAGTGAATCGTATGTTTGAGCTTTTTCGAGGGATTTTATCGTGGGTTATCTGAGCGTGTGGAATCCGAGCATTTAGGGAGTCGTGATGAAATTGTGAGTTTTTGGTCTACAATTGTGGAACAAAAATGATGACACAGTCACATATGATGATTATTTGATTCCATTTGTATCAGATAATCATCCGACCACGTTTCCTTCACTTGATGAATTTGTAAATATCATTAACTGGCTTCCTAATTGGAAAGATGCTGGAATTGATGGTATTTACAATTTTTTCATTGAGAAACTTACAACTCTACACAAATATCTTTATGATATTGTGAAAGTTATATGTTTAGAAAGAATACATCAAGCTGATTGGTTTTACTGCGGGCTTACCCCTTTGATACCCAAAGGAATTCCACAAAGAGGCTTTGCCTACAGGCCAATCACTTGTATGTCCAACCTCTACAAGTTAACGACTAAGTGTGTTACGAAAGTCGTTCAAATTAAAGTTGAAAAGCAAGGGTTGCCTGCAGAGAACCAGTTGGGAGCTGTTAGAGGTGTGCAAGGAGCGAAAGAGCAGGCTCTACTGAATATTGCCCTAAATAAAGAGTACGGAAACAATCTTAAGGCAACATGGATTGATTTTAAAAAAGCTTATGTTCAATAGACCATGCTTTTTTGACACAATGCATTGAAAACCTTTATTTACCTAATTGGATCCTGAAATTTATCAAGGTAATTATATTAAAATGGAAAATTGATATATCAGTAGGGCCTGAAAAAATCATGAGCAAAAAGATTGAGAGAGGGATTCTGCAAGGAGATAGTTTGTCACCATTGTTATTTGTGTTGTCTATGGATCAATTAAGCCGAAAGCTTAATGAAAAATACACAAAAGTGACAGTACAAACAGATGCAGAATCCCATTCTACTAATCATCTCTTGTTTATTGACGATCTTAAGCTCCTTGCTAAATACAGCTCCACATTGAGTGCTATGACAGGCGAGGCAAAGGAATTTTTAGAGGTGATTGGCTTAGAGATTAACAAAGAGAAGTCAGCCACAAATGATAAGTGTTGTGAAGATACTGCTACTCTTCTAGAAGGTGTTAGTGTTTACAAATATTTAGGAATAATAGAAGATAGCAGAAGAATCCCAACACGTAGCTCATTTGAAAAAGTACAAAGCAAACTTATATCAACAGTTGAAATACTTTGTCACACTAGATTAAATGCAAAAAATTTATTTTCTGCAATCAATTAACATGCGATATCGTTAATCAACTATCACATAGGAGTAATTCGACTTGAACCGGCTGACTTCTTTAAGTTAGATGATGCAAAGCGTGCGGTGTTGGTGAACAATAAGATACATCTTAACCCAGGATGTAAGGAGCGTTTGTACCTTCTTAGAACAGTACTTGGAAGAGGCCTACATATCGTTGAGTTAGGAAACAAACATATGCTTCTGCAACTCTTGGATTGTCTGGAAAAAAGTAAAGAAATATCAACTAGACGAGCAGCAATCCTCAAGGTTGAGAATAATAATAAAACCCATCTTGCACTAATAAAAGGCTTCTTAAAAGTAAAGTACAGGTTGGTAGAAGAAGTCACTAAGAAAAGTTTAGAAGAAGCTCAACTTGCAAAGCTATACAACGAAATAGAAAAACGAAAACACCATTAAAAGTTATATAATGCAAGGAAAAATCAGCTTGTAAGTGTTAGTTACTCTTCAAGATGGTTAAAGAGAGGGAATATTGGGCCGCGTGATTAAGCAGTGTTCTGCTATATCCAGGATAGAAATGTATTCTGGGGAGCAGATGGTGTGTGTCAACGCTGCAATAAATCTGGTAAGACTGTAGATCATCAAGCAACTCAATGTGAAAAAATGCTAGGCTATAACTACACCAGACAGCAGAATGAAGTGGTTAGATACCTACACTTACTTTTACTAAATAGATATAAGTTTAAATCTTCAAAACGAATTAGGAGTCACTCAGTTCAAGAAATTCTTGATAATGGGTATGCAGAGATAAGAGTGGACACCAGAATAAAAACTGATGTTAAAATTCGGAATTACAGACCCGACATATTTATTTTAGATAAGAAAAAGAATAAGATAACACTCATTGAAGTAGGAATCACTTCCCAAGATTCACTTCAAATAGTTGAAACTGAAAAACTTAGGAAGTATGACCTGCTAGCCAATGAGTTGGGTCTTATTTATAGGTGTAGTGTTGAGATAATCCCTTATGTGATGACCTGGGACGGTATTGTGACAAAATACCATAAATCTCATCTTAAAAGACTAGAAATACCCATGAATTTAGAGGCATACATTTAGTCTATAGTACTTAAGAAAACAGTCGAAACAATTTCCTTTGATCGACGAAGAGTACTTGAGTCGGGACTAAATGCCGAAGAGAGCTGGGAGAGAGCGTCAATGGGTGTTATTATGAGAGCAGAGATGCACGAGGAACCAATACCCCCTTTAAAACAAGCGAGTATAGAAGAAAATTGTGTTAAAACAAAAAATAAAGAAAAATATTATACCCCTTATTTCACAAAGAGGAACCACTTTAGAGGAACCGACCAATAACATAAATAAAGAGTCGGATTTGGAAGAAGAGACAAAGGTGGTTAAAGAGGTAGAAGAAAACATATAAAAATGTTAAAAATATTTTAACCCATAATTTTATTAAATAAATTGTGATATAAATAATATCACACATACCTTCTTTTCATTCTATAAATTCGGAGATGGAAAACTCGAAACGCGTTGTTTTTTATACCAAAAAAAATTACATACAATGGAGACTATACTTACTGATCAATTCTAAATAGATTGTTCGGGTGTAATTATCCACTCTCTGCTAATAAATCGAAAATAAATGTAAAATAAATCGAAGCGCAACAATTTTATAAACTAAATTTTTAGAATTTAAAATAGATGAACATTAGACATAAATTAAAAATTTGTGTGTTTTTACCCATGATGTTCAATATAAGTTCATATCATAAAAATGGACTTGTATGCATACATTTAGAATAAATTAACACATTGAAGTATACTACTAATTCTTACCAATAAAACGGCCAAGATTAATTGATAAAATATTTTCATTGTTTTATTTCAACTCATATATTTAAATTTTTGTTAGGATTTCGAATTTAAAATTATTTTTTATTCTTTAATTTGATTTTCTTTTTGAAAAATAAACTTATTTGAAAAGATAAAAATATTTAAGGCAATTAAAAAAGAAGGTTCTCTAGGTTTTCTAAAATTATAAATCAAAATAAAAAAATGTTAAAAAATATTAAAAACTTTTGAATTATAAAGCTCAACTACTCTTTAATTATTTCAAAATCAATGCTTAAAATGCTTCTCTTGTCAAATTTTTCGGTTAAGTGTTTTATTCTAAATAAAACACATTTTAAAAAGAAATCACGACACGCTTCCATTTCTTCTTGACCAATTAAAAACATTTTTTTGTTTGTTTCAAGTTTTTCTAAAAAATCGTTATAGATTTCTTGGAAAGAAACTAACGAAATTTCAAAGGCAAAAATTGTTAATTCACATTTGAAATATTCTGTTCTTAAATATAATCTATATATCTCAAGTAAGAAACTAAACCAAAGGCGACAGCATGGAGACATTTGTTGGATTAAACTCTTTGTAAAATCAGAAATAGATTCGCGTTCTTTATGTATTATTTCAGTAAAAGATAGTCTATTTTGAGAATATATAAAATCATCAGAATAATTTACTAAAAATTCGAATAAAAAATCTTTTAAATCAATAAATGACATATGGATAATATGCAAATTGACGTTTTCACCACCATATTTTTGAAATAGATCTTTAATATTATCGAAATAAAAATTATAAAAATATAATGAATTCTGCGCAAATAAAAATTCTGGTTTAAATAATTGAAATTCATCCGTAAGAATCGTAACGAAAAAAATTCTTTTATTTTTTTTTGCTTTTTTGAAATTTATTCGAACCTCAGCGCAGAATTCACATAAAAGGGAAAAGAAACTCGTAAAATTTAAATGCTTTTCTCTGATTGAAAAAGGAACAAATATATTATCAAGCTCAGTATCGAATTGCAGTTTTCTTTCATAATCTGTAATCTTTTATAAATTTTGTTTTTTTCTTTTTCAATTTCAATGCATTCTTCCTTCGTTTTTCCAAAAAACCTAAAATAAATTTCTTTCTGAAATTTTAAATATAATGACTGATAAAATTTATAAACCAATTTTTCAACACAATCATATAAAAAGAATTTAGATTTCATAACTTCAAGTATGTTTGAAATAATTTTCTCTTTTGCATTATCCCGACAGGCGGCTTCTTTCAAATCGATTTCATTATCTCTTTTAAATTCAACAATAAACCTTTTAATTTCTTCTTTAAAAACCAAGTAAGCATCATCGAAGAAATCTGCATTTATTTTATCGCTGTTAATGGGTTGAGAAAATCGATTTTTTAAAAAATCTATCATTTTTTTTTTAACTACCGAGCCAAAATTACTAATTATTTTTCCTACAAATTTGTTATCAAACTTTTTGTTTTTTAAATACTCTTTATTTCTTTCATTAATATCTTCAATATATTCTTCGGTAGTAAGAAAGTCAATCGTATCAAAAATAGATTCTTTCATAAATCTAAATCCTGGTTCCATTATATAATGGAAATCAAAAGAATCTTCCATAGAATTAGTAGTAATTAAACAGAACCTTTTACCTTGCCGTTGCATAGGAGAATGATATGGATTTTTTTCTTTGCAATCTCTTATTTTCGTGTCATTAATTGAATCTTTAAAATTATCATTTTTTGCTCCCAACATATTTTTCTTTTGTGATCTCCCACTACAAACTACACTACAAAGTATATGCATCGTATTACAACCAACATTTATGTACGAAATACAAGTCGTTCTTTCAATCATCAAAGATATTAAACCTACTACGAATAATGTTCCTCTCATATAAATTTTTCTATAAAAAAATATTTATATAGTTTTATTTTATAAATAATTTTCCATTTTAGTAAAAAAACAATAAATTGTCATTAAATTTTAATTTAAATAAAATCTTTTTCGATCATTGATATATTATAATTTTATTAAAGTAATTTGTAAAGTCGAAAGAATCGGCTTTTTTTTTATCAATTTATAGGATTAAGAGTGTAAATAGTGATAATCAAATTCGTTAAATCTTTTTTGATGCTTTTGACATTTTTTTGATTAAGAACAATCATTATCATATTTGTTTTGAAAAGTATAAGCTTGTTATATTAAAGGCAGTAAATTTATTTTAAAGAGTATTTGTTAGGATAATACAACGTGAAATTTTAATCCAATATCTTTAACTTACTACCAAATCTTAAAATAGATTTTAATAAAAGAAAAATACAGCAAATAATTCAGAAATTTTTGTTTCATGCTGTATTAGAAATTGTATAATTCAAGGCAATTTTTTCTGTGAAAAATGCTTAAGATCACCAAATATTCTAAAGTTCGAAACACCTTCCAAAAAAATATATAAAGAAACAAGTGAATCAACACTAGCATAAATTTCTAATAAATACATATATTGTTGAATCCATAACTTACTAAATGACAAATAATGATATTAAAGTCGAAAAAAGAGAGAAAGTACAATATAAATCCATATTAAACTTATTTGTATGGTTATGGCTTCTTATATATATTTTTGTGGTTTTTCAAAATCTTTAAACTAATTACAGTACGCTAATTAAAACATCTATATTTTTTAATCAAATTCTACACAAGCTTTGTAGTATTGATACAAAAAAATATCCATTGATTCTTATATTTTACATTTATATTTGTTTTAAACAATTTCTACTTTATTATTTCGTAAAAAAAAATTATAAAAATCAATTGTGTCTTTTATTCTAAAACTTCATTGAATAGAAAATAAATCTAAATTTATATTAGGTTGGTTTTCTTTTTGTTTTTACTGGTTGTATTCTACTTCTTCTTCTGCTTTGTTTTTTGTTTTTTAATTTGAATCGTTTTCTACATTTTAAATCAAAGATTTGATTTCGGTATTTCATTCCTTTTTTGTGTTTATTAATTTAAGTTTTTGTCAAGAATTTCATCCTTGTTCGCTCTCTATATAATCGTACGAATTGTGAGTCTTATCTTTGGTTTTTAGTGGATAATTCTATGACATATACATTCTCATCAAATTTAGTTGCTGTCATATATATCTTTTTTGCTTGAAACAAATCTTTCAAAAGCTTTTTAAGTAATATCGGCTGGAGACATGTCTCAATTTTTATAGTATTTAAGCTTTCTACGATGCATTTTATAGTATTTATTACATTATAATTATATTATTGCATATGTGATATCGAACAGACCGTTTTAAAGAAGAAAAAATTTGGTAGTCAATAACCCTCGCTGTTTTCGGTTTTAAGTTGGTAGATTGTTGGCAAAACCTATTTGATAATTATGACCTTAATATTCCAATCATGTTCAATTTCTTCAAAACAAATAAATCTGGTCATTATTCAGGCTTTTGAACATTTAACTCTAAATGTCATTTTTAGTACAAAAAACACCTTTCGCGAATTTCTTGAAAAACGAGTATCTTTTTCGTAAAAGACATGGACTAGAATTTTGTAAAAACGAACGCAGACACTAAACTATTTCTTCGTTGCTATTTTGCTTTGTCTACATTATTTCTTAACATCTCACTATAAGTTGCAGTACATTTATTCTGTCTTTCATTTAAAATTTTTTTCTGAATCAACAAGAAAACTGATTTAACTAGGCCTTTTACTTATAATATTAAGCTAAGTAGAGCAATGCCTCACACTCTCTGACTTAAGATTTGAGCTTGGTACAAGATTTATTGTAATTTCTGTTTTCTATTTTCCAACTATATTCATCGTTAAAAGTTTTTCTACCATTCCACCCATTTGCTTCCTTTATATCTACATTTAAGTGTGTTAAGCTTTTTATTACTGGAAAGCGCTGTTTATTTTCGTTTCCTACGTTTAAGATCAATGCTATTCTGGTAGATATTTATAATTTAATTTCAGGCAATTAATGGGTAGCAAAAACATATGTTTACTTCACATCGCAATAGTATGAAAGTTTCTTTAAACTATGATCGACTGGTTAAAGATATGTTTATAAAACGAAGATCTGATATTTAATTTATTCTAATCCACGAATATAGTCAGGATTTTAACTTGAAATTATAATCTGGTTATAGACAGTGTAAATCTATAGAAAACCATAAGCCATATCATGGTGATATTTATTCATTCATCCTCAGCACTACAGCCCTACAAGAGCATTGGCTTCCCTCTGTATTGTCACCCACTGGTCTATTTCCAGTGGGTTTGTTTGGTTTTAGGGTACCTTAAAAAGTGGTTTTAAATAGTGGGTTGTTGCCCTGAGCCAAACCTTGAAAACAAGTCATTTTTAGCCGCATCTTACGACAAGCAAGGAATACCCTGAGCCAATTCTACTTCCGCATGTGTGAGGAACACATAATAAATTTTTTAGGAAATGTTTTTCGGTTTATTTGAATGCAACAAAGGTTGATCATTCGTCTATAAAAGCATTTCTTCTACCTCCACGAGTTAAAAAAAGCGTGTTTTTTCTTCTTTCTTCTTTCTTCTTTCTTCTATCTTCTTCTTCATATCTATTTGTATAAAAAATGACTGAAAAAGGCCACGATATTTATTCTTAAAACGTAAAATACATAGCAGATTCCACCGGTTTGTTTCTAACTGAATATTCAAACATTAGGATTGTTCTTGGTTTGTTATCCGTACAAGAAAACTCAGTATTTGTAAAAGAACCTTGAGATCTTAAAAAAACTATGTGCAAACCCGCATGAAAATTTTTGCCTGTTTACACTATCGTCTTATAGATTTTTTTGAGTTTTGTGCTTTAGATACATATGCAACACAAATAAAAATAAATAGAGTATTTTTTTCACCGGAAAACTTATCAATTCGCAAGGTCATCATTTTCTGCAAATGTTTTATATTGCTATTTATAATCTTGTATTTTTTTCTCTTAATTTCGATTACTAAATCTAAAAAGTTTGTTTTTTTATATACTTAAAACCAGCCATTATAGTGTGAATATATGTTTTTTTTATATTCGATACCACACTTCTTTTGTTTTTTAAATTCTTTTGGTTGAGAAAATATTTAGAAAAACCTATCATTTATTAAATTGTTATTAGAAAGCTGAATTTTTGTTAACAGCCTATTTCTTTTAACTTCACGTAGACCTACTTTTTTTCGGGTTTTTTATATAAACTTCATGGATCTTGTCATATCAGTGATCAGGCTTGATCGGAAGCTCTGTTAAATACCATTTAAATTCGATAATTAAACTCGCTTTACAAATTGCTGGCTTGATATTTTTGTCCAAAATATAACTTTTAATAAAAAAATCAAACCTCATTACGATAGCAGCTTTCTTATATGAAATCTAATGAATAATTTTTGAAAGACGAACAAACGAATTTCGGAATATCTGTTGCCTGTTTGATAGATATTCGAACTATGAGCGGTTTCATTATTCCCTTTAAAATTTTTAATAGTTAGCTATATGTGCTGATTTTAATCTTTAAGATACGCCAAAACAATTGACCTACAAAAGCTTAAACTCAAATTCAAATTCAAACCCGTTTGTATATCTTATATAATTTTTGTTGCGTAAACACTCAAAAATCAAAAAATCTTAAATAAAATTTTTTGTTAACTTATTTTCAATTTATTTCTATGTAGTCAGGTAAAGTGATTTTTGTGAGCTTTTTTTGCGACGCGAAGTTTAGGTTGTAGCTTTCAAAATGAGGTTATTTGGAGGTAATATCCCAAAAATTATAAATCAAATATTTTTCGGCCCACAAAAATAGTTTTTCTATTGTATGTCTTCTCTTCATGACATACTTTATCGACTTAATATTACATAACCATCAATTATTCGGATCGGTAGATGTAAGTTATATTATCAATTCTTATAATATAACCGAATGCTATATAGATAGTAGCCTATAAATTCTTGCTTGTTTTTCTGTTCTAACTGCTACCTCGCTAGGTTTTAATATGAAATTTCTTTATGTTGTTCATATATATATTCTCCAATGTATATAATATTAGATCGATCCAAGAAATAAGACTAACCAAAAAAGAGGGAATTTTAAACGTTTTGGGCCTTGTTATTGTTTTACTCTCTTTTTATTTTCATCGTGTATTCATTTTTTGAATAAATTGATAATAAATATCGATATAAACTATTAGATACATTACCTCGATTCTTCTCAAAGTCTTATCCCTGTATTATCTCAAATATATTTTATATTCCTAGAGCAAAGATTTATGAATTTTCTTTTATAGCCGACAGATCTATAGTAAACTGTAATATTGTTTTATTCGTTTGTTTCTAAAATGATTGCAGTCCTGAAATTTGTCTTTCTCCAGAGTGATCAAAATGCATAAATATTGAAACAAGAAAATGACGATTATGTGTCCATAAAAAGGTTAGTTATTTGCTAACTCTTGTTTGAATTCGGATCAGGGGCATCTTTATGGTACTAAATTTCCTTTAAAAGCAAAAATTAAATAAAATTGCCGTTAAATTAATAAGACTTTTACAATCTTAACTTACTAAATTTTCTGACACCAAACAATATATTAAATTAAAAAATAATAATAAATGTAAGAAATAATATTTTAGACAGCTTTAATAAGAGCTAAACAGTATTGGCATTACACCTAATAATGTATTTTCTCTTTTTCCAACAGCAAATAATAAAGTAACAAATTTTTCCTTTAGTTTGCCATCGATTTTTAATAACCTTGTTGTGTGGAGACCAATTTCTCTCAATTGTGTTGGTGGAACCAACGGAGATCAAATCAATAAATCCTAGCGAGTAATTTACTGTTTTGGGATAAAAATATATTTCTAAATCCCGATAAACTTTCCACTGTTCTGTTTAGATTATACTGCCAGGCTTCAAAGTTGTAATATTATGCGGGCAAGTGTTTCTTTAGTTCTATCAGAGATAGGTATCAACATTATTTTACGAGCTGGTGTTCTTTCAACCAACCCTAACCCTATGTTTCGTTCGTTTACCAAATTTGGATTTTTCAATTTCTAAATTATTTCATTGCGTCAAATATATTCCTTGGTCGCAATAAAATTACTTTTGTCTTTATAATTCATTTTTTTAACTAATGCCTTTGATTCCTCTTTAGAATATCTTGATCAGAAGATATCTTCTCATTTGTGTATTATTAACCAAACCACTGACTATTTTTTAAAAAATTTTAGACTTTTTCTATAATTCTCAACCAAGGTACCTTTAAACTCAAAAATTTTTTTTAAATGAAGACCTTGCACAAATTAAAAAGAATGATGTTTTTGAGATAAACCTTGTTAAAGAAATACAGGCACTGCAATTTGTGCTAAAACTGTTAATATCTGGCTTTTAAGCCAATTACTTCTTTAATCGAAACCTAAACACATTTAAAAAGACAGAAATTTAAAAAAAAATAAAGTAGGATCAAAGGTACCTTTATAGTACCTTTTACCAAAAATATTTTATAACATTTGATAATGCTTTTTTGTTCAAAGAGTCTTGTAAATAAAATTAATTTTTTTATAAATTACTTTTACCAGAATAAACCAGAACATTGAAAATATGTTCTGTATTTTTAATTTTAAACACTCATATTAACCCATATAAAACCCACAAAATAATGTCTCTTAAACCTCGAAAGTTTACTCAAATTTATTGCTTTTAATATTGCAAATTGATGATGCTTTTTATCTTCTACAAAACTTACAATAGAATGTAAACTGATTTCGTTATTTATATGTTTTTGAAAAGAAAATTGAACGATCATTCAATCCCATGGAAGCTATTGTAACTTTAATGGAAATAAAATGTATAAGACTATACCTTACAAATCAAAATAATGCACTTTGGAGCTATCCCAGATGAAAAGAAAAATACAAGCTTAAAAGCTTATAATATTTGATAAAGAAAATGAGAAAATTTATAAAGAGGCTATCACGGAAGACGATTACCAAAAAAACAACCTGCAATATTTGATATATTTCGCTAGATCGCAACACAAATGAATGAGGTTGATGTAATTAAACTCTGAAAACCGCGTTGTGGATTAAAAAGAAAATCATTAGCAAGTGTGTCTCGATTTGTTCGACTTATAGAAATATAAATCACTAAGTCGTATTTTTAAATTATAGCAATCATTTTACTTTACCGCGGCAATACATGCAAATATATCGTTTTGAATTAAAAAACGAAACAATGAACATAATGATTGGAGGCGATTGAAAAAGTTTCATATTTTTTTTTTGAATTTTATTTATTCGTTCATTTTGAAATAAACAGCCGAAAATATTACATCGATTCAAAGCAAATATTTCACAATCGAAGAACTTTAAAAAGTTTGAAAAGCGAATACGCTCAATAATTTAAAAATTATTTTTTCTGAATTTCTATGTTTGTATAACGTTTGATTTTTAAGAAAAAAGCAGAGACATCTCAAAACTGAAGCAGGTTATAGGGTTGCATAAAACATTGGAAATAAAAATATAAAAGGCCTAATCGGATAATAAAAAATGTCATGGTTAAAGGTTGGATGAAATGATATTTGAATATAATATGTCATAGGGTAGGTAAATAAATCGAGGACACAAACATTTAGAAGCCTAATTTCTAATATATTGCCTCCGGTATAAATTCCCTAGAATATGAAGTAGTAATAAAAACGATGAAGCGCAATCGCTTATTGAAAAGAGTTTGAATTACAAAAAAACAAGCAACATATCAGTTTATACTAGAGTTGAGATTTTGACCTCCTTTTTTTGTTCCGAAAGATATATAGATTATAGGGATACATTTGGTTTTGAATTGCTAAAGATGCTATGTTCATTGCCACTAGATCGCATTTAATTTAAGGAACATGGTACTTGTCAATGATCTTTTGAACAAATAAATTAAATATAGAAACAACTGTACATTTTTTATGAAAAGTAAGACTAGATATTGCAGCGAAAATTTGATTTGATATTCATGGGCGCTTAACCGTTTGGCTGCTAAGCAATTATTGCAAGAACGCACGAAAACTGCGGGACTTATTTTCAATTGATGTTGTCAATTTTTTTTTTCATATATATATATTGTTTCGCACAACTACAATGTAACAAGTGTTATTGATAACATAGAAAAACAAGTGGTCATTAAAAATTAAAATTTATAAAAAGATAACTTAAAGTTTATTGATTTTCTCTTATGATCAGCACGTGAATCAATGATTTCGAATGATTCCGGCGTAGGCACTAGGTGATACATGATAACAATTAATATCGATAATACACTAGGTAGTATCACAAAATAATATTATTATGTGATACTACCTAGTGTTTTTCCGAACGTAAAGGATCGTTTTCATGAGAGTGAAAAATTCTGACTCTTACTTAAAAAATTTATGTATTACAACTATGTTTTGCCGCACAAATAGCGTGAAGGCCTTTTTTACAACAAACGCAAATAAGGTGGGATCGCTTGATCCCGCTCCTTCTGTTGCTACACACCGCACATTGTCGTAAGTTACGACCCGGTAATTTTTCAAGCGCAAATTTATTAGTTGATGAAGATGGTTGTGTTGACACGCTATTTTTATGGTACATCCACTCCTTTTCGATGTCGTCAATAATTTTCGATGTAAATTTAAGCCGGTTCATTTTTTTTTCAGTAGTGTTTGAAACATATAAAATATATGAGTTCAGCACCATTCTTCCAAATACGTTGAATACTACTTTCTTCCAATATTTGAGGGTTCTTCGCTCGTCTAAATACACGTATAGCATTTTGTCGCACTCGTCCACACCACCCATGTATTTATTGTAGTCATGAATCATGCTTGGTTTCATCTTTTCGTATTCAAATTCCCTTTCTTTTTCTTGATCGTCACACTATTAGTATCCGAATTTGATGAAATCAGTATGACTGGGTTTGGTTTGGACTTTTTGTCCCTGAAAGAGCACATCAATACATTTTCATGTGCCATGTATTTCGCTTCTCCTACGATTGCTTTCTTAGCTTCTGGAGGAATCTCTTTTCTGTTACGTCTAATTGTTCCAGTTAGATAAGTATTTTGTTTCAAAAGGGCTTTGGCCAAGCGTAAGCTTGTGTAAAAATTATCTGTAAACAGATGATAGCCCTTGAACAGATAATTGCCAGTTGAAAGCAATTTTTGCGCAACCGTAAATCCAAGGCCATATTTTTGTACTAAATCTCTGTCATCTGTATTTTTAGCTCCTTTGTAGCAAAAAAAACCCAAGCAATATTTAGAAATCGAGTCGCACAACATCCAAAATTTTATCCCCCATTTATGGTGTTTTTTGTTTGGGATGTATTGTTTTATGGCAGAATGACAGTGAGTACCAACTAACGACTCGTCGATAGATAATTGTTGATTTGGTATATAATGCCGCTGAAATACAGTATTTGCATGTTTGACAAGCATATCAAATCTGCCGCATGGGTCATAATTCGGATGTCCTGGTTCAAATAATGACGTATTGTCAATCAAGTGAAAAAACTTCAAAATCAGTTGAAACCTATCCCTTGAAAACATTGTCCTAAACCATGGTAATTGCCGGGAACCTGTTGCCCAATAACTATCAATTGTTGGCCTTCTCGTAATCCCCATTTCGAGTAAGACTGCAATAAAGGCTTTGATTTCGTATATCGTTGTCGGCGTCCACTTTTTTGCTCGAGAATTATTCAAAACAGTGTGCGAGGCAAAAAACTGGGTAGCATATCGATTTGTTTCCCTTACAATGGTTTCAAGGAGTGATGTGGTAAAAAAATAAATTGAAATAAGTTAAGGGTGAAGCATCGGGGGGAGGCGCACATCTAGGTCCAGGAGTCTCGAAAAAATTATTTGTTGCTTTGGAAAACACATTAGTCGGAGGAATATTCGTAAAAGTTGGTGTTTCCTCTGCTTCTGAAGATGAGATAGAAGACTCACTTTCAATCCTCAGTCTTTTTCTTCGATGAGTTATAATAATGCTATCATCACTACTTGTGTCACCACCAATTTCACCATCCTCAGAATCGCTAGCAATCGAATCAGCGTCCGAAATAATAGTCCGTGACATGGTTATATTTTTTAAATAATATATAAAAACGGTAAAAAGTTAGTTTGGAATACACTCGTGTTACAAAGTACTCGCGAGGTCAGACTACGTTCAATTCCACGGAGCAAAAAGACACACTGTGACTGGCAGCGCGAAAGCGCTGCGTCGCTGTTTTCGAGACAAATGAACGAAGCGCATTCGCGCCGCGTAGCAGTCAAACGGTTAAATGAAAAATATCTAGAAATATCAAATTTAAATCTAAACGCAACCAAAAGAACCTTTAAACGGAAATATTACATATTCTTATTGTCTATTTAATCATTTTTTTTTTATTTTTTGTTTTAATATTTTTTTGTATTTAGAAAAATACTTCATATAAATAAATTTCGCCTACGATTACAGCATTTAATCCTATAGATGTGTGAACTGATGGTTTTTTGTTCGAAAATTTGGCTTCTTTTTTTCTTTTGAATCAAGTATTCTATGATTTTTTTACTCAATCCTTGATAATTTTTCCTATCTGTTAATATTTCGAGCTATTGTCCTATTGTTACGTTTCGATTACCAAAGTCGCCTTTTAATACCTTTTCCAAAGCTAATAAACAGAGCAGTTTCTCTTTCGGCACACTACAATAAATATAGTATGATTTTTGATTTAAATTCGGAGATAGCATTTAACTTTTTTTTGTGTTTTTTGATGCACTAACTGATTTCATAAGTTTATTTTTTTCAATATTGTTTGTATATCCAGAAATATTGTTAGATAGATTTGCATTGGTAATGATTTTAATATAACGGATATTCAAGAATTCATAGCAGATATTTAAACAATTAGATTTTCTAGGCCTCTAAACTTCTTAGAAAGACATTAGATAATATTTTATGATATGCAAGAACAATAATATTACTATGAACTTAAACTTTTTCCAGATAAACACGTAACTCATCTTGATCTATTCTTTTTATGATTCCTGAAATAATAACACTCGTTTCTCTATATTTTATGATTGCAATGAGTTTTTTTTTAATGTAGTTTTTATACTCTGTATTGAATTTCTGGAATCTCAAATCATAGATTTGTTTGAAATCTGAGCGAGGTCATATTTGATGAATTCGACCATCTTATCTGAATTCATATTGTCTGTTTTGTGTAAACTATAAAAAATGACCTTTTTGTATCTCGATTGATTCCTGGTTTCAAGAATGCCGCGATTATAAACTTGCTAGAAAAAGCAAAAAAATTAATAGCGCCTTCTTAACATTATTTTCTGCTATATTGTAATTGGGATCATGAAGAACAGAATTTATCTTTTTTTCCTTTATTGCATTGGTAATATTCGATACTTAAAAATTTTACTCTGTTCAAAACTTTTATCCTTTATATCTTTTGAGTTTATAATCTCATTTCCATGCCGCTTGCTACAACTTTATTTTTTATTTCAAAAAGCGTTTTCTTGTATCCTAAATATATTGGTTCTATATACCCGTCAATAAAGATTTTTTTTGGTATTTCATCTTCAAAATAGATTATAAGCAAATAAATTTTTTATTTTTTCGACATGTATTTGGCCATGGATGCTTTTGGGTCATAATTCTATTTCAATGCCTTTATTTTAAATTTCTTAAATATTAATAAACTTCAATTTTCTATAGCTTTTCTTTTTTTTACCATGATTATTTTTGGATCTAGGCTAATAAATCACACTGGTTTTTTTAAAAAAATTGAAAACTTAATAATAACAAAGATAAACCAACATGCTTCCTTTATTCTTTAATCTAAATCCCTTTGTTTTTTGTTTTAGATAAAATAGAACATAGATGCAGGTAAAATATAAATATACGAAAAATTTTCTAGAATAAAATTTGTATGATTAAAAAAAGGCAGAATTAATCAAAAAAATGCTTTGTATATTTTTATTACAAATATTATGCCTGTGGTGGTTACAAGAAATCGAACTTTATGTGTTCTTAATTTAATAATTAGCTCGGTGAAAAAAATTTTATTACCTATAAAACTGCCAACATTAAATAATAGAGCGTTGCCATTTTTTTAACTTAAACCATAGATTTAAGTATAAAACTTTCTTTATAATTTAATTCTTTTAAACTTTAATTTATTCCTTAATTAGATTTTCTTGTAAAAAAAATAGATTGTCTGAAAAGATCAAGAAAATTTAGGTTTTTAAAGTTTTGACTTTTAAAAAACTATGAATAAAATAAAAAAATACTTTAAAACTTTATAACCTATGAAATTTAAAAATAAACTACTCCTTAATTATTTCGAGTTCAATACTTGATATGTTCTCCACGTTAAATTTTTCGGTTAAGCATTTTATTCTAAATAAAATGCATTTAAAAAAGAAGTCACGGCACGCCTTCATTTCTTCTGGGTGAATTAAAAACATTTCGTTGTTTTCATTCATTTCATTCAAAAAAGCGTTGTAAATTTCTCGGAAAGAATCTAACGAAATTTCAAAAGCTATAATCATTAACCTACCCTGGAATTCGTTGGTTTTTTCGTATGCGCTATTTAGCTCATGTAAGAAGCCTAACCAAAGGTGACAGTTTTGAGGGATGTTTCCAATTAAATACTTTGTATGATCCGAAATGGATTCGCTTTCTTCTTGAATTATTTTACCTAAGCAGAACTTATTTGCAGAATTTATAAACTGTTTAGAAACATTCGACAAAAATTCGGGAAAAAAATTTTGTAAATCAATAAATGAAATATGAGTTATGCGCATTACAAAAATAGGAGCACAAATGTCCAGAAATTCACTTGCTATTTTGTTCGAAAAACCCTCGTGGAAATATAATATATCTTTTGAAAAGAAAAATTCAAACTGAAATATTTTAAATTTATCTGTAAAAAACATAAAGGCAAGAAACTTAAGATTTGTTTTTGCTTTTTTTGAATTCATTTGAATTTCGGCTGTTCTTGTGCAAAAAACGGAAAAGATATTCATAAACGAAGAAGATTTTTCCTCTTCCGAAAAGGAAACAAAAATATTATCAAGATCATCATCATATTTTATATTTTTCTTCATATTCTGCAATCTTTTATAGATATTGTTTGTTTCTTTTTCCAATTTGATGCTATCTTGATTTGTTTTTCCAAAAAAGTTACAATATATATCTTTCTGCAATTTTACATATAAAATCTGTTAGAATTGAGAAATCAAATTTTCTACACAATCAAATAAATAAAATTTTGATTTTAAAACTTCAAGTATGTTTGAACGGATTGCCATTTTTTTATTATCTTGAACGGCTTCGATGAGCTTTGGATTATTTTTACTTTTAAACTGAACAATAAACGTATTAATACGTTCTTGCAGAGCCAAAAAGACATCTTCGAACAAATCTGCATTGTTTTTATCTCTTTTTATGGCCTGAGCAAATTTATCTTGCAGGTAAGATTTCAACTTTTCGATTAACAGTGAGTTAAATTTGGAAATTACTTCATCGATAAGGTTTTCACTTTCGTTATTTTCTTTTTTAAAATACTCTTTGGTTCTTTTATATATATCTTCAGTAAATTCATCTGTAGTAAGAAAGTCAATCGTGTCAAAGATAGATTCTTTAATACATCTGAATCCTGGTTCGATAATATAATGAAAATCAAAAAAATCTTCAAAAGTATTGGTAGTAACAAAACAGTTCTGTTCTATTTGCCTTGTATAATGTGGGTTCAGATTGTATTGTAATATTATGCTCATTCTGTGTTCAATCATTGAGTGCGTAAAATCATCTTCCCATTGCTTCTTTTGTTTTTTTTCTTTGTTCATTGCTCCATAAACCATTCTACCGATTATATGCATCGTACCACAATTTATTTTCATATTTGAAATGCATTTCATAGTTGCAATCATTGGAAAAATTGTAATCAAAAAAAATGCTGCTCTCATGTAAATTTTAGATTCGAAAATATTTATATATTTATAATTTAAAAATTGGTGATCTTTTTAGGTTAATTAAAACGAATCTAGAACTTTTAAGTTGAGTAAAATATTTTCATTACTTCTATAATATTTGGATAATACTTGCTATCTTCTCTATTTCACCTTTACTTTTTGGTGTCGAGAATAGAAAAAATGAACTTTTTCAATTGTTTCTTTTAATATGTTGTAACTCAGGACTATAGGAGATCTGGCTATAGATTTAGTGTCGTTTTTATCCTACTAAAATGACAACACATTTTTCACACCAATTATGAATCTTTATCGAAAATCAGATGGTTTTTAATGTGGTTGTCCTCTTTCATATATTTTTTGATAAGATTATCAACTTAAAATAAAAGAAATTCGAAGAATATGCTGTATATATTTATTTTTTAAAATTTATTTTAATAATTGTTTTCTTGGCGAGATTATTTGAATTTTAATGAACCTTATTTAAAATTTTATTCATTTTGATGTATAAATGATACTTTATATCAATCAAATATTCAAAAGATCTGGCACTAAAATAAATTCATTTTCACATAAAGTTTTTTTGTTATTGTAAATGTAACAAATAATTCATGTTATAAAATTTAATTTAAATATAAAAAGAACACAGAAAAGAATTTTTGACGCCATTCAAAAGAGCCAGAACTTATTTTTAATTTAGAAATTTTATATTGACAAATTAATTGAAACCAAAATATAATTAGATGAGTTTTATGAAAAAAACGGTTTTTTCGTAAGATCTTTAAGCAAAATTAGTGAGTCTTCAATTAAGAATTTGAATATATAATGATATACTAGTGACTCTTAACCTTTTGAGTGAGATGGAATCTACTATGCTGAAAAATGATCTCCGCTCTATGAAAAAGTGTTTCGATTTTTTTGCAAATTTATTGCTCATTTAAACAAATATATATTATATATCAAATACTCAATATATATTATTTTATTTAATGACTAGACGGTTATTATTTGCATATTATAATATTTGTAAGTGAGGCACTTTTTTGAAAGTGACATGCGTAAGTCTTTACTTGCATTTAAGCGATTTCTAACTTTGGTTTTAATTTAAAAATGCGAGAAAAATCTATTTCACACAGTAAGTAGTAGAAAATTGTAGAAGTGGCTACAATGCTTCTTTTGCCAACTGTGGATAACGTCTAAATGTGTACAACAAGATTTTCGCGCTTTTAATTATCAGAATTTCGTTTGAATATGTTCTCTGTCTCTTGTTAATTTTCAGTCTATATTTTTAAGTCATCAGCATCCATCAATTTTAGTTATATAGAAATAAATTCAGTATTCATCCTTGAGTTTTGTTGATATTTCTAGTAGAGAATATCTATTGAACGATTTGCTGAATAATTTCAAATGCATTGTAATCTCGAGTAAAATTAATTTTTTTTTGATTTTTTACAACTATTGAATCAAGAACATGAACGTTTGTAAAATTTAGAATTTCAACTCGAAGTACCCAAATTTCGTGTTTACCAATAAATTAAGATTTTTTTCACTAGCTATTATTGTATTTGTACAAGCTTTGGATTTAGATGTTCCATTCATTCTAGTGATTGTATTTGTCTGCTAAGTAAGCTAGTTCGAAATTGTGTCTTAATTACCTAGACTGTTTATTATATCACGACTTCTGCAGGTCAGTAACTGACAGATATCTTCCTGTAATTTAAAAACCCGACTAGCATGCAGTCTTTGGAAAGCCATCATATTTTCGTGCGATATAGAAGTGCAGTATGAAACAAAGAATTATTTACATATTGAACAAAATTTGATGATTATAGGCACTCCAAAAATATATTTTACTATTTTTATTGCAGTAATTCGGCTGTTTTGAAGTTTCTGACAATGTTTTCTGTGCAAGAGCAAAAAGATGTATCATGCAATCATGACTCGCAGTAATTGCTTTTTCATCTGTAAAACACTGTATTTTAGCTCAGCATTACTGGTACACAATTTGAGAAAAGTTCGCTAAACACATTCACTAGTAATTGCTATTTTAAAAAAATCTTTTTTTGTGATTGGAAATATTAATTCCTCTTGAAGTCAACTTCAGGGATTCACTAAATATAAATTGCTCTACATTTCGTTTTTTATTTACATATCATACAAATACATTGAACTGGTTGACATTATACATCAGCCAACTTATCTAATATTATAATTTCTTTTTAGACCGAGTTTATGTTTTATATTGTCTGTAGTAAAAAAATATTTACTGTTATCTATAATTTGCGATCGAATTATATCGCTCGATAACGAAATGTTTTGATATATATCTTGTGCTTCGTAATTTAAAATGAATAAACAGTTGTTAATATGCCAAGACTTTTAATTTCTCCACGATCATGTAAAGTTATTTCTTTCCACGCAGATATGCCTCTTTAAAGAAGCTTCTAAGTAAAGCTTTCGAATTTTGCTTCGGATGATTTTGAACAAGTACCCCTGAATCAAATCAATTATTTTTAGCCTTGAGGCTGTCTATGCATATATACCTTCACCGCCATGCAGACTTCTAAAATGCTATAATAATTTTTTTGTTTGAAATTATAGTTTGAAAAATCTTAGAAAAAAATACATCAAAGTCAAGGCTACATTTTTTTCTGCTGTACAAGTGAATACATAAGCAGCGTACTTATTTTTTCATTGCGTTTGTTTTGAAATAGCCGAGTTCACCATAATCAATTAAATTATTTAAAAATAACAATGAAAAATATATCATTCATAAGAAATAAGAATTTATCTACCTTTGCATTATTCATATAATTTTTTGGCTTAAGTATTGATTGGTTTGGAATATAGAAATTAGTAGGTAATGTTTTCAATCGAAGTTTAATACAAAGTACATTCGTCTGAAAGAGGTTTCTGGAATAACATCTGACGATGCATTATAGTAGACATGGGAGATAAAGGGTGAAGTTACCTTTTTTTTTAGCAAATACCAGCTTATTTTGCGAATATACACCCAAATTTAAACAAGCACGACGTTTATGTGTATGTTGAGGATTGAGACATAGCAACATAATATTTTATTCACATATTTCTTGTGCTTTATCTTTAGTTTTGATATAGTCGCTTTTTTTGTAAAAATTCTCATAACCATATTTTTTTTGAACTAAAGATATTGATGCAAGCTTCACCCGCACCTCATATATTATTTACGCAGGCTTAAATTGAGATGTACCTCAAAGTAAGAAACTCTCCTCTAGATACTTAGAAAAACGCAATATACGATATATGATTTAGTATGGCTTTTGTGTTTTCATTTATTTTAAACTTTTCATTCTGTGACAAAATAAATGTATTGTAACATCAATGCAAAATAATGTAATGTATGAAAAAAATTAGAAAGAAAGTAGTGAATGAAAGTTTTTTAATCCGAAAAATATAAAACAACGAATATATAATTGAAATACCGCAATCAAATTGATCATTATTATCGAATTTGAATGAAATTTACGTGCACAAAACCTTATAAGAATTTTCAGCTAACCGAAAGTATTTCATGATCAGTTAAATATTTTTGGCTTTTTTTTGGTATCTTTGGGGTCGTGCAGACTGCAATCTGATAGCGGTTGGTTTTAAGAATTCATCACTTTGAACATTCTTCATTAGACTAATATTCGTATTTTACATAGAATACCAAGCCATAAAAAATTGCTTTATTAGGTTCAAGTTAGAATCAAGCAATAAAATTATTTTTGACGAAAATATTTCACAACGATAAGAAAACAATGGTTCGTATATTCTAAGATTTCTCTGTGCTTATAACAAAGTATTACATAATGTAAATAATAATTCAAGATCAATACCTTTATTTAGACAGCCGGATTTGATAATTTCCTTACAGAAGCATAATTTATATGAAAATGCGGTTCTGATGGTATATTATTGAAGTAGGCTTTTTGGGTTTTTTAGTGAAAGAGCTAATAATTCACGTAAAATTTAAAGCTAGCATAATCTAAAGAACTAATTGATAAACCAGAAACATCTACAACTATCATAATGATTAATGATATCTTAAAGCTTAGAAAATTTGCTGCAGAAGTAACGTTTAAATTTTTGAAATTGTAGGAGAATATTGGAACGAAATGAGAATTGTTTTTTATGTTCTATATTTTTTTGAAATTCAGTCTTTTTGAAAAAAACCTTGACTTATATAAAATTAGAAATAGCCATATTTGACTCTTTTGTCCAAATTGAATTTTTATCTCTGAGAATTTTTATGAATACCGAGATTTAAAATAGAAATATGTAAATAAATATTAAAATTTTTGTTTATTGTATAATAAATTAAATTTAGATTTATTCTTTCACTACGATATGTATTTGCCCAGTTTTTTTTTAGTGTTGAGTTATTGGTACAGAATTTTAAAGGTTTTTTTGAGTTTGTAATTATAATATAAAAACTACTCCAGCGTTTTAAAATACCTACTATATATTACGAGAAAGTTATATTTTTTCAAATTTCGGTGGGTTTTAAGGTAGAGTATGAAAATTTTACATGCTATAAAAAATATAAGAACATAAAAGCGCTAAATTCTTAAATCTCCGGAAAGCTTTTTACAAATATGAAGCCTTTTTAAATAATACAAGTGCAATCATTGCTTCCTATTGATACTCTCCATTTATTATAGGCAAAATGTCTCTTCATTGGTGCTAGTTCTATTAAAGCAAAATATTGGTTTGCTAAACTATTAAAATAAGTTATATAAGAAATAAATAACAAAAATATACTAATTTAAAACCAAACTTATAGATTCTATTTTTATTTGCTATGGTTTGAAACAACGTCACTTAAACTTAATTTATTGTATGAAGAGTGAATTCTGATGCTGTGCATTGATTATTATAGGTATCAAATCAAAATCGATATAGAAATTACCATATTTCAGTTTCCTTATATGTATATAAATATTCATTGATTTGACACCAAACTTCAAATCAAAAACCAGAAATGAAATCATTATGACCACATTGCTTGGGCTTTCTTGCCTTAAAAATACAAAATAAATATTTTGAAACAAATTTTATAATTTAAATCATAAGGTTCTGCATACTCTAAAGCAGGCCGCAAATATATGCTTCTGGGAGTTTTTTATTTTCTGTAAATATGCAAAGGTATATAACCCAGAAAAGTAGCAATTCTCGGTGTCAAAATTCCAATAAAATACATCTCGAATTGATAAAAAGATCTTTGAAAGTAAAATATATTAGGAAGACAAAGAAACTAAAAAAGGTAATTGATGTTGTAACCAGTTAAATTATATATAAAATAAACAAAACGCGGGTTATAATAAAGAACTATAAGGCAAGAAAGATTTGCCTTTTTATGTAGCGACTCTTAACAATGACCAAAGTAATTGAATATCTGTCTACTTGGGGAAGAAGGGGTCTGATGTAGCTAGAAAGAAATTTTTTCTGGTGATCAGCAAGAAAAACTCAAAAAATGCCGATAGTAATATAAAATTGTAGATTATTTGACGTTCAACTTTAGGGCTTTAACTGAAATTAAAGAACAAAGCGCTGAATAAAGTGATTATACTCTCATGTGTAGTTTCTTGAATAGAATATATTTAAATCTTAAAAATATAGCACCTGTCATACATTTATAAATGTTCTTGGAAAGAGATATGCGAACATAACAGTGGTAACGAAAAAAAAATATATCGAAATACGGAATAGTAGACCCGAGATATTTATTTTGGATACAAGCATGAAATAAGATTGAATTCATCCGTGTGAGAATTATTTCCCAGAATTCACTACAAATGCAGTAAACTGACAAACTAAAAAATATAATTTTTCAGCTAAAGAGTTGGTTCTTATGTATGAGTTTATCATTCTGATATTTCCAATATATAACTTTGTGTAATATTTTCACAAAAACAATAAGATCTATCTTAAATACTACAACCGCTTATTGTCATAAAGACGTTTATTCGAGCGATGAAGCTCAAAAAGATAGTTTGAACGTTTTTTGATTTATGAAAAGAACTGCATTAAACCAAATACCGAATTATGTTGTGGATGTACTCAAAGAGGTGATATATCGAAACAAAATACACCCGGAGCAAATAATCACCGTCCACAATCAAGTAAAAAGTAAAAGTGCCTAAAAAGTAATTAAAAACCATTTTACTTCTTTTTTTATTGTAGTAACCACATTGATGAATCCAAAAATTATCATAGATATATATTCGATCTGAAGAGCTAAATAAAGTGATTTGAACAGTAAAAAAATATATAAGAGTGACGGATATGTTCATACCCGAAGCTAATTAAATGAATAGCGGTATTAAGAAATAAAATAGATTTTATATATTAAAATTACTTTCAGTTTTCAAACTTTGAGTATATATTTAAGACATAATCGTAGAAAAAGAAAAACAATTTTTAAAAAAATTAATAGAAATACAATTTTAAGAAAATGATTTTGAAATTTATTTTAGTTGCAAATTAAATATTTCGGTCCAAAATATTTTTTAAACTATCAAAAGGATTTTCATCCTTTTGTTTCTTTACGTCTTCTTTTTCATTTTTACTCATTTTTTCTTTGTCCTTATCATCAACACTCTTGTTTTTGTTATTTTTAGTTTTATTAAGGTTCTTACACTTTTTGTCCGAAACATCATTCTTAGATTTATTGTTAGGTTTCTTTTTGTTGTTAGTTTTTTTATTTTCTATTTTTGATTTGAGTATTTTCTCATCTTTTATATCATTTTTATTGGAAGTGGCAGTACTTTGAGGAATATCTTTTAAGTTTTTATTTTGTATTTTATCAGTTGAAATTTCTTTTTTATCATCGGAATCGGCAAATATTAAATGATTGTTTTTGAATTTACTATTTTTAGGGGCTGTGGGTTGTTTTCTTGTGGAGTTCTGACTGACAGTCGATTTTTTAGGATCAACGGTAGAAATTTTATTATTTTTTACTTTTGAATTTTTATAGATGTTGCTGTTTTGATCGGTAACTTTATCGTGTTTGCTTTTGTCGGAATTATTTATTGTGTTTGAAGGTGACTTATTAACTGGCAAAGTTTCAGATGAAATATTTTTACTTGATTTTTGGGTGTTTAAATTGTCTTTGGAACTAACCGGATTCGGTTTCTTGGGCTTTTCTTTGGTGTTTTTAGTGCCGTTTTTCTTTTCTTTTTTAGAAACTCGATTTGCTGATGATAAAGCCGATTCATTCTGAATTTCTGTTTCGATTGACTGTTCATTTATATTTAAACCCGCTATTACTTCAGAAAAATTAGACTTTTTAACATCCAAAGACATTTGTTGTGTAGACTCATTCATATTTAAAGAATAATTATTTTGACTTGTTAAATCATCATTTGAGATTTTAAAAGTATTTAATTCTTTATCTAAATTGCCATCAAGGTTACTCGAATTGATTGAAAAATCCTCATCTGATTTAATATTATTACAATCTCGATTCTGACTATCCTGTAAATCAAAACACGTCTTTTTTGTTTCTGGTCCGAAATTGTTAGAAGAATCTGAAATTTTGGTTTTTGAATTCATAAATTCTTTGGTTTCTAAATCAGTATTTTCATTGGTTTTTAAAGATTTGAGTTTATCGATATCAAATCCACTCTTTTTTTCTTTTATTGTAAGTAAGAAATCGCTTATATGAATTCGAACTAAAGGACTTATTCTATCAAAACATGAGAAAAATTGCTCGATATTGCTTGGCTTATTAACCACAACATTTTGCACCTGCTCATCGGTCATAACGAATTGAAGTGATTCATCTTCCGATTTCGCAATAAAATACCTGAGTTTTAATATTTTTCCAAGTAATTCACCATCGTTATAAAAATTATATTTTCTAGAAAATATTCTTGCAAGTTCTTTCTCATCGATTTCCGAAATACCAGTTTTTATTGGTGTTAAATTATTTATAGTGGCCATATCAATCCCTTCTTCTGTAATCGGTGTTATTCTAAAGGAACTACGACCTTCACAATCGTTTTCTGATAAATCTTCTTTGATCTTAATTATTGAATTAAATATTTTTTCAAAGGCAAAATCATATAATTCTTCTGTAAGTGGATTTATTCGCCAATCAACAATGACTGATCGATAATTATTGTCTTTTTCTAAATTATAAACACATCCCATTTCCAAATTAAAATCTCTTTTTAAAATTTCAAGACAATTTGTATTTGGAACTATTTTTTTAATAGAACAATTTAAAAAAGACAATTTAGGTATTTCATACTGCAAAGTCACTGCATCAATTATAAATGAATGACTTGGAGATAATAAAAGCAAATAAGTTGTATAACCACGAAAAGATCTAAATGTATGCTGTTTTACATCGACACATATAATTTTCTCTGATTTAATAGCTTCTTCTATAAAAGAAATTTGAGCAGATGAATTTATGAAAATCGGTGTATAATTTACATGAAGAAATTCTGTTGTAGGAACAAATTGTTTACCTTTTGATTTAGAAAACCAGGTTTTAAAATAGAAGTTATTTTCAAGTTCAAGAAAATCGCTCTTTTTCAATAAATGAGTACAATTCAAATTTAAAATGGGAAATTCAACATTTAAAGGCTTAGCATTTCCATCACCGAAATAGAAAATAACTTTCTTGTCTTTAATTATTTTAATAATTTTTGAGTGAACCGGCTGTTTATTTAAATTACATAAAATATGATCGATTCTTGCTGTCGTTTTATCAAAAAAATTTTCATCGAATTTATTTAAAAGTTCGCTTATTTTTGTAATTGATTCTGCGATGGAATTATTTTCGTTTAATGATGAATCATTCATTTGATATCGATTTGTTCTGGCTATTGTACTGTTTACAGCTCTTATTAGTTCTGTACATTTTTCTAGTATTTCTTTCATATATATTTGTTAAAAAGGGGAACGAATAATTGTTTCAAATTGTAAGTTTTATTAAAAATTTTTTATTTAAAATTTTATTCAATGAAATCAAAAAAATGTTCATAGAAAACTATAAATGTCGATAAGAATAAAGCATATATTCGATAGATAGTATTCAAAATACAGCCCAAACAATTTAGTATGATTAATGATTCAGATTGGGTGGAGATAAAACCCTGATTAAGATTAGGAAAATCGTTTTGGAATGCTATACACGGAGCAGAGATACATGAAACCCTACTTATTAAGTTAAAAGTCACAATGAAGCAAATATTAAACAAGTATAAAATATCGGTATTGTAATTATTTTTAAGAAATTATAACTTAAACGATTGGCGCACAATATAAAAAACATTCATTTCACTGGTCGAGTCAAATCAAACGATTTACGAAGAAGAAGTATGAAACCGACAATTATAAGAGATAAATGACCCGTTACAATAAAATTTTTTGCATTTTAAAATCAAATCAAAATAAATGAAGAATTTCGTTTGAGATATATAAACACGAATTTTGAATTTATTTAAAATACTTTATTTAAAAGTATCACATCTTTTTTTAAAACAGTGGCAAGTGTTATATTTGTTTTCATGACATTAACGCAGTTCTAGGTTTAACATAAATAACTGCTACCCCAAAACTCCATCAGTAACCCCTGCGATACCTACGTCCCAAAGCCTTTCATCTACCAGGTGTGTAGAACCAATTACTAGGCGAGGCAGTTGCCCGGTGTTCGTTAATGTCCGTTGCATGGAGTGTGATCGAAGGCCGAAGTCCCCCCTGGGCTCCCCCAAGACTATGCAGCATTCCCACTTACTCTACACTTTCTGAACCCAATAAACTTCTAGCTAAGATATATTTCAGAGATTCACATGGGGTCTACCTAGACAGTGCAATGTCATACCAACAGGTATAACCTGCTACTTAGCTCACCCGGCTTTAAATGGTTTTTTGTTTTGTATCTCCCAGGAACTAAGTCTTCTAACCCGAGTGAGCAAGGCTAGGTTTCCATGCTTTTACATGGCGATTACCTACATGTTCAGCTGCGGTCAGCAATCTGGTTACATAAAAAACTACAAATAAATTTGTAGAAAAAGTTTCTCCATTTCTTAGACCTCTTCTCCTCATAACAACTCCCATTGAACAACCGAAGATGTAGTGTGGTTTTATTCCCACCAAAAATCCAAACAATGATCTCACACCAGTTTCACACACTCATTGCCAAGCAGAAAGTTTTTTATGTGGTTATCCTCCCTCCACTACGAATTTTGATAATTATGATTAATAAATATTTAGAAAATTTTAGAGAATCAGATCTCGCATAAGATACTATTTGAAATTTTTATCAATTAAAAATGTAACAGAATTTGTGAATTAAATGCCAATTTCTATTTACTATATATATTTGAAAAAAGTAAAAAATAACATTTTTTGCGTTTATGATTTTCCTTCAAAACCATAAATGGCTTTTTTTGTGTTTGTTTTCGTGATTGATGGTGGATTATCATTCTACAAAAATAGTCGATTTAGAGTGCAAGTTACACCACGATTCGAAATAATTTAAATTTTTAAATTATATTATGATAATTTTTCTATTTTACATGGATGATGCAATTAACGAACTAAATTTTGTCTCCTGTGATTGTATTTCGATTCAATTAAAATAATTTTGAAAAATGTTATTTATTGCTCTTTAGATGGGAAATTGAGCACTTGTCATTTTTGTTTGTTCCATGGGATTTGTATGAGGAGAAGCAAGCCTAAGCAATGGCGAAAAAATTCTAAAAATCCATTTTGTAGTTTTTTATGTAACCGGATGGTAGAAAGCGGTTGAACTTGTAGGTAATTGCCATGTGAAAACATGGAAAGCCTGGCTTGCTCACTCGGGCTAGAAGATATATTGCTTGAGTGATCTAAAAAGACACACCCCTTAAAAATTCAGGAAGTCTTTGTAGCAGGTTATATTCTTTAGTATGGCATTGCAACCCCCAGATAGATTCTGAAAGTCGCCGGGATATGCTCTGGTTGGGTCTTTGCTTGCCCGGGCCTTGTAGAGTAAATAAGGATAAACATGTCTCGAGGGGCCCAAGTAAAGTGATTTTCGGCCTGCGACTATGTGTCTTAAACCGAAAATTGATTAATACTAGCAAATAATTCGACATTTCATAAGTCCTGCGAATTCTTTAAATAAAAAACGTTGGTTTGTGTTTATCTTTGGGATATCTATGGCTTATTAGGAGATCCTTTGCCTATATAAAACCTTGAACTGGGATATACTATGGAAATAATAAACATTTGCTTGCTTTTTACTAAATGATTCGAAAGTTATTAAATAAAAAAAATATACATCATCTTATGCGATATATATATTCTATTTTCTTTTATGAAAGATGAATTTCCTTGAATTTAAAGTTTGAATTTGACAGCTTTTTACTGTGAGTTTTCACATATTTATACATTTTCATAGTTTGATTTCCCTATCAATTTACATATCTTCTTTAAGTTGGAGTGTTGAAAAAAAGCTATAAACCTTTTTATTTTGTTATGGTGATTCGAAGATCATTTTTATAGAAGCATTCCTATGGTTAGTATATAGATTAGTAAAGGAATTTATTGTGCTAATTCTTTTATAGAATTTTTTATTTTATATTTATTTATTCATTTTATTATAACTTGAAATCTTTTTCTACGTTTTTATATATGTTCCTTTTGTACCTAAAAGCACTTTAACTTCACATTCTAATTCTTACACTTAGTTTAATCTCTTTTCGGTTCCTCTAAGATGGTCTCGATTCAATCAATATAAGGAGTGATGGTACATCTTGGTTCAAATATATAATACTATCTTGCTCGTTACTTGCTTGTTTTAAAAAATTATGCCTTCCTCGTGTACCTGGGCTTATTTAATAACCCCCATGGACATTCTCTTTTGAGTTGCTAGGGTATTTAGCTCTGATCCGACTCCTCTTTCTCTATCAAATGAAATTGTTTCTATAATCCTCCTGTGTACAGTAACTGGTATGAATCATTATACTCATGAGTATTTTAAGGTCAATAAGATACATCTTATAATATTTTGTCACAATTATTTCCCATATTATTAGATAGAAACTATCGGAGCATCTAACGTATAAGGAAACTCAACTTATTGGTTGGTAAGTCATACATTCTAAGTTCTTTGTTTCAAATATTTTACCAAATTATGGTATGTATTTCAAACTTAAATATCCGGTATTCTATTTTTACACTTATCTAAAAAATTTATCAAGCCTATAATTGTAATAATCAAAATAATTTGATAAAATAATATTTTTTTTATGTTGTTCTAATTTTCTATATTTAAATTATTGATAAAACGAACGCGGTGATTATTATAAAACCACAAGTCTTTCAGGCCACTTAAAACCAGAACTGAAGGTATTTAAATATTTTATGACACCTCTTTTTATAATTAAAACATTCCAAATCATAGATTTTATTAAACAAAAAAGTCATTGTAGATTTTCCAAAAAAGTTTTCTTAAACACAAATAATCGGAATAAATTTGTCTTTATTCATTTTGAATATCTAAGTGAAAGTTTTTACATTCCATAATCAATTTGCGTTTTTTTACTGCTTGAGATATTCATCATTTATTAATTTATTAATGAAGATATAAATACCAAAAAGAATTATGATAATTCAAAAATATTTAATTTATAAATTCGTTGGTTTTTGACTGATAGTCTGCAAATGGATTATATTAAAACCTATAAAATTATCAATATTTTTAATATTCTTTTGAACTTGGCAAACAAATTGATAATCTCATATAGTAAATATATTGTTTAAAGATTGTATTTTCAGAATTAAATTTTATATCATATATATTTGTAAATAGATAATTATAATAATTGTAGTTTTATTAGGTTATATCAAAGAAATTATATTATGGTTTGTGTTTGGTGATTTAACTGATTACAAAATTTTTTAATTTATTTTTTTCGTATTTCCAACTTTTGTGATTTTTGAATTTAAGAAATTGATAAGAGATCAAAGATATAAAAAAAAATCTTTAATTCATAAAAATATGTAAAAATAGTGTGGTTAATAAATTTGATGTGTATTGTTTCTTTATAATCGTAGATAAGCAATAATTATAGAATATTTGAAATTCTATAAACCACAGTATTTTTTTTATATTTTTATAAACCACAGTATTTTTTTTATATTTTTATATTTTTATAAATTGTATAATTTAAGATTTCTCTATAATTATTTAAGCGCCGGGCTAAGCAAAAACTTAAAATATTAAAATGTTATGTTAAAAAAAAGGTTTTGAGTTATGAATCATCATTGGGTTTTATTTTTTAGTTAACGAGCGGAAAAAAATAATATAATAAGAAAAATTATAAATAAAGTAAATTACGGCGGATTATAATTACCAAAATAGGAAAAATCCTTCTAAAAAAACGAAAACAATTAACTATAATAGAAAATCTAATCACAAGAAAAATTTATATTTTTTCGTTTATTTATCCCATATGAAAGGAATAGTGTTCATAATAGGTTTACTATCTTTGATGATATCTTATACAAATTGTATTTCGAATATTAATGTCAGTTGGATTACGATGCATCTGATGGGTAGAATTGTTTACGGAGCGATGAAGAAAGGAAGTGAACTAACGAAGGAATGGGAAGAAGATTTAAAAAATTCTGTGAATGAAGCTTTCAATAGAATGTGTATTGGTAGTATTCCCGTAAACCCATCCAGGCAACCGAAAACTAAAAATTTTCGTTTTATTACTACGAATTCTATGCAAGATTTGTTTGATTTTTATTTTATTGTTGAACCCGGATTTAGACTTGTTAAAGAATCCATCTTTGATACAATTGATTTTCTCAATGCCGATAAGTTTATTGAAGATGTCAATAAACAAACCAAAGAGTATTTATTAAAGGAAAAGATAAAAAGAGACGAATTTGTCGATAAAGTAATTTCTAAGTTTAGCTCGCTAGTAATGGAAAAGTTGAAATGTTTATTAGAAAATAAATTTTCTAAAGCTAAAAAATGTGACGACAACAATTCCATGATTTTGAATGATGGTTACAAGGTTCTGGCTCAAGAAATGAACGAGTTATGTGATAAATTTAAAGATAAAAATAAGGAGGAATTAGCTAAAGCAGTTGAAGATAATACAAAAGAGGAAATTGTTCTAAATATACTTGAAGTTATAAAATCTAAGTTTTTTTTATTAGATTGTGGGGAAATTTTTATTCCTAAATTCTATAAGCATTTATATATAAAATCCAATCGAGACTTATGTTTTAAATTTTTTGGAAAAACAAAGGATGAATGCATAGCTGAAGAGAAAGAAAAAAACAATGTTTATAAAAGATTACAATCTATGAGACAAAAATTGGAATATAATGATAATCTTGATAATATTTTTGTACCATTTTCTAACGAAGATGCATCTTCACAGTATATCCAAATATTTTCCTCATTTTGCTCAAGAACAGCAGAAATTCGTACATGTTTAGAAAAAGGAAAGTCAAACCCTACTTTCTTTTTCTCTACGATTCTTTCGGATGAATTAAAAATGTTTCAACCGTTTTTTTTGTTTCCAGGAAGTATATTATATTTCGGCATAGGGTTTTCCGAAAAAATTAAAAGTAATTTTATAGATTATGCGGGTATATTTAATGAAAGTCAAGTAGTTCATATTTCTTTTATCGATTTGAAGCCTTTTTTGCCCGAGTTTTTATTGAATTATTCTGAACAGTTAATAAATTCTAAGAATAAACATAATTTATGTGAAATCATTAGAAAAGAATACGAATCTATTTCGGATAATACAAAGAAAATAATCGAAAAAACATCTTATAACGGAAATATTTGGGTGGATTTTTTGCACGAGATATACAAGGTTTATGTGAACTCAGAGTTTTTCAACGGTAAATTGATCATTTACTCCTTTGATATTTCGTTAGATTCTTTCCAAGAAATATATTCCAAATTTTTGAAAGATCTGAAAAGAAAAACTAAAATATTCTTGATTGATGAAGAAGAAATGGAGAAATGTCGTGACTTCTTTTTGAAATGCATTTTATTTAAAATAAAAAGCATGACTGATACTTTTAACCTTGAAAACCTATTAAGCATTGAGGTTACAACTATTAAAGAGTAGTACGTGATTTTTTTTAAATTTTTATTTTAAGCAAATTTAATTCCTTTAAAAATTAATTTTAATTTTCTTCATAAATATAATATTTTATTCCGCCTAATCATATTTTCTTTATTCTGAGAATTATGTTTTAATAATAAAATGGGTTTAAGTTTCAAGGTAACCCAAAAATAACTTTAAAAAAATTAAATTATAACAGAAAATGAAACCAGAGGATTATGATTTAAAAACCACATCGTTATTTTATCTATGTCATTTTATTACAAAAATTATATTAAATGCATTGTTATATGTACTCGAATATTTCAACAAAAAAGAACTTAATTAAATATTCTAATCTTCTTGTACCTTTCGGTATCGAGGATTGACAAATAAAAGTCTTCTAATTTTTTCTTTAAATCTGTTGTAACTGGAGATTATAGGGGGTTTGAGCTATAGATACGGTGTGGTTTATATCCCATAAAAATGTCTAAAAATATTTTTACACCAATTACAATCGCTCATTGCCAAGCGATGGGTTTTTAATATTGTTTTCTCCTCTGAATTTACAAAAAAAACTACATTTTATAATTTTAAAATTCTTGTTTTCCTCTATATTCTACTAGACGTTAAGCTCGTAGAAACGAATTTTCTTTTACATTCATAACCAAAATTTGCCGAGAACAATCTTAATTTCATTTTCTGAGCTATAGTCTCTTAAAGTTTTCAATTAGAATTTCTTCGTCTCACTTGGTCTCTTTCTCTAACTATTTTTAGTCTTTCATTTGCAAATTATTACCCGCTTTGAGAAATTTACCAATAAATACTTAGGATTTATTAATCTGCCTATTTATTTTCTTCTTTTATAGTTACTTTCGATTTTGCAAAACTCCAGCTCTGCGTTTTATGTTTAGTACTTTCACTTTCCTCCTATTTTGATTCATTTCTGTGCTTCTCTTGAAAAAACCGTGCTTTTTATCAATATCGCATTGTTTATTCATTGTATAAATTCTTGGTCATTTTAACTAAAAATTTCTTAATTTGATCAATTATATGAGTCCACGAAGCTAGTTAAGAAAATTATTTTTTGCAATTATTATTGAGAATATAAATATATTGCACAAGAGACCGGTAAAATGGCATCAATCTTATCATAGAAATTTACATGTAAATGTAAATTCTTAGAAGCAAAATCTTATCAAATTAATTTAAACTTTTTTTTAAACGGAATACTTTGGAAAAAGTAAAAAAACAAATTTAACATGTTATTCTTAATAAATAATACTTTAGAAGAAATTTTCGATTTTATTTCAAATATTTTTTTCTGAACAAATAGAATTTTTTTAATCGTTTTGTGTTCAGTTACTCGCTATTATTATTGGTTGGGTAAGATTTATGAAGAAATAGAAAGAGACATATCTTGTCTGTGGCCTTAATATTGGTTTCTTATAGTCTTTTAACCAATTAAATATTTCGAGGTGAGTCGGGGTTGGGATCGTTGGGATATTACTGAATTATATAAATGATGATAATTTCTCAATAAAAAGTTAAAGTAAATATAAAAATACATTAAGAATCATAAAAAAAGCCTGAAGTGCATCATTGATTAATTTTCGTTCTATATCACTAGCATTTTCATGTTAATCAGAACAAACTGGGTAAATAACATATTTGTTTAATATTTGCAAATCTTTACACTTTTAAAGGACCCATTAGAATATATTATCAATGAATATTATATTCTTCTATGCCAGGTATGTCAAATATTAGAAAAATATAAAAGTATTACATAATGGGTACGAATCGTTCATCTTCATGATGCATATTTACAAAACCAGTAAAGTTAATAATTTAAATAAGAATCTAGACTAAGCTTTAGAGCAAATGTTTGGAATCTCAAGGTATTTATAATATGTATACCTAAGAATCTGTAACCTACAAAATAAATTTTTTAATGGTTTTGGTTTTCTTTGTCTAAAGAATTAGATTTATTTACTAAGCGGCTGCGTTTGAATGAATAATCTCATTGATTGATTTACAAATTTTTTTAAAAAATCTATTTATTTAGTATATTTATAGAATTTTGGGCCTGATATATCACAAAAGTAGAAATATATTAAAAAATATTGAAGTTTATGGGGTCATTCGACAGGCACTGACTTTGTTATCGGGGCTATGGTAATCACGGGTGACTGAATGGCGGAGCCAAGATCATTGGAAACCGATTATCTATGTTTATTTTTACTTCTATTGATTTTTTATGTTATCGTTATGAAAATGATTCGAAAAAATTTATCAATCTAACACACATAAAAAAAGTTTTATTTCTATGCCTATATAACATGTTAGGTTGAGAAAGTATGCACATTTTGCTTTGCAAAGTTATGTATTGAACAACTTCAACCAAAATAAAGGTACGCCAGTACTTCTTTCAATTTATGACACAATTTTTAGGTATGGTTTTTTGTCTTTAATTACTTAGGTTTTTCACATTTTCTGTTACATTTAAAAAATAATTGAATGAATCTAGCTCATTAGGTATTATCTTGTATCGATGACGCAAATTCGCCTAGTATTGTACGTGAAGAAATTCAATTCTTGATTTCAATAAATTTTTATTTTAAGAAATACGCACTATTTTTACTTGAAAATCGAGAATTTCTATATTTTATGAGTAGCCTGTTTGACATCAATTGTGTTTCAAACCAAGTATTAAATAACAGCTTTATGGCTAAAATTTTACTTTTTTACGCACCTTTGGACAATATTCTATCATTTGGTTTGGTATATCAGCCGAAGCCTTTCTTAAATTATTATCTAATAACTACTTTTGGCTCACAACAGGCCTACCATTTCCTATTTATAATCGTCGATTCTGTTAAATGATTAATAAAATCATAAGCACATGTTCACTATCTTCTATTTCAAGATTTTGTACCTTCCTCGTTCTCTCCATCTATGACCTTTCACTAATTAAAATTTTAATTTAAAACTTCTATTGGATTTCTTCGACAACCATTATACTGTGTATCTACTGAATATATATGCTTGGGAATTAATTAATCAGATACTCAACACTTGAGTGCAACATTTTTGCAAAAACGGGTGGGTTTTTCACGATATTTTCTCTAAAAAAGACAGGAAAAGTTCGGAATTTTTTATTTTAGTACATGACTTGTATTTTTTTCTTCTTTCGGAAATATACGATAAGATTAGGTAAAACCGCCTTCGCCACATAATTTACATAATTTTATTCCAAATCGGTGATTTTTTTTTCTCGGATATTGATGAGATTATATATTTTTCAAAAAGAAACTTTATTTATCAACAAATATATTTTCTCTGCCTTATTATATTTTTTAACTCAATTTTTTTATCTATAGTTTTAATTATCTAATAAAATCTATTCTCAGATCATTTCTCCCGTTGTTGTAAAATAAACGCGATTCAAAAGTTTTCAAAACTGTTTCTTGACATTGCATTACTTAGAATATCTAACTATGACCTTTATAGGTGTTTTAAAGTAGATGAATTGAAGTTATCGCATTTGTACTATGCATATGATAAATCGGAAACACATTTTATTTGACAAAGAATACTTTCGGATAATTGATCCTGCGATTCGAATAGTTTCAGATTTTATTCGTAAAGCATATACCTTCACTAAAAACCACAATGAGTTCAAATACTTATTGATAGTGCAGAGAGAATAAAAACTTCGCTTTCGGTATAACTAAAAACTCAGTGGCCAAATAAAATTTTCAATTTCAGAAAAACCCAAGTAATGTTTACTTACTTATCCTTATGTGCCAGTTTGTTTTCGAGTCTGAATTTTTTCGCTTTCAGACCCATCTTAAATGTCGGCTAAAGTTGACTTCTATGCGGTCAGATTTCTATTATTTGTGCTATCTGAAAAAGTTAGTTCATTATCTGGCAATATTTGGCGCCAGTTAAAATATGATGCTGGAAAAAAATCTTGAGTCCAACCATTTAAGCATGCAATTTGTCTGTCGCCAATTTAATCATAGAGCTCACTAATAAATCAAATTTAAATCTTTAATTGCAAAAATTAATGTATCAAGTAAAAGTAAAATGGATATTTTTAAGGATGGTATTTACCAACAATTGCGGAGAATAGCTTTTGCATGGCTTTTTGATTTACTTTCTATGTTTATAGCAAATAAGTCTTATTAATGAATTGAAATATAGTCAGAAATACTACACCGGTTTCGACCAAAAGTGGTATGTCCTGGAAATAAAGAAACCATTCATCAAACAAAATATCTTGCCAAAAATTACTTCTATTTTTAGTACTTTACGTATAAATCTGTATTAATCGGAGTTAGAAACCTATCTGCTAAACCTTTTAATATATTTTTACAGAAAGGGCTATTTTTGACGATGAAAATTTTTAAATTTTTCAGGTGCTAATTTACTTATAAATGAGTTTGCTAGATCCTTATTGTAATAAAAACACCTAGGCTGTTATAATTGTTCGACCCAATGAGCCAAAATACATAAATAACAATGAAATAACTAAATACTGGAATAATAATTTGAAAATAAAATTACGGAAATTCTCAGCTTCATTGAAGTTCCTGGTGATCTCTACAAATTAAATGGGTTAACAACAAAAACTTACTGTCTAGTTTGAATAATGGTTCATCACGACAGCCAATCCTCATTAAGAAATTCTTTTAGCAAAAAGTACAAGCCATATTAAATAAGCGAGACATTTAATGTATTCAGAAACAGCTATTCGTTTGAACCGGTAAAGCTTAAAAATTCTTTATAGTCTGAAATTTACAAAAAGATTAAAACTTTGTTCTTTCAATATATTAAAAGAAAAAAGAAAACCAGTATGAAAACCAAGTCGCACTTATAAATCAAAAACAAATTAAATATATAGAAACATGTATTAAAAATGCCTGTCCATCCGATACTAGACTTTCAATACGAACCGATTGATTTATTCATGTTATAATTGGCTATATGAACGTGTCTGAAATAGATGGCAAACGTGGTAATTTAGGATCTAAGAATGTATTTTTTAATCCAGTTTTAATCCGATTATGGTCTATATAACTAAAAAGGAATAAATACTATTTGCAAATCGCCTATTTTCAAGGAAAATTTAAATAAGTATTAATCATGTGCTAAGAAAACAACCGATTGAAACCAATATAAATTCGCTTTTTCTTACCGAATTACTTCATGATTTATCCAAAAATAAAACTTCGGTTAATCTATAAGCCTAACTACAATGAATATAATAAAAACAAAACTAAAATCTATATTCAAAATTATATAATTCAAGATTAAAATAAACTATATTAACAATTAATTGGAATCACCAATGATGGAAAATTGTATATTCAGTGGTAGATCTTTTTTTTGGTGATACGAAATTGTACTCCAATTTGAATGCTGAAGAAATGTGTCGAAATTGGAGAGATTTTAGAAAGCCATGCGTGCATTTATTACCTTGGAATGATCTGAAAAAAACATGCTTTTTTGGGTATTATAAAAAAATGTTACAACCCTGCATCTTCTTCTCTTAATTAAATATCTTTCAGATCTATAAAATCGAGCGAAACAAAAACTATTGAATAAGTTCTTGAGAATATGTTTGTTGAAATAAGATTCATATCCGAATAAAAGCATATACCTGCGTTTAAAAAAAAATAGCCAATATTTTTAAGGAAATCTTTCGAGATAACATATTTTTTAATTATACATATACCGCAGAATTCGTTTTAAAGCGAAAAAACAAAACTTATGACAGTTAGTATCGATATATAAAAATTTGAACATATTTTTAATTAAGGCATCAATATCTCGTTCTAAGATTAACTTGAATACGATCATTACAAGATATCCAAATATCAAGATTTGTGTGTCTGGGTAAAAATATATAGAGAAGCATAGATCATTTTCAATTAAGGAAAATATAGAGGTATTTCTTTAAGCTAAGAAGAAGATTGTGCGAATTAAAATATACATAAGAGTGGGATTGCCTTAAAAACGTCATTTATGTGCTTAAAGTTTAAAAAAAACCTTCCATAGGCTCGCTACACATACATACTGATGGGATTAATTTTATAGGCAAAGCTGAAATAAAAAATAGGCTTTGGATTGTATATAAGAAGAAACAGGAATGAGCGCTGACCCAAAGAATAGCTCAAAATCCAATGTAAAGAACTGGTAGGTATATATAAGAAGAACCCAAGACAAAATAATTTAAATAGTATTTTTTGAAAAAATAAATAAATATTTAGAATAAATATGTAAATAAGCGTTTGTAGCATTAATCATCGAAAAACACATCCCAAAGCCATTGCTTATTCCAAAACCCAACTAAATTTTTTTTAAACAAATCAATTTTTTCTCAGGTAGACTTTATTTCAATGATAATGAGTGAGATATGTGTTCAGATTTTTTTTGTTTATATTCATCTTTGAAGAAAAAAAAATGTATTAAATTTTTAACAGGTAAAATTTTTTGTCAAAATGAAATGATTGTTAAAATATTTAAATAAGATTTAAAATACTTTAAAATCCCGAATAATTTACCTTCTAACGCAAATCGCAACGGAAAAGATGCGTATTAAAACGAGAAAACATTATATACATCGAAAATAGTTGTGTATATACGACTATTCTGACAACATCATAAAATAAGTAAAAGTGAATGATAATGAAATGGCACAAGCCAATGTTTTTGCTCGTTACATCTTTCTGGTAATAATAGCATAAAAGCAATGAACTAGAAATTTAAACAAATACTGCGGGTTTAAAGGAGAACGAACAGAACTATTGTTACAAAGGGCTAAAATTACCAGCCTTTAGCATGAACTGATGCAATTCAGACGATAACTGCGAATTATTTGTGCGAAATAACTTAAAAATATCATCTTGTATGCGAATTTTTCACATCACAGGAACGGCTTTGAATAAATCTCACTCATTCTGAATTTCTGAACTATGTTTTTATTTGAGGTACAATACCAAATAATGTCGGCACCGGTGTGGCAAATACGCTTGAAATTTTATTTTTCCCGAAGATGACACATTATCCTTTAAAATATATAGGGAATGGGTTTTTAAATAGACTGAAGCACCAAATATGTGTCGAATTTAACATTTATTTTCTTACGGAAGAACAGGCACATATGGAATCAAAAGAAGTTGAGAAATGCAATCAGAAAATTGTATGCAAGGTTGTTTTATTTGAAAATATTTCGCTGAAAAAGATGGATTTATTTATAATTGGAAATTGTGCATAGCTAGAATAAAAATGTGAAGCAGAGAAATCAGAAAATCACCGATAGGGCTATTTTAAGGTTCTTTAGAAAAAATTCTGTAAAAATCGAAGAAAATTCTTCGAGCTTTGAATAAAAAAAATATCCGAAAAATACAAACCCTCCAATCAAATTGCCATTTTATGGTAAAAAAGTCGATATTGTGCATGTAGATTCGAATAAATTTGGTATAAAAACTACAGTATCGCTTAAATAACAGGAAAACAAGGGGCTCTCATCAAGAATATGTGGGTGTAGACTTCGTTCATTTAAAGTTCAAGCTCGGTGATGTGGTTTATCTAAGATATCTTTTGACAGTAATCAAAAGACAAAAAAAGTAAAAATGTTGGCTTTTATTGAAATGCATTGGAAGTTTGTTGCTCCAGTGACTATAAACGCTTCTTAATTAAATGCGATGGCATCCAAAAAATTATTTCCAAAAATTATATTAAGAAGCATAAGCAGATGAATTATCTCATTTTGACAATAAAATAAATGGTTAAAAGCTTGTTTCCCAAAATACAAGTTAATATCTTTAGAAGTATATTTTTCGAATTTATTTCTATTCTAATTCTTCTTAGTTATATTTTTTTAAATTAAAACAATTAGAATAATATTAAACGAAGAAAAAATGTCTTAAGAAAAGAATTCATTTAGATAATTGAATTTAATGTTATAAAATCGGTATAATATATTGTTCTTAGGGCTTTTGTGAAAGAAAATTTGTGGTTGTGAATTGAAAATGATTGTTGAATGAGTTCGACGTTTATTAATTATCATATTTAGTTTATTTGTATAAATATACTTTTATTTTTATCAATTCGATATAAATAGTTTTAAAATCCAAAATCGTGCTTTTTTCCTAACCTGTGAAAAATTCAATTTATTTAAAAGGCACATCTATTGATATGAAGTGTAAAGCTTTTTTCAATTCTTTATATGTTTTTTATTCTTCCTAAAAAGTTTACTAAATTAATCAATTCGGCTTTTTAAAAATTTTTCATTTTTGCATTAATTGAATATTTTAAATATCATTTTTATATAATCAATAGTCATTTTTCATATAAATAAATTGAAAATCATCTTTTCTGACTTGTTTGTTTCGAAACAATTATTTGATAAAATAATATTTTTTTTATAATTTATTCTAATTTTCTATTTATTAAGGTAATTATATCAAAATTTAAAATCGATATATCAATAGGGCCTGAAAAAATCATGAGCAAGAAGATTGATAGAGGAATTTTGAAAGGAAATGGTCTGTCACCATTGTTGTTTGTATTGTGTATGGATCCATTTAGCCGAAAGCTTAATGAGAAATACACAAAAGTGACAGTACAAACAGATGCAGAATCCCATTCTACTAATCATCTCTTGTTTATTGATGATCTTAAGCTCCTTGCCGAAGATGGGCAAACATTGGAAGAAATGACGGAGGAGGTTAAAAAGTTTATGAATAATATAGTATTGAAAATTAACAATGAGAAGTCAGCCACTAATGATCCATGTTGTGAAGATACTGCTACTCTTCTTGAAGGAATAAGTGTTTATAAATACCTTGGAATTATAGAAGATAGCAGAGGAATTCCAACAAGTAAGTCGTTTGAGGAAGTACAGACTAAACTTATAGCACGAGTAGAAAGACTTTGTCGCACGAGAATAAATGCAAGAAATTTATTTCAAGCCTTTAATCAACATGCAATTTCTTTACTAAACTATCATATAGTGTGTACTCCGACTAGAACCGGCTGAGTTCTCTAAGTTAGATGTTGCGGTGCGTGCAGTGTTAGTAAAGAACAAAATACATCTACGCCCAGGATGCAAAGAACGTCTATACCTTTCACGTAAAGAACTTGGAAGAGGTTTACATAGTGTCGAGTTTAAAAGCGAATATATGCTTTTGCAACTCTTGGATTGTCTGGAAAAACATAAAGATACATCGACCAGAAGAGCAGCAATCCCAAAGGTTGTGAATAATAATAAAACCCACCTTTCACTAATTAAAAACTTCCTAAAAATAAAATACGGGTTGGAAGAAGAAGTCACAATAAAGAAATTGGAAGAAGCTCAACATGCTAACCTATATAACGAAATCAAAAACCGAAAACTACATTCAAAGTTATATAGCGCTAGAAATAACGAGCCGGTAAGTGTAAATGACTCCTCAAGATGGTTAAAGAAAGGAAGTGTAAGACCACGTGATGAAGTATTGTTCTGTTATATCCAGGATAGAAATGTATTGTGGGGTGCAGAAGGTATGTCAACACTGCAACCGGTCTAGGAAAACAGTAGATCACTTAGCAACGAGATGTGAAAAATGCTTGGTCATGACTATACTAGACGACATAATGAAGTGGTACGATGTATACATTTACTCTTGCTGAATAAATATAAGTTTAAGTCTTCGAAACGAATTAGAAGCCACTCAGTTCAAGAAATTTTTGATAACGAGTATGCAGAGATAAGAGGGGACACAAGAATAAAAACTGATGTCAAGATTCGGTGTAACAGATCAGATATATTTATTTTAGACAAGCGGCAGAATAGGATAACCCACATCGTTGTATGAATAAGATCACAAGACTCTTTTCAAATAGTTGAAACAGAGAAGCTTAGGAAGTATGACCTATTAGCAAATGAGTCCGGTCTTATTTATAAATGCAATGTAAAGATAATTCCTTATGTGATGACCTGGGACGGTATTGTGACAAAATACCATAAGACGTATGTTAAGAGACTGCAAATACCCATGAATGTAGAGGCATATATATAATACATAGTACTCAAGAAGACAGTCGAAACAATTTCCTTTGATCGACGAAGAAGACTTGAGTCAGGACTAAATGCCGAATTGAGCTGGGAGAGAGTGTCCTTAAGTGTTATTTTAGGAGCTGAGATGAACGAGGAACCAATACCCCCTTTAAAAGAAGCGAAAAGAGAGGAAGATGGTGTTAAAATTTTAAAACCAAAAAATAAAGCACCCCTTATTTCACAAGGAGGAACCACTTCAGATGAACCGACCAATAACATAAATGAAGAGTCGGATTTGGAAAAAGAGACAAAAGTGGTTAAAGAGGTAGAAGAAAACATGTAAAAAACGGTAAAAATATTCTAACCCAGAATTTTTTTAAATAAAATTTAAAAATTGTGACTTGCCTAATTTTGATTCGAAATTTTCTTTGTGTGTAGACAATCGAAACGAGAATTTATAATTTTAGCAAATAGAGTAATACCTCGAGATGCTAATTTAAATGTAATATTTAATTCTAAAAATGGTTTCGGATTACATATTTGTCATAAGTATTTGTCTAAGCATATAGATTCGCTTTACTAAAATACTTTCTCTGCAATAGTATAAAATTACCGATTCGATATATTTTAATAGGAACGCAAAGTAAAACTCCTTGCGTTAATTTAAATTTAGAAAGCACAACTCTCTGATTCTTTTGTAATTATTTCAGAAACCAGCGTATAATATCTTTATAAGATACAAATCGTAAATGCACAAATTTCATTCAAAAACTCTCTCCTCTCACTTTCTGCCCCCTAATATTGTTTACCATTAGCCCCTGGTAAAATACACCAGAGACTTTATGAATCCTCTTATTAAGATGATGGTAATTCGAAAAAAATGTATACTTATGCCTTTTTAGCGGGAAGAGTATTTTGGGAAATTTTAAGGTAAATTAATAAGAAACTTATGAAATAAAATGTTAAATGTAAAAATATAAAAAATATAAATCTATAGAAACAAGATCTAAAATGAAAAAAAAATAGATTGCAATTTAAATTTCTTCATTCCAAAACCATTTTATCATTTCTTTTGAATACGCTTCGTATTACAATTTTTCGCATGTTTTTAACTTTAACATAAACTATTATGCAATATATCTAAAATAAAACTTTCACTAACCAGAAAGAGTTAACAGGGTTATGAAAGTTGTAAGATCTCTTTCAAAATAATTTTTATCTAAAATTTCTAATTTTATGAGCAAAAATTTCATATTTTATATTTACGTTATATTGTTTTTTAAAAAAAACTCTTACACTTAGAACATAAAGTTTACAAATAGTTACAACTGTGTCTGTCTCAATTGCATTTTTTTGTACGATACATTTTCTTTGTCTTTCAAGACAACCACTCTCATGTTCTGCTCCAATGATCATTTTATTATCTCTTTCTACAAAACTAAAAATCGTTTTTAACACAGTTTCTTAGGATTTTTATAGAATATTTGGTCATTGATTAAATCCAAACGATTAATTAGTCTTTCTAATCTGCACTTCTGTTCTTAAATATGTTAATTTAAAAATGGTTCTAAGTAGAAATATAAAATAAATTATAAAATTCTATGATGCATTTGTGCATCATAGTTTTTTGAAATTATTCTATATATATAATTGAACAAAAAAATGTAAATAATAAAGATTTATGGCGTTAATACATTTTTTTTTATTCTCAAACTGTTTGCATGTCCAGGCATTCAATATATGCCATTATAAAACAGATCGTTTAATAAATTTTAAGACAACAGAACGTATATAAAAATACCACTAAAAGACACAGACCAAAAATGGAAAATTTTTCGGTTTTATTATATTTTGTAAATGTTTATAATGTTTTTTGGAAGGCCATACGTTTTTCTAAATTATTTTTTGGTTTTACTAATCATATAACAGATAATAATATATATTAGAAGGGGATGTTTTAAAAATACGACAACTAATATTTCACTTCTAACTCAATAGTATAAAAGAAAAGCACTGTTCGTTACTTATCTATTAACGTTCGAAATCAAATTATTTAATCGAATTTTTGTGTTTATAAAATTTTTTCACAGTGTTTTATATATTTTCTTCTACCAAGTCAACTGTGTTACTTTCTTCTTACAAATTTTACTCTTCGTTTATATTTATTGTCGGTTCTCCTCTAAAATCAAGGGTGTTTTATTTTTTATTGTTTTACAAAATCTTCCTGATCAATTGCTTGTTTTAAAGAGGATATTTGTTCCTGATCCCTTTCGGCTGCTTGTATAAAACTTAAGGACGCTCTCTCTCAGCTCTCTTCGGCATTTATTCCCAAACAAATTCTCTTTTTCGATCAAAATAAGTTGTTTCGACTGTTTCGTTGTATACTATCAACTGAGAGTATGCCACTAAGTACATGGGTGGGATCCAAAAAATTTTTAATTTAAAGGAAATTTTCAATACAATTTAAGAGAAAAATATCATAATATACTTATTTGGCCAAAATAATAGCTACTCTTCGATTCATATTGAATTCAATATAATATAAATAAAAATATCTAAATATATTCAATGAAACAAATTTCTTTGAAATGATAGTGAATAAATTAAATTATGTTTCAATAAATGAAAAAACAGTCGAAAAAAAATGTTTTTTTGACCCGGAATTTGTTTAAATATTAATTTTGAAAATCAATGTTTAGAAGCACTAATCGTAACAAAAATAAAAAGAATTACATCTCAAAGATTTATTTAACATAGTAGTGCTTAATATATCTTAAAATGTTTCAAAAAAAAATTTAAACCACTGAATATTTCCTTTTACATAAATTTTAATGTTTTACTTGACAATCTTAATAAATGATTTACGTTTTGCATTCAAACCTTCTAAATTAATACTTGATTTCATAGAATTAGTATAAACTCTTTTATTCCATCCAAAATATTCGTTATATTTTTTTTGTTCAACTGATACATCGAAAGAGTCAAATTTTTCTTTTTGATATTTTTTAAGAATAAAATTTTCAGGATCATCGATTTCTTTACAATTCCAAATTCTAAAAATATAAATTTTTAAATTTTCTTTAAGTGTATTAAGCATACACCAGGTAGTAAATTCATCTGTTTCCATTTCCAAACTCTGTCTAACATTTATTTCATCTTTTTTATTTACTCTTTCTAGAATAGATTGTATTAAAATTTCCAAAGCTTCTTCGTATTTGCTTTCATAATATACCACACGCATTTTAGATAATACCATTTGTTTGTCTTTTCTTCCACAGGAAAGAAAGTTATTCTTTAAAACGATAAAAAATATTTTTGTGCACAAAACATTGAAACATGGAATTGTTGAAATCCGAGAAAGAATAGAAATAAAATCAATATCGATTCTAACAATTGGTGAGCAAAATTTTGTTTTTGTTTCGAAGTAAAATAAAATCCGATCTAAAATCATTTTTTGAAATCTCCTTGTATAAATTGTCATCAGACTGTTTCTTTCATAAAATTCAAATTGAAAAGCTTTTTTCATAAAAAAACATAAAACATCTGAAATTGAAAAACAAGCAAGAAAAAAAAGATTTAAATATTCTAAAATTGCCGAATAATTAAAATATTCAAGATCTTTGACAATCTCAGAACCTTTCAATGTAAATTCGTTTTTTAAAGAATTTTCTGTTTCTTGCTCGTAAAGATATTTTAAAAGGTAAAAAAAGCTTCGAGCCAATCTCAATGGATTGGAATTGCTGATGTAATCTTCTTTTACAAGAAGACTGGAATGCTTTAAAAGAATATGTAATTGACTTTGATATGTTACACTCGGTATATTCTGTATTTCTTCAAGTGAATAGTTTATTGCTTTCACTTTTTCTATTTCTTCCATAAAAATTTGATTCGACTCGATAACAATGTGTGGATGCGTTGCTTTTTGTAAATTTGTCAATAAAATATCATTTATTAAATCCAACTTAAGTCGGCTACTATAATCCAAAACCAAATATATAAAACAAGAAGAATTCAATATATTACATGCTCTAGCCATATAACTTAGTATTTCATTTCTTTCTGAAATATTTAATTTGTCTTTTTTAAACAAACAGTTTACAATATTTTGGTATTTTTCACGATAATTTGCTATAAAAAAATCTTTTGTAATTATAATTGCAGAAAGAAATTTTAAAAAATATAAATCATTATTTACATCGCTTTTAGAAGGAACACATCCAGCTGATTGATAATCAAAAGAAATTTCAGAAGTAGAACTCTCTGAAGATTCTGAACTTTCTTCAGAATTATAATCATATTCAATTATATCTTCAGATTGTTTATATTTTTCTTCATAAGATGAAGATTTCGAATAATTAGAACCAGAATGTGATAAAGTATGTATTGTTGGTGTTATAGAATCTCCATATTTTTCAGAATTATTTTCACTATTTAAATACTGATTTACATCTGTATAATCTTCTCCCGTATTTTTAATAGTTAATGGTTCGTTTTGGTCACTGCAAAAATCTATTTCATTATATTTAGCTTTTATTTCTATATTTTCCAATTCTCTCGTTATAATACGAATAATCATATTTATATATTTTTCACTTTTATATGTTTTGAGTTGTAAAGTTTTAAAAAAATACTCAAAAAGGTTAAGAAATTCGTGTGAATACACAACTTGGCTAGTTTTAGTGCTTTTGATTTGTAAAATCTCTCCAAAAATGATAAGAAATATTTTTAAAATTTCTGTTTCAAAATATATAGAATATTCAGACAATTCCTCTATAACAGAAGTAATAATTTTACAAGTTATTTTTACAGATTGTGAAATTTCAAATTCTTTTCTACATTTTTCTTTTAAATACGAAAATACTTTTTTAATTCTTTCTGGTTTTGATTTTATGTAATGAATTAACAAAGAAATCTTTTGATCGTCTCCTTCTTCTTTATAATAGATTTGTTTTATTATAGATTGATATTTTGGTGTCAACGAAAAAGGAGCAAACATATTTGAGGGGAAATAATTTAATTTAAATTATTTTAAGCTGTAAAAAAAATATATTTTTTTTTTAATTCGTCTGCCTGTAATGATGTATTTTTTATAGAAAATTTAAGTCGCTTTTTTTAGTCTTTTTGGTTTAAACGAAATGATGTTTGTATTTTTTTCAATCAAACCTTATTCTTCAGTTCTTGAAAAGATCTATTTAAAAACTAAGAATTTAATTATACATTTATTAGAAACTCATTTTTTTGGCTGATTTGTTCTGAAATTCAGAATTTAATTTAAACTTTTTTTTAAAGATTTTTAGTCTGGTTTCTACTTTCCCACCAATAGAATTTTTTACATTTTAAAATACCAAAAAAATTAAATAATTTTTAAAGTTTAGTTTTGTCAAAATTGAAAAAAATTCGAATTCATAATTTGAATGCATTTTTAAACACCTCATATCCCTTAAATTGATAAAAAAAAAAGATAAAATTTAATCTTAAAAATGTATAAAAATCTATAAAAAATCTATAAAAAATCTATAAAAAAAATATAAAAAGAGATAAAAATCTATAAAAAATCTATAAAAAATCTATAAAAAAAATATAAAAAGAGATAAAAATCTATAAAAAATCTATAAAAAATCTATAAAAAAAATATAAAAAGAAAAAAAGAGATAAAAATTTAATCTAAAAACTTTTAAAAAATATATTTTGCATTTAAAAACAACGTTTGTATTTTTTTAATTTATGTGTAGAAACGTATTTGAATTGTGCAAAACATAGATGAATAATACTTTTTAGTCAAGAGAATATGCTTTGATATAAGGCTTGTAAATGATATTGCTAAACAAAATAATTTAAATAAACAGATAACCGAATTTTTATTTTAAGGAAATAAATTAAATTTGAATATTTTTTTATTTAAAAATAATTGGTGTGTTAAGAAATTAACTCATAATGAAATATGAGAATATAAAGCAAAAGAAGAAAAACATAGATCTATCAGTTTACAACCAACCTATATTTTTTGAAATTGATATACGCTGTAAATAATCCTAAAAATATATATTTAATTGAATAAGAGAAGGTTTTTAGAAAGAATCAAAATCAATTATCAAAATATAAACTTTCTCTAAATATATTGAACTAAATTTCTAAATTAGTTGAAAATATTGTTTCAATAAAATGATTTTTGGTCTCGATTACTAAATCAGATGTGGTGACACGTGTTTATCAGGCAACAGATATATACTAAAATGCCCAAATAAGTGTTCAAAATTTTATATTGATTTTTTTTATAAATTACTTTGACTATTAATCTTTTTTCTCCATATTGAAATAGTAATTTAGATTAAACTACCAATTAAATTTTGATTTGGGCTAAATTCTGATATTTCTTGAAGATATACTAAAAAAGTTAAAAAATACGCGTATAAAAAACGATATTTTAATTTAATAATTAGGATTTTATTTTTTATCTTAATACGCATTCACTGTGTTTAAACGTAGTATTATAGAGGCACCAATTGTGTAGATGTAATATTTTCGAATAAACTTGACTTTTTTATTTAAATTTATTTTATTCTTTATACTCCTCAACAAAGGAGGTACAAGAGGTCTGGAATTGCTAAGTAAGTAATTCTTTATAATATAATTCTCATTTTTTTAAATTAAAAAGCATATATTCTTGAATTAATTACATCGTTGAACTGTTCAGACTCTGTATTTAAACTTGAATTTATTTTTTCTAAACATATCGACTGAACGGCGGGCTGTATGGAAAAATGAATTATTCTCATAACCATTAACTTTTGAATTCTGATGAAAATTTTCTAAATTTATCAATAGTTTGTTTGATAAAAATCAAAATTTTAAAGTTTAATTCAAGTAGAAAATTTCGGAATGCTTCATATGATATACAAACCCATATAATAATAACGCTTTTTGAATTATTTTTGTTTCCATAATATTTAAGAGTTATAATTTTTGTTGATTCCTTACTATGCCATGAGTAGAATTGGCTTGGAGTATTCTCTGCTTGTCGTAAGAGGCGAATAAAAGAGACTAGTCCTTGATGTTGGAGTTAGGTGTAAGGGTAACAATCCACGCGTTAAAATCACTTTGTTACAAAACCAGAAAGTAAACAAATCAACTGAAATAAGACCTGTGAGCGGTATTACAGAGAGCGGCCAAGGCTCGTACAGGGCTGTGGTATCAAGGATGAGTGAATCATACATAAAAGACATTAAAAACAATTAAATGAAATGATTAAAAAGATAGAAAAACAATGCAAAATGATTCAAAATACAAATAAATTTTACAGTTGAGCCAAATCAAAATTTTTTTTAGATTGTTTTATAGATTGTTTTGTTGTTATTTTTTGTCTTTTTTTTAATTTAAGTTTTTTTTTGAAATTTTTCGCAATTTAAAAAATGAAAAAAACGATGGAAGAATTAATTTAATATTTCTTCAAATTATAGTGCAAGGTTGAGCTTGCCTAAAATATATTTCCCTGCCTTTAGCAGCGTCTCTTTCAATTTCTTTGCGTGTTCTTTTAACTTGAACAGAGGATTTTTTACGACGTTTATATTTAACATAATCTTCTAGATCAGAAAAATCTAATATACTAGAGCAAATTGAGTCTAGACTAACAGCAGATTGAGATTTTTGCGAAGAAATTCCCGAGCTTTTGTTCGGATCCACGCTAACCTCAGATCTTGTCTTTTCTTGACTTGAACTTGCTTGGGTTCCTTGGTCAGATGCTCTCCTATTTTTTCCTTGCTGATCTCTCACAATTCTTTGAATTTCTCTAGTATCATCTTCATTCGGTGTCGCTAATAAAAAAGGTATCATTGTTACAAAGCCCCATAAAATATTCATTTTTAGAAGAATTTTATAGAATTAAATACTTTTAAATTGATTATAAATTTTAAATTTTTGATTTATTTACAAAAAAATATAATTGAAATATTTTTAAAGGTAAATATATTTCTGAAAAATCAAAAACAATGATCATTTATGTCGAAAATATCAATTTTATTGAAAATTACTGATTTTGAGACATAAATTACAAATATAAATGATCATGATATCAATTTAGATTAGAATGACATTTTATCATATCAGTCGTGTCAAATACATAACTCTTAATCCATTTAATTTTTTCGTTTTTTTGATTACTCGTTAAAAAAATATTTTATTCTCAAAAAAAGTTGTTTTTACATAAAAAAATGTTTTTAAATTCTAGAACATTTTTTTTACGAAAGTAGAGAAAATAACATTTTTTTAAAAAATAATTTTTATTTAATGATTCAAATAAACGCAAAAACAGTTAAAATATATATTTAAGAAATTAAAAAGTTGTTATCTTTATTCGTATAAAGCAGTTTAATTATCTTTTCTTAGCCTTTTTTGTTGATTATTGTGTTATAGTATTTTCTCATTGAAAAAAAAATTTAAGAAAATTTGAATTAAAGTATTTTATTATTATTATTTCCATTTCAAAACAAGTCTTTAAACCGAATGAATTCGTTATGTCATTATATACTACTTTCTGATAGAAAAAAAATTGAATTTTTTATGAATTTTTTATTGGTAAATATCTATACGCAAGAATAAAATATTGCTTATAGAATTTTAAATAAAAATTTATATTTAAATAAAAATTTATAGTGGAGGGAGGATAACCACATAAAAAACTATCTTCTTAGCAATGAGTGTGTTAAATTGTTGTGAAAATCGTTATTTCGATTTTTCAAGTGTATAAAACTACACCAAATCTTCGGTTGTTCAATGAGAGTTGTTATGAGGAGGAGAGGTCTAAGAAATGGAGAAACTTTTTCTACAAATTTATTTGTAGTTTTTTATGTAACCAGATTGCAGACCCCAGCTGAACATGTAGGTAATTGCCATGTAAAAGCATGGAAACCTAGCCTTGCTCACTCGGGTTAGAAGACTTAACGCCTGGGAGATATAAAACAAAAAACATTTAAAGCCGGGAAAGCTAAGTAGCAGGTTATACCTGTTGGTATGACATTGCACTGTCTAGGTGGACCCCATGTAAATCTCTGAAATATATCTTAGCTAGAAGTTTATTGGGTTCAGAAAGTGTAGAGTAAGTGGGAAGGCTGCATAGTCTTGGGGAGACACAGAGGGGCTTCGGCCTTCGATCAAACTCCATGCAACGGACATTAACTAATTCCGGGCAACTGCATCGCCTATTAATTAGGTTCTACACACCTGGTAGATGAAAGGCTTTGGGACGTAGGTATCGCAGGGGTTACTGATGGAGTTTTGGGGTAGCAGTTATTTAAAACCTAGACTGCGTTAATGTCATTAAAACAAATATAACACTTGCCACTGTTTTAAAAAAGATGTGATACTTTTAAATAAAGTTGAAATGGTTTAAATAAATAAAAATTTATATTTAATTAAAATATAAATATAAAAAAATACTTATTAGATTTTCTTTTAGGTGAATTTATTCATAATTATGAGAAAAAAATTATAAAGAAATGAAGCATTTTGAAATTCTTATTCGATATTATAAAAACATAAATAAAAGTTTGAGATTTCTAAATAAACTGTAAAAAATAAGGTTAACAAACAACAAGAAATTAAAATAAAAACAGAAAATAAAACATGACAATGTATTTCTATAAAAATAAATTACATTTTTTTATTTTATTTCCTATGAAAATGTTTTTGATTTAGTTTATAGTATTTTTTTACCTATTTATTCATATTCTCTTTGACTTTTTGGTGTAGAAGATGAAAGATAATACAACAAAGTAATGTTTCGCTGGTCAATGCCCTATAACTTTCCCGAGTCTATTCCATATTCACAAAAAGGCATTTTAAAGAGTAAAAATGATTCTATATCACAAGATTTGCGTTTTATCTTTCAATTTTCGTACTTTTTTTATAAGCCTTGGCCTGTTTTTTATGCCTGGTCTTGTATTTTTGAGGCATTTACTTTATTTTTACATTTGTTTCTGACTCTATTATAAGTCAGAATCATAACAGATTATCACATGAATCTAGTGTGGTTTCATTTAACAAATCCAAATAATAATGTTCACATCCAATTTATATACTCATTAGAAAGCAGATGGTTGTGTAATGTAGATTATCCTCTCTCTTTATTAGTAGTTACTTCACAATAAATAATTAGTAATCTAGATATTAGCAGAAAAACGAACTTTAACTATAAAAATCTAAACCCTTCAAGAAAATCGCGTTTTTTCATGTAAAAATCCTAGTATTTATTTTTTAAAGCAAGAAATAAACATATTTAATATTTTTCACAGATAAAAAAATTATTTTGCCTTTTATTATCAGTAATTGTATTAAACCTTATTTCTATAATAAGATATTTTTTTATTTATCCCCGGCCCTACATCTCTGCACGAGCCTTTGATTTCCTCATTAATGCTGTCCACGGGTCTTTTTCTAGTGGGGCGTTTATTTTTTTTTGGTTTCGTAACAAAGTGGTTTTAAAAGGTGGGTTGTTAGTCCTACGCTCAACCCAGACAGGAAAACCAATCCCTTTTAATTGCCTTTTTCGACAAGCAGGAAATACACCAAGCCAATTCTGCTCCCGGCATGATGGGGAACACCAAGATATTAAATATATTAAGTTACTCGTTGATCTGATTATAAATATACTTATAATATCATAAAGAAATAAAAGTCCTGATAATAACGCCCTGGTTTTTATCAAACCCGTTCGTTACTTAGTTAGTCCTAATTTTTTCTACAGTTTGGTATTGAAAGTCACAAGAGTTTGGAGAAATTTGAAAATGTTGTTTTAATTCTTTACTTTTAGGTGTCTAATATATGAGTTTATATGGGTCTAAATGATAATTCAGTTATTATTTTACAAGATTAAATAATATTTTTATTGCTTTCATTTTAGCGATGTGAAAGAAATTACGTGGCAAAAAGAAGGCAGAAATTATATTGTGTGTAAACTATATTAAAAATTATATCTATAATAATGTCGATAAAGAGGATAACATTTTGAAGTAATCACCTATACTTTTTTATTAAACATTCTATATATCTAGGCTATAAGAAACTTACAGCCATATTTTTAGTAAAATAAATTATTTTATAATTCTTACAATATTATTTTAGAAGTTAATTAAATTTGCACTTTTATTTTCATTACATAATTTCCTTCTTCTTTATATTGAACACTTTTTCTATAGTTTTTACAATGCTTTATTTCCGTCATTCTATCCAAACCTTAATATTTATAAATTTACCGTGTTTATGATAAAAATGATTCCTCGTCGAAATATTTATGTTCCTGAAAGTTATTTCTTCTAATTTTTTTCATTTATTATATTATACTCTTAATTATTCCGAGCTCATATTGGAATTTGATCCTTAGCTCGATCCTCTAACTCAAGGGTCTCAGAACTTTTTTTGCTTCGGGTCAAGAACTCATTAAGTTTTGTGCCACCATACGCAAAAATATTTCTGCCATTTTAATTATTAAAATTATTAAATTAAATTTTATAGTTTCATATAAATGTTCATAAAATTAAACATGTATATTAACCATAATTCTATATAAAAATAGTCAAATAAATTACCAAATTTTATAAGAGTCTTTCGGTGCGCAATTCAATCACGTTCATAAATTTGCCTGAGGTTTTATTTTTACTTTCGATTCTACCTTTTGGTGCGAAGAAACATTCTCTAATATGAAATATACAAAAAACATTTAAAAATCTAAATTAACAGATAAACTCTTTAAATCATTACTGCTAATTTCTCTCTAGTAAATTTGACCCAGATTTCAACAAATCACCACTAAAAAATTTCAACTACATAAATCTCATTAATAATAAATTATACCATATGTTTTTTGTTCTTTCATTTTGATTTTTTCAAAAAATAATGAAAAAAATAAGGAAAACAGATTGAATCTTCTTTGGTTAACAAGTTCATGCCTACATTATCTATAATTGCAATTATTTTTGTACAATTTAACTATATTTTTTTATTTTATTTGCTCATTTAAAAAATATTAGTTAATAAAAAAAATCGTTGCGGGCCAAAAAAATGTGTCGGCGGTCGTACTTTAGAGACCCCTGCTCTAGCCATTTTAAAAAAGCAAAAAGTATTATCTAGTACTACAATCCGATTTTGAACTTGTATTCTAAATGACATTTAAAGCATATTAAGTTACATCTTATGGCATTATTACGTTTTTTTCTAATGCTATTTAAAAATAAATTATATAAACATACTTTTTTTTAAAGTATCACATCTTTTTAAAATAGTGGCAAGTGTTATAATTGTTTTTATGACATTAACACAGTTCTAGGTTAACATAAATAACTGCTACCCCAACACATCATCGGTAACCCCTGCGATACCTACGTCCCAAAGCCTTTCATCTACCAGGTATGTAGAACCTAATTAATAGGCGAGGCAGTTGCCCGGAATTAGTTAATGTCCGTTGCATGGAGTTTGATCGAAGGCCGAAGCCCCTCTGTGTCTCCCCAAGACTATACAGCCTTCCCACTTACTCTACACTTTCTGAACCTAATAAACTTCTAGCTAAGATATATTTCAGAAACTTACATGGGGTCCACCTAGACAGTGCAATGTCATACCAACAGGTATAACCTGCTACTTAGCTTTCCTGGCTTTAAATGGTTTTTTGTTTTATATCTCCCAGGCGCTAAGTCTTCTAACCCGAGTGAGCAAGGCTAGGTTTCCATGCTTTTACATGGCAATTACCTACATGTTCAGCTGCGGTCTCCAATCTGGTTACATAAAAAACTACAAATAAATTTGTAGAAAAAGTTTCTCCATTTCTTAGACCTCTTCTCTTCATAACAACTCCCATTGAACAACCGAAGATTTAGTGTAGTTTTATACCTATGAGAAATCGAAATAAGGATTTTTCACAACAATTTAACATCCTCAATGCTAAGCAGATAGTTTTTTTGTGGTTATCCTCTCTCCAACAATCTAAACTTAAACTTATAATTATTACAAACACATTGTCTAATATGCAGTATTTCCTTGGTTTTCAGTTTAAACAACTTGAAGTGAACCTTATGAAGTATTCAGACTTCTTCAAATCCTATAAAAGTAAATTTATTATCTAAAAATAAATATTTCAGTCCATTACTTCAAATTTTGACATTAATTTTTATTGTGGTGTTCCCTCTTATTTCCGCATACTTATTTCAAGTAATTTTTGATTGTATGGATAATAATCCAGCTTGTCATTGATATATATTATTTAATGGATAAATGTTGCTTTTTTTTGTTGAACAATCATTTTATTTCCATAATTCTTATATCTGTAAATACCATTATCGATACATTTCCCAGGTATCAAACCTTATATTTTAAGAATTCTTATATCTGTAAATACTATTATCGATACATTCCCTTGATAATTCCATTCTTCTATTCTTTAAACACTATTATCAATACTGTATTTAAAAAATAAATAATTCTTTAGTTTATTTACTTTAAACTTATTAAACATTTCCATTCTTAAATTATTGACATATTTTCTATTCTTAAACACATACACAAATTATTAATTTAATGAATCAATTAAAAACAATCCTATATCACAGTACGTATAATTATAAGAAATATACTTACAATCTATACAAACATATCCCATTACATAATACTTTACACTATTTTTTGTCTTATTTCGTAAAAAACCAATCATTAATAATTTTTGAAACTTTATGTTTCAAAACAGATTAAATACAAACATTATTTTTACCATTTAAATATTATAAAAACCCAAATAAGGAAATATAAAAGATTTCGAAACAAAATAAAAAATAATCTGAATCAATAATTTTGAGTTTCAGAAATATTTTAAAAACAAATATTTGCATAAACAGCAACAAAAAAAATGTGTGAAGAAGAAATCGACCAAGAAAGAATATTGAAAAACAAGAGTGTATACGTATTACACTGTAGTGACTGTAATGCTGTTTTGTGCAAACGTGGAATGCGAGCCATGCTGCTGGCAGATATCAATGTACAGCTATTTTCTACTGACAGACCACTAGACACAGTACAACTTGCCAGTAGAGATTATTTTACACTCAGCTGCAGATGTATGATAAGAGATGTTGCATGTTATATGTGTGGTAATATCGTAGGCTATCATGTAAGTCAACCCTGTAAAAAATGCCTCAATTCAAGAAATAATGGACATTTATGGATTTTTGATATGGAAAAAATTGCATGGAGAAAAAGATGTTCCATACAAGGTTCTATATTAAGATGGAATGTTTTATGTCCTTATGAAATAGAAAATGAAGATGAAATTGTTATCAGATGAATAAATAATGTTTTAATAAAAAATATTGCAAATGAATCTCAATTATCTTTAACTTTTAGGTTAAAATTTAATATTTTAGTCAATTATTTTAATTAATACTTTAGTCTACTATTAGACCAACCCAGTTTACTGAATTATTTTATTTAATTTATTTGATATCTCCAAGGTTATAATTAATTATTTTATTTTACAATACATTTTCTAGAATAAATAAGATATTTCAAAAAGATAAATTTACTAAAATTTTTATATTTAATATTTTCAGAAATTTCATTTGCATGATTTTTTTATGAACAGAAATAAAGGTAGCATCTTAGAATTCTAAAATAATTACAATGATAAAATCATTATATTTTTACATTATTTAAGAAAAATGTTATAAGTCAAAAATCTAGGAAAATTTAAATGATATACTTATTTCCTATACAAACATTTACAATGAAATATTAATTTATGATAAAATATCACCTAATTTAAAAAGAAATCATTGTTTGTAAATACATAGAATATGAAATATTAAAATAAAGAGCTTAATTGAATTGAATTAAAACATATTATTAGATTTAATAATTTAAATTAAAATAATTTATTTTAATCAAATGATCATTAATTCAAACAGAAGAAATTTTTTACAGATTAAAGAATATTTTGAATTATATTATTTAAAATACAATTTGTAAATAAAATAATTAATGTATAAAGCTAAGATTATATCAGGCACAATATAATTAATTATTAATAATAGTATATCTATATACAAATATTTAGATCTATTTTTTTTTTAAAAATACAATTTGGCTACTATAAGCTTATGATTATTCTATTATTATAATAAGATTATATTTAGATCATAGAATATAACATTAGGATTATATTAAGATTATTTTAAGATTAAGAATAGTAAAGTCAGTTGAATTTACAATTATTAATTTGTCGATTATATTTGTTACAGAGTGTAAATTAAAAGTAATTAGATTATAAATTTGCATTTTTATCCTGAAAGAATTATTCTTGAAATTAAATATTTAATATCCTGTTTAAAAAGTATTTTTACAAGAAATAACAGAGTATTAAAATTATATTGAAATATCTTTGCAATACCATAAGAGATTTAATTTAAAGAGCATCAAATACTTTTAAAACAGTGAAAAGTGTTATATTTGTTTTCATGACATTAACACAGTTCTATGTTTAACATAAATAACTGCTACCCCAACACACCATCGGTAACCCCTGCGATACCTACGTCCCAAAGCCTTTTATCTACCAGGTGTGTAGAACCTAATTAATAGGCGAGGCAGTTGCTCGGAGTTCGTTAATGTCCGTTGCATGGAGTGTGATCGAAGGCCGAAGCCCCCCCCTGGGCTCCCTCAAGACTATGCAGCATTGCAAATACTCTACACTTTCTGAACCCAATAAACTTCTAGCTAAGATATATTTCAGAGACTTACATGGGGTCCACCTAGACAGTGCAATGTCATACCAACAGGTATAACCTGCTACTTAGCTTTCCTGGCTTTAAATGGTTTTTTGTTTTGTATCTCCCAGGCGCTAAGTCTTCTAACCCGAGTGAGCAAGGCTAGGTTTCCATGCTTTTACATGGCAATTACCTACATGTTCAGCTGCGGTCTCCAATCTGGTTACATAAAAAACTACAAATAAATTTGTAGAAAAAGTTTCTCCATTTCTTAGACCTCTCCTCTTCATAACAACTCCCATTGAACAACCGAAGATTTAGTGTAGTTTTATACCTATGAGAAATCGAAAATATGATTTTTCACAACAATTTAACATCCTCAATGTTAAGCAGATAGTTTTTTTGTGGTTATCTTCCCTCTATATCAATACGTTAAAAGAATATATATAATATAAACAATCGAAATGTAAAACCATTATTTTGCAAATTAAACTCGAATACAATATTATATCTTGTGTCTAACTTCATTCTTTGGTTTATACTAGAATTCATTGGTTTCGATTTTGAAATTTAAGTGTGGTAAATAATATTTTTTTAAGAAATGAAATATATTTTACAAATACACTCGTTTATATATTTAATACGAAAATTCAGAGTATAATTTATATTTTACTGTTTTTAAATATTATTTTATTATTTGCTAAGGTTAATTTTTCTGAATCAAATTCATTCCTGCCTTCTTATACTCATTAAAAATATATGCTTTTAGAAAGTATTTAAGTTACAAGAACAATATCGATAAAAGAAGTCAAACGAGTAAACAATATCCCTGAAAATGAAACATAAAACAAAAGAATAAAAATTTTAAGCTATAAAACGATATAAAAGAGTGAAATTTACAATAAAAGTTATATAAAGCTAGAAATATAAGCTATTTTCAAGAGTTGATTCTTTAAATAATTTTTAAATGGATTTATTTTGGAACACTCAAGATATTAGTCTTTTTACTACAAAGTTAAATTTTTAAAAATAATCTAAGTTTAAAATAAGATGTATTCATACTTATTTGCAAAAAAACTGCTTTTAAAATATAGTAAGTGACATAAGTAAGTAATCCATCTTAATAATTTTTTTCTTATCTGATATATAAAAATTATCGTCTTAACTTTATACAGAGTACTATACTTTATATATTGAGGATAAAAGTTGAGAGTTTACCTTAAAATAAAAATAAATTAGAAAATATGAATATCAGATCTTTTATGTGTATTTTAAACAGTGATATTAAGAATAAAACTTATCAAAGTCGGAAATTCTTCATAATAATTGATGTAAAAAATATATTAAATCTATAGTCGCAAATAAAATCATGAATGTAAGATAATTATTTAGAATTCACCCAATCTTATTCATATATTAGCTCAAAAGACATTTATATACATAAATACCCATTATATTTCGGTATAAGAAATGTATATCTAAGAAAGTCTTAAGTTGCCAAAAGATTGGAACCATATATTTAGCTAATTGTAGACAAAAAACTTTGATAAATTATATTTATAAAAAAATGGAATTAGAGCAAATAAAAAACACTGTCGAGATTTTATAAAACGAATCTAAAAAGTTGATATGGAAATCAGAGATATAAAGCGTTTCTTATATTACTATTTGAATATAAGTAGCTTAAAAAATAAGGAAATTTTTGTGAATTTATTTTTTATACAAATTTTAATTACTCAACCGTTGTTTGTGAGAGTTAGCATATTTAGAACATAAAAAGTATCTTAAAACCATTCCTAAACAGAGTCCATGTATAAAATTAAGAAAATCATCAAAAATTTATTTTTATCAGAACGGTAAGATTTGTATCATATTATAAAATCGGAATACCAAACTACCAATTAAAGCAAAAAAATATAAACTTAACGAAAGAATTATTGTGAGAAGAACTTGTGAAAGATATATTTCCCTGAAAATCAATTAAGTTGCATATATTTTAAAAGTACATTATAAAGGTCACTCATATAAAAATTGCAAGCATATTTTAACAATTTTAAAAAAGCAGCAAATCTATTTTCTCTCAAAAAACGGGCCCTGTGATTCTAAAACACAAATAAGTTTACATCACATAAGAAACGTTACCTTTTGAACTTCAATTCTCGATTTCTTTTGGAAATTCACCGTTCGCGAACCGAAAAATCTCATCATTTGTTTTAGACAAAATATAAAATTGCTAAAAACCGAATTAATGGTTCAAAATAACAATTTCACGTTATAATCTTTGATTGTAATCGAATATTTGATGTAAACAGAAATTATTTCTGCAAGTGAATTTCCTGTCTCCTGGAACAAGATTCACATCTGGAATTATATTTAAAAGATTTGCTTACTATAGAGATATAATAAAAGGTATATCATAATAAGAGGTGAGACCTCTTTAAGTAATTTTGAAACCTTAGACTGCTTCGGTATAGTCTTTAATTACCAAAAAAACATTCTAATCAGTCTCTATAAGAATCTTTCCTTGTAAATTTTTTCTAAAACAACGCGATGTGTCTTAATTCCTACATAATAACATGCAATTTTTTAAGAAAAATATATAAGCATTCAATATTTACTTTTCTAATCACCAGAATTAAATTCCGCTGAGCCTACTGGTTACATAAATACAGACGTAAAAAGTACTGTATTACTAAAAATATAAAATAACAAGTCAATTTATTAAACAAAATGTATATTATGTAAACTTTAATAAAAAAGCTATTTAATAAATTTTTGATCAATTTGAATAAATAATCAGATACCGTGATTAACATGCAATACATTATTTGATTTCTAATCTATTTTCAAAAATACTAACAGTTAGTATTTAAAAACTTTTCAAATCAGAATATAAAGACTTAATAAAATATTATTTTTATATATAAGTACACACGAACAGTATGTATTAAAATAGAATACAATTGTTTAATTCTTAAATTTATATCAAAAGCATTATTTTAATCCAAGTGTATTGTTACAAGCAATTCAAATAATCTAGCAAATGAAAATACCAATTAATTAAGAAAATACCAAGTAGAATATGAAAAACGAAAACTTCTTTACAAATATTAATATTTCTCAGTATTATGAATAATATTCTAAATAGAATGAGAAATATATTAAAATCTATGTATTATAAACTTAAAAAAAACTAATTCAATAGTTGTTATCGAATCAATACTTTATATCAATTAACATCGACTCTGTATACTATTCTTTAGAAAAATAACTATCAATTAAAAAATAAAGATCTGAAAACAATTTTGAATAACTTACATCCAATGAAGTAAGAACAAAAAGAAGCTTGAACCCGTTATGGTATAAGGTGCATATGAAATAACACGATAATTATAGCTAATTAACCAATCAGAATCGAGACAATAAAATCTCCCCAAATTGCTGTTAATTTATCTAAGTGACTTATTCAACCACAGAAGTATTAACATCGACCAGAAAATAAAATAAATCATCCAAAATTACCTTAAAAACATCAAATTACCAAATATTATTTTTCATTATTCATATTGCCCAATCATTTAAATTGCCCGTAACAAATACACCAATAAAATAAATAACTTCCTATTTACAAGAATATCTAAACATATAGTCTCAATACTAAATACAAATCATAAACAGAAATAAAGAAAAGAATATCACTTTCCTTATATAAAAGTATTCCTATTATGATTATATTAACTAACTTATAATTAATTTAAAACTTAAAATATTTTTATTTACTTAAATATTAAATTAATTTTTGAAATATTCAATTGATATATAATAGATCACAAGATAATATTACTATAAATACTATACTTAATACATATTAAGAATATATTGATATTTTACAAACAATTAATAAGATAAAAGATATAGCTAATTGATATTAAGAATATATTGATATTTTACAAACAATTAATAAGATAAAAGATATAGCTAATTGATATTAAGAATATATTGATATTTTACAAACAATTAATAAGATAAAAGATATAGTTAATTGATATTAAGAATATATTGATATTTTACAAACAATTAATAAGATAAAAGATATAGTTAATTGATATTAAGAATATATTGATATTTTAACAACCAATTAATAAGATAAAAGATATAGTTAATTGATATTAAGAATATATTGATATTTTACAAACAATTAATAAGATAAAAGATATAGCTAATTGATATTAAGAATATTTAAATATTAAATTAAAAAATTTATTTAAAATTTCATTGTTAGTTTTTATTTAATAAAAATAATTAAATAACCGTAAAAAATCTTTATTCTTTTTAATTGTTAGATAAGAGATTTGGTGTTAATAAGCGCGTTTTTCTTTTTAAATTTAATATAATTTTTTTTACCCCTCAATGCAATATAATAGAAATAACAGTCGAGATAATGAATCAACGTCTCAAAAAAGAAAAATTAACTTTGATGGTGATGAATTTGAATTGGGAGATAAACAGAGAGAAGAAAGTAAATTAGAACAGTTTTTTAATATTGATCCTAAAGCTGTATTTAGTAATGAAGCTATGGCAACAGAATTTGAGAATATACGAAGATATGCATTGTCTAATGATAGTGGTGGGTTAAATAATTTTAGTTTTTCAGAATTTTGTGTTGATGTTGGTTCTGTGCAGAAGAGAGCTGAGGGGGGTTGTGAAAATGGAAGTTTTAAAAGTAACGAAGATAAGAGATTTGCAGTTGCGGATGATTTTATTTTAAATGGAAATGAAAATATAAAAAAGAAAGAATGTGACATTTATAGTCAGAGACTTGGTATGATACGACCGGAGTATTTTGGACGTCCAAATACACCAAATTTCTCAAATTTAAGTAGAAGAGAACAAGATATAGTATTGAATGCTAGAAATATACACAGCGTAAAAGAAAATAATTTTATTTCTAATGGATATAATGCACCTCTTCCTCTTTTTCAACGACACCCACCTATTTATGCGCATGAAATGCCATATAATAGAAATATGGAAATGCATAAATATAATCAACAAAATGGTTCTTCAATGCATTACATGCATAAACAAAAAACAAATATAAATCCAACAGTTTTTATGCACAGAGAAAAGTTTATAGAAACACCACACCGTGGAAATTCAGTTCCTAACGAATTCTACAATCGGTATAGAAAAGACATTCCTATGAATACACACTCTTCTAATTTTTCCAGATTTCCTCCTTTAATCCAAAATCCCTACCAATTAAACCCTCCAAATATTTTTCCCCCTAAAAATTTAAACCATAAAAATTTTCCTCCTCCTCCTCCCTACCCTAACACCCCCTACCCACAACCCATTAGAATTAACAGCCCAAGACCCCCACCCTTTATTCCCATACAACATAATAACACCCCTATAACACACATCAACCCCAAACTTATAACACCCTCCACCACAAGAGAAATAACACCCACCCCTCACATATATACTAAGACACTTAAATCACCCTTTAATAATAGAACCATAGATTTACCCCCTAAAGACCCATCAAAACATAGACTAGTTAACACCCCTTTAACACCTACCCCTCCCACCACAAACTCCCCACAACCACCTCCACCCCCAAATTTTCTCTCCACATTTCCCCCTTCCTTTATAAAAACCCTTAAAATCAGAAAAATATTTCTCTCTAAAATTAACATACCTCGTTCCTTAGAAAAAATAAATCCAAAAGATTTTTTATTTTACTTACACCTTATAAATTCCCTTCTTTCAATCCACATGCATATATCACCACAAGAACAACAAATTTTATGTCGTTTATTTTTCATATCAATAACACACAACGGTTTTGCTTTTACAGAAAAGAATTTATATTCTTTATTTATAGAAATAACAGGTAAACAATTCACATATTTTAAAGAACTTTATTTATTTTTTATTTATCCTTTAGAACAGATATTTTATAAATTACCTGTTATTTATATAGCAGAACCTCTTATTATAGATAAGAAGGGTGTTATTATACAAAGAATGAAATATTTATTTTCTTATTTTAAATTAACACCTCTTAATATATCTATGGGTATTAAGTATGGTAATTCTATTGATCTTGTATGGATTCTTAATGTTATTAAGAATACAGAACTTCCTAAAAATATGTTTGAAGATGTTCTTAGTGTTTATTATGAAATAAGTAGTTATATAGGTAGTTATAGTAAAGGGGGTAATTATAAGGATAATTATAAGGGTAATTATAAGGGTAATTATAAGGGTAATTGTAAGGATAATTGTAAGGGTGTTAGTGATTATGGATTAGGGATTGATAAAGAGAAAGAGGGTGTTAATAATACTAGTGATAAACAACACCCTTTAGATATAAGTACTATTAACTTACACCCTGTTAATAAAAAGGATAAGGAACAAGACCCTGTTAATAAAGAGGATAAGGAACAAGACCCTGTTAATAAAGAGGATAAGGAACAAGACCCTGTTAATAATATTACTAATACCTTACACCCTGTTAGCAACAGTACAAGTAATAAACGTTATAAGTGTGTAAAAGGTAATAAAGGTGTTAACAACAATGATACTAACAACAATGATACTAACAACAATTATACTAACAACAGTGATATAACACCCTATGACAAAGGTGTTAATAATAATACACTCTCTTATCATAGATTACACCCTTTATCTCTTATAAATCTAATACTATTAAGAGAACAATGTTTAGATATAATTATAGATTCTTTAGATATTTATTTTAATGACTCTTTAAAATATTTAAAATATTTTATTCTTTCTCCTTCTTCTTTACATAGATTTATTGATAGTATTTTTATATTCAATAAGATATGTAATAATAAAATTAAAGAGGAAAATAAGATATATAGGGGTGTTATTAATAAGGAAAGTGGTGAGGGTGTTAGTGATAAGAAGAATAGGGTAGAGGGTGTTAGTGATAGGAGTATGTTAGAGGGTGTTAATAACGAGTATGATATAAAGGGTGTTAATACAAGTACTAGTAACTATAAGGGTGTTAATGATATTAATAGTAAACAACAGGGTGTTAATAATGTATCAGATATCCAACAGGGTGTTAATACAAGTACTAGTAACTATAAGGGTGTTAATAATGCATCAGATAGCCAACAGGGTGTTAATACAAGTACTAATAAACAATAGGGTGTTAATAATGCATCAGATAACCAACAGGGTGTTAATACAAGTACTAATAAACAACAGGGTGTTAATAATGTATCAGATATCCAACAGGGTGTTAATACAAGTACTAATAAACAACAGGGTGTTAACAACACTCCTAATACCTTACACCCCTCTAACAACACTAACACATCAATACCCCTCTTATCTATTAATTACTCTTCATATGTCTATGATGATCTAAGAAGGGTGTTAAGTATAATAGAAAGAATACCTTACTCAATAACAATAGAAGGTGTATTATTTAAAAAAATATTAAAAACAATAAAAAATAACAACAACAACAGTAAAGGTAATGATACTTATATATGTTTTACATATGAAGATTTAAATATTTTATCTGTTATATTTCGTATGTCAATTTCTAAGAATAAAAAAAGAAAATTACTTAAATATTGGAGAATTAGTATTTTAAAGTGTCTTAATAGATTTAAATCCTTTTTATCTTCTTGTTGTGATGTGTTAGAAGATGGAGGTGTATTTGAAATTGTTGTTAGGTTTGTTTGTGATTTAAAGGGGTTTAAATGTCTGTTAGAGGATATTCTTTATTTAGTATTGAGTTATAAGGTAGGAGATATTACTAATATAAGGGGTAGCATAGGGGATATAAGGAATAGCAATGTAGAGGATTATAGGGGTGTTAATAACAGTATACAGGATTATAGGGGTGTTAATAACAATGTAGACGGTTATAGGGGTGTTAATAACAATGTAGACGGTTATAGGGGTGTTAATAAGAGTATAGATGATTATAGGGGTGTTAGTAACAATGTAGACGGTTATAGGGGTGTTAATAACAGTATACAGGATTATAGGGGTGTTAATAACAATGTAGACGGTTATAGGGGTGTTACTACAAGCACTAGTAACTATAAGGGTGTTAACTATAATAACCCTATTAACAACAACCTTAATAATAACACTACTAACAATACTAACAGTACTAATAACAACCCTAATGTTAATAACAATGATATTCCTTATTCTACTATTAATACCCCTGTTACTACCTACTATAATAACACCTTTAATATTCATAATAGAAAACCAAGTGACTTATTTAATATTTTTAAAATTTTAATGAAGAATGTATTTAATAAGAAGGGTGTTAATGAAGAGAGGTGTAGTATATTGTTAAAAGGTCTTAGTATAACAGGTTATAGTGATATAATTAATAAGTTTATATAACAAGTAATATAAAGGGGTGTTAGTGATAGAGGTAATGGATTAGAGTATGTAAGGGGTGTTAAGTAATATAAGTAGTATAACAAGTAATATAAAGGGGTGTTACTGATAGAGGTAATGGATTAGAGTATGTAAGGGGTGTTAAGTAATTAGTGTAGTATAACAAGTAATATAAAGGGGTGTTACTGATAGAGGTAATGGATTAGAGTATGTAAGGGGTGTTAGTAATTAGTGTAGTATAACAAGTAATATAAAGGGGTGTTACTGATAGAGGTAATGGATTAGAGTATGTAAGGGGTGTTAAGTAATATAAGTAGTATAACAAGTAATATAAAGGGGTTTTAGTGATAGAGGTTGTGGATTAGAGTATGTAAGGGGTGTTAGTAATATAAGTAGTATAAAAGGTAGTATAAGGTGTTAGTAATTAGTGTAGTATAAAAGGTATTATAAGGTGTTAGTGATATGTGTAGCATAATAAGTAGTATAAAGGGTGTTAATTAATAAGTGTAGCATAATAAGTAATATAAAGGGGTTTTAATTAATAACTAGTATAAGAGGCTGTTAATTATATAAGTAGTATAAAAGGCTGTTAATTATATAAGTAGTATAAAAGGTAGTATAAGGTGTGAGTAATTATAAGAATATACTAACACCCATAATATCATAACCATCTATTAACACCCTTACTACCACTATTTATTAACACCCTTACTACCATACCTTCATACTAACACCCTTACTACCATACCCTCATATTAACACCCTTACTACCATACCCTCATACTAACACACTATTATCATAACTATCTATTAACACCCTTACTACCATACCTTCATATTAACACCCTTACTACCATACCCTCATATTAACACCCTTACTACCATACCTTCATATTAACACCCTTACTACCATACCTTCATATTAACACCCTTACTACCATACCCTCATATTAACACCCTTACTACCATACCTTCATACTAACACCCTATTATACACCTATCTATTAACACCCTTACTACCACTATCTATTAACACCCTCTACCCTACTACTCCTTTTAAATGTAAATTCTATAGAAAAGTATTTTGAAATAAAATTAATATAAATTTTTGTTTTAAAGAGATATATGTATATGTTAGTATATATGTAGTGTTATAGTATGTGTATATGTTATGTTATGTGTTATAGTATTTTGTATATGTTAGTATATTAGTTATGTGTTAGTTATATGTATGTTATGTGTTATAGTATGTTATAGTTTATTAGTCATATGTTATATTTTAATACTTATTTATAGATAACTTAAAACCCCTTTATAATACTTAATTAGATACCTTAAAAGAACATAAAAAAGAGTAATTTAATAACCTATCCTCTAGTAATTCCTACTTTAGTACTTATTACTTCAGTACTTTAAGACTTTTAGTAATTCCTACTTTATTACTTAGTACTTCCTACTTTAGTACTTAGTAATTCCTACTTAGTACTATCTCCTATCACTAACACCCTCCATCCCTCCCTCCCCTCCATCCATCCCTCCCCTCCATCCTCATACACTACCTCCTCCCTGGCAGTATATCATCTATTCTCATAATAACACCTGCACACTCTAATGCCATACATATATACCCCATACACACCTTAACAGGCATAAACACAATATCACCACTACTTCTTATACTTAACACTATCCTTTTAAATGCTTTACTTATTTCTACTAAGCATAACCCTTTACTACCTCCTATATTATTACCTTCTTTAATTAACACCTCTCCTATTACTTCTTCTATCCAACCACCACCAAATACTACAAAAGGTAAATCATATAAACATTTACTAACACTTAAAGCATCTATAATATTCCTATGACACTCCTCTAAGACATCCTTACCACCAGTAAGAAGGATTGAGCAGATATTATTATTAGTAGTAGGGTTGTTGTTAGTAGTAGGGTTGTTAGAGGGATGGATAGTAGTATTTGTAGGGTTATTAGTATCTTCTATACTAACACCATCTTCTATACTACTAACACTTATATCCTTAATATCTCTACTATTATCTCTTATATCCTTACTACTATTATCCCTACTAATACTAGTACTACCCTCACCACTAACACCACACTCCCTACTACCCTCACCACCACTAACACCATCCCTACCACACACACCACCACACCCACCTATCCTTATGTACCCTTCACATACCTCTACTTCTACTTCCCTTACATTACCTTCTATATACTCTACATCACTAACACCCTCTACCCCTAAACACATACATATCCTTTCAATGTCTTGTCTCTCTACATCACTAACAACCCAACACCCTTTTCTTTCCATATAAAACTTACAAATATCATTTATACTTTCTTTTAAAATACTTTTTTGTATAATTATAATATTAACACCCTTTTCTAATATTTTATTACAAATATTTTTTAAATATAAGTGTTCTTCTTTTATTAAAGTATCCATTTGATTTGAAGTGGTTATTGATACTTTAGAATCTGTATAAGGTTTAGGAAGGGATAAAGGGAAAGTAATAACAGCAAGGGATCTTATTATGTTGTTATTGTTGTGTGTGGTGGTGTGTTGGTTGTTGTGTGTGGATGTATTGTTAGTGGATGTATTGTTGTGTTGGTTGTTATATTGGTTGTTAGTATTACTACTATCCTTATTACTATCCTTACTATTACTTATACTATTATTACTACTCTTACTACTATCCTTACTAGTATCCTTACTACTATCCTTACTATCCTTACTACTATTACTACCACACTCCAACATACCTCCCTCCCTAATACACTCCCTAATACTCTCCCCCCTTGTTACCTTATACTTTAGTATAAGACTATCATACATCTTTATATCCTCAAATGTACCTCCTTCTTTCTTTATAATATTTATATTCTTAATATTACCTTTAGTTTTAATTATAGAATTAATAGCTATAGGTGTTAGTATAGAAGAGGGTGTTATTTTAGAGGAGAGAGAGGTATTAATAGCATTAACAAGTATTTTATTACCAAGAGAGAAGTAAGTGGTAGTATTGGGGTTATTATTATTATTGTTGTTATTGTTGTTGTTATTGTCTTTGGTATATTTGTTGTTATCTCTTATGTTATTGTCTTTGGTATATTTGTTGTTATCTCTTATGTTATTGTTGTTATTGTTGTTGTTATTGTTGTTATTGGTATTATTATTGTTGTTGGTATATTGGTTGTTATCTCTTATGTTATTATCCTTATAACTATCCTTATTACTATCCTTGTTGTTATCCTTGTTGTTATCCCTTATGTTATCCCTTATGTTATTATCCTTATAACTATCCTTATTACTATCCAACTTACTATCCAACTTACTACTATCCAACTTACTACCCTCCTTACTATTATCCACCTCTATCTTACTCCTGCTGTGGAGAAGTGTGGTTGTGTGTGGGTCGGTGGATATGTGGATAGAGTGTGTATGTATAGTATGTTGTACATACTGTATAGCTAATTGTATAGCACTAGAAATATACGTAGGATGTACATCAGTAGTAAGTGGATATAAAACATCAAGTATATATCCTGTAAGTACTACTATAGAAGTAGTACCATCTCCACAATTAGAATCTTGAGAAGTTGATAGGTTGGTGAGTAGTGGAAAGATTGGGTGTTTAAATTTTAAAGATTTAAGTATTGTGGCACCATCGTTTGTTATGGTGGGTGGAGTGGTTGATATTAGTTTTGTGTGGGATGATGGACCTAGAGAGGTTGATAGGTATGATGAGAGTGATGATGCTGCTTGTATGTTTGATGTTAGTATTTTTGATGTTCTGGATGATTGTTTTGTGTGCATTTTTTTTTTATTTTTAAGGGGTGTGGTGTGGTGAGAAATATAAAAAAGATATTTTGAGAGGAGAAATATGGAGAAGGATATTTTTAGAATGTAAAGGAATTATAGTAGTAAGGAATTATAGTAGTAAGGAATATAAAGGAATTATAGTAGTAAGGAATATAGTAGTAAGGAATATAAAGGAATATAGTAGTAAGGAATATAAAGGAATTATAGTAGTAAGGAATATAAAGGAATTATAGTAGTAAGGAATATAGTAGTAAGGAATATAAAGGAATTAAAACAAAACTTTTAATATTTTTATTTGTAACTAATGTGTAATAATTTTAGAGAAAATAAATTGTAGTTGTAATTACTTATATAAGAGTATTTGTTATAAAGAGTCGTTATAAAAGTACCTGTTAAAAAGAGTCGTTATTATAATAGTATTTGTTATAAGAGTATTTGTTATAGTTTTTATTATAAGAGTACCGTTATATGAGTACCTATTATAAGAATACCTATTATAAGAATACCTGTTAAAAAGAGTACCTATTAAAAAGAGTACCTGTTATATGAGTACCAAACAAAAGAGTACCTGTTATAGTTTTAATACATTTAATAAAAATTCTGTTTAAATATTAATAACGTATCTATTGTATTTGTAATGTTAATTTGAATGTAATATTATTAAAAATAAGATATAAAGATTATAAAATGTTATTTAATGTATTAATTATACTTTTAAAGTGTATTTAAATATTGTTTATAGGTAATAATATTTATTGTATAAAGACTATAGGAATTAGATATTAGGATTATAATTTAAGACTTGTTAGAGGTAGTAATATTTATTGTATAAAGACTATAGGAATTAGGATTATAATTTAAGACTCGTTAGAGGTAGTAATATATTGAATACAAGAGTAAATTACTTGATAAAATTTATTCCGTGGATCTTATTATGTTTGAATTTATATAGTTTAGTTCTTTTATAATATGTATATATATTTTTAGAAGATGTGTTATACGTTATGAGTTTATATTTCTTTATTTCTTATTTAGAGTCATTTCAGTTTAAAATTATATTTTTATAAAATTTCTTTTTAATTTAACTGTGTATATATTAAAGTAATTAAAGTTTTTATTGGAAATGAGGTTTGCAAGTCTTAATTTTTTTCGGGTAGAATTGATATAAAATTTTTAATTTAAGCATACGATTGCTATCCGTTTGTATATCTGTTGTTGTTTTTTTTAAAGCTGGTGTATTTTTTTCTACTGATTTTTTTAAAGATAGAAATATGAATTTTATACAGATTTTTTTAAAGATAGAGTATGAATTTTATACAGATTTTTTTAAAGATAGAAATATGAATTTTATACAGATTTTTTTAAAGATAGAAATATGAATTTTATACAGATTTTTTTAAAGATAGAGTATGAATATTTACGACGATGTCATATATTTCTAACAAATTTATTTATAACAGATATGATCGTAATAAAAGATATGGTAAAAAATAGGGTTTTTATAAGCTAATAAGTCCAGGAGTTTAATACGATTACATATCTTTATGTTTATAATACATGTTCTTTTATTTCATAAAATTTGTTTTGAACTTTGAATTTCGAGAAATAAATACTTTATGGCATTTATAACAGATATGTAGTGTATATTTTTTAGAATTATTTATTTCATATATTATTGAAACCAAGGAGACTCGAACTCTCCAATGGCTGTAGCGCGGCGAAGTCAGTTAGTTATTATTGAAACGGTAAATCCAAAAAATTAATAAGTTTTATTACTAAACTCATATTGTAAATTTTAATTTGTAATTCATAACCTTGTTATCATAAAGAAGTTAATTAGAAAAAAATACTTAAAAAGTATTATTATATTTAAAAAGAAATATTTTAAATATTACCTGTACATTCTTTCTTATTAATATCTTGAGTCTTATAATTTCTAAAACGAATATTAAAACCCAAATTAAACCTTTTATTGCATATTTTTTTTGTTCAAGAATCTCTGTTTCATTTTATAAAAAATCGATTTCAAGTTTAATAAAACCTTTTAATAAATTTTAGGATCCAATCAGGTAAATTAAGATTTTCAATGCATTAAATCAAATAAGTACAATATATAAATACTCTCATATATATACAAATATAAACATTTGTTTATATAAAATACGTCTCTAATGTTTTGTTATATTTACTTATTTTAAAAGACACACTATTTGTCCTTTCTTACGAAATATAAAAATTTTAAATTATCTAAATATGAAATTTGAAGGGTTTAGATAAAAAAAAGTTTAAAAGTAGGACTGTTTATGTCTTTTTTCTGAGATGGTCTTCAACCAAAACAAAGACTATTTGATATAAAAAACCGATTCATTCATGCTTTAATAATATTTAAATAATACAAATAATTTCTATAATTAGTAAAGTAATCTAATGTGACATTTTAAAGTCTTAAATCTTAATAGATCACTTAAAATATCAATTTAGTAAAAGAAACTTTACACTTTTTAAAACAACAAATTTCTTATATTCTTGTAGTTCTTCTCTTTATACTATTATATTCTTTAATACCATATTATACTCCTCTTCTTATTAATTATAGCTAAGATAAAACTTTTGATTATAAAAACTTTCTTTGTCTCAATTCCACCTTAATTTTACGCATAAATTTTTATTTCATTTTTTTTTTTTTACAATATAAGTAATTATTTTACAGATTTTTAAAAACATAAGAAACTAGAAATTAAAGGAATTAAAAATATTTTTAATAAGAAAATAAAAGGATTTACAAAATAGAATTTATTTAATAAAATTCTGGGTTAAAATATTTTTTGCCATTTTTATAAATTTTCTTCTAACCTCTTTACAAAATAGAAATAATTAAAGAAATAAATTATTTAGAACCAAAGGTGAGAACCAAAAAAAATACAAAAATGAAAAAATAATTACAAATAACAAGTAAATACAAAATAGAAACCATAAAATAACAAGTAAATACAAAGTAGAAACCATAAAATAACAAAAAAACCCACAAACAACTACAAAAAAAATATCAAATATTGGAATTACAAACCATAAAATAACAAAAAAACCACAAACAACTACAAAAAAAATATCAAATAATACAAACAACTCCAAACAATATCAATAAAAATAAAAATACAAACAACTACAACAAAAATATCAAATATTAGAATTACAAATTATAAAATAACAAAAAAATACAAAAAAATATCAAATAATTAATTAAAAACAAAATATTTTTACAATCCTACCAAATTTTTATTTAAAAAAACAATAACTCCATCTACCCAGTATCTGCCTTCCTTCTTCTTCGTCTCCCGCTATCCAACGAAGTATCAGCATCACATGCAACAATCTTAACATTTTCTGTTCTAACCAGTTCGTTATTAATAGTCATTACAAAATTACGAGTACTAAATCGCCATACACCATCAACAAAGTTATATGACCCAACCCCTCCCTTAAAATTTACTGTACTTTGAACTGTCCTATTAAATACAGTCGGTATACAAGCATCAAACCTCTCTAATATTGTTTTGGCTTGTAATGGTGTTATTTGGTTTCTACTTACTTTTTCATCAATCGTATCTTGTAATGCTTTACCTATAATACTTTGTCTGTAGAATTCATACATGGGATATTTAAATAGAAATTTCTTTTTTTTTACAAAGTGTTTTGTAATGAAACATTGTAACAAAATTAATGATAAGGATATAAGAAGAGGGGTCAATATTAAATATAATAAAGATATGTACAGTATTTATGACGGAAAAGATATACTGTAAGAATAGATGTAAGAGAAGGTATGTATATTAGAATATAAGAATAGAGGGATATAGATAGTAATTAAACATAAGGATTGTATAATTGATATTATATAGAAAAATTTGATTATAAGAATAGAGAGATATAGATAGTAATTAAGATAAGGATTACATGATAGATAGCAGATATAGAAAAATTAAATTTCAAGATCAGAGAGATATAGATAGTAATTAAGAGAATGATTACATGATAGATAGGATATAGAAAGAGAAATATCCCGATTACCGATTTAGAGTTATCACTCCATATTTACTAAAATAATTAATTTTTTAAAAAATGGTTTTGTACAGAATATACTTTACTAATTGATATAAATATTAAAGGTATAGTTTATAGAATTACGTTAACAATAATTTCTGTTTAATTTATACTTTTAAATAACTATATGTAAGTTAAATGAAATACATTTGTATTCTAAAGTCTAAAACTTTTTTAAAAATAAAAAAGAAAAAAAATTAAGATGAGTAAGTTATATCACCTTAAACGTTTATAGAAATAATGAGAGTAATTTATAGACAATCTAAATAAATGTAATTTAATTAAATAAAATATACTTTTTGTTTTATATCTGTATTACTTGAATGAATGAAAATACTGGAAAGTAAATTAAATTTTGTGTTTAAATATATTCAGATCCTTCTTAGTAACAATTATAAGTTGTTATAAGGAATTATACTGCTAGTAATATAAATACTATAATATGCTACGATGGAAGATTTATAATGATTGTATTGTGTGTATGCATATTGTGTTAGAGAAATAATAAAGAAGTAGTATTGGCAGTTTATAAACAGGTAAGTTTAATTGTACATATTGTAATGAAAATTGTAATTTTGTATGAGATAATCAGTTTATAAATACAAATTCACTAAAAAAAATACAGAAAAAATCAGTATAAATACTAATATGGAAATATAATTCTTTTACCATACAATGATAATTAGAAAAAAGATTTGATTATAAATACAGATGAGGAAAGGATTGTTTTAAGCAATACACTGATAATTATAAGAAAATATTTGAAGTTAGAATTACTTAATGTTACAATGTTCGTTTAAAAGTGAAAGATCATGATTATAGGGCAAAGAATGTTTGCATTTTTAACCTTTTTTTGCAACTGACGAATCATTTTCCGAGAAATGAAACAAATATAATAGATTTGTTGTAAGGAGTATATGAATTAAATTAAAATTACAGAAAAATATTCTTCGAGACGCAAAAAGTATTTTTTTTTAGGAAAATTAAAAATGGTTAAGAGAATGAATTAAATATAAGCAATTTTTAATATGTTTAATTTGTTACATAGTAGAGATGAAAATTAAAAATTGGTCAGAATATAAAATTTATATGTATTGTACCTAAGCGATTAAATAATTACTAAAGATTCCTGGGGCCTTACAAAGGCATGTAAATCTCTCACATTAAGTTTCTATTTCAACAGACTAGTTTACAATAGTATGACACAAGAATATATTTAATTAGAAAAACTAGATTTTTCTCTAACCAATTTTCTAGCTTATATTGTTTTTTCACACTTTATGTATTTTATTCTGCCTCTTGTACTACCCTTTTTTCTTCTTCTAAATTCGACTCTTCGCTTATGTTTATTATCAGTCCATCTAATGTAGTCACTCCTTTCGAAATAAGGCGTGGAATATTTTTTGTTTTAATTTCATATACACCATCTTCGTCATTCTCCGTTCATTTAAAGAGAGTGTTAGTTCCTTCGCATGCGGCTGTCTTAATAACACACATTGACGCACTTTTCCAGCTCTCTTCCGTATTTGGTCCTAACTCAAGTACTCTTCGTCCATCAAAAAAAATCTATTCGAATTTGTTCTTGAGTAGTATGTATTTTTTCCTCTACATTAATAAGTATTTCCAGTATTTTGAGATATAACTTATGGTATTTCGTAACAATATGATCAAAAGCCATTACATAGAGATTATCTCACCAATACACTTTAAATAAGACCAACTCATCTACTTGCAGGTCATACTTCTAAGTTTTGCTGTTTAAACTATTTGAAGTAAATATTAGAAATTGATTCTTAATTAAATTAGTGCAATGCTGTTTTTACTCTTATATAGAATAAATATGTCAGGTATATTGTTTCGAATCTTACAATCGGTTGTATTCCGAGGTTCAATCTTATCTCTAGATGCTGTTTTTATGTGCTTCTTGAACTAAGTTACTTCTAATTCGTTTTCAAGGGTTGAGATAAAATTTATTTAGAAGAGGGAGTATAGAAGTGTAATCTATTCCTAAGGCGTCTAAAAACGACAGGAATTTCATTTTATTCCATCATCTCCGTAAAAGAGCTACCGTGTTCCTAGAAAAATTGCAGTGTTAGCACTACCTTCGGCACTCCACATAAATTTCTATCCTAGATATAGTAGATAACTATTTTATCCAATATCCCAATATTCCTTTTCTTAAGCCATATTTAATGTTCACTAACACTGAAGAACACGGTTTTTCTTCAATTATATAATGCCATATAGGGTTTGCGTTATTCTATTTGTTATATAATTTTGGTAAGTTAAGCTTTCTCTAACATTTCTTTGGAATTCTTCTTCCAGCTCAGTTTTACTTTTAAAAAGCCTTTTATTAATTTAAGGCTTGTTGAACTAGTATTTTTCTCTTTAGAGTAGCTAATCGTCTAGTAGATATTTCTTTACTTGTTTCAAGACAATCCATAAGTTTTAGAAGCATATTTTTGGATTTCAATTCAATCACTGTAAACCTCTTCCAAGTTCTGTTCTAAAAAAGCAAAACCACTCTTTACATGCTGGGTGAAGATGTATGTTATTCTTTACCAACCCGCGCACACTGAATCATCTAGCTTACAGAAGTCAGCCGGTTCAAGTCGATGTATTTCTATACAATGTATATCAAAGATATTGCCTGTTGCTTAAGTGCTGAAATTTATTTCCTGCGTTTAATATAGTGCGATAAAGTCTTTGTGCTCTTATTATGAGTTTGCTTTGTATTTCTTCAGACGAGCTACGTGTCGGAATACTTCTGATATGTTCTATTATCCTCGAATATTTATAAACACCAACACCTTCTAAAAGCGTATCATTCCCTTTGCCACGCGTATATTTTATGACCGACTTTTCTTTGTTTCTTTCTAAGCCAGTTATTCCTAAAAATTCATTCGCCTGACTTGTCCTGATTCCTATTGTTAGTGGTTTGTTGCAAGCAGCTTAACATCATCAATGAACAAGAGATAATTGGTATTGTAAGTGCCTGACTTACATGTATTGTCACTTTTGTTATTTATCATCGAGTTTGTGGCTCAGCGTTTCCATAGACAACACAAACAACAATAATAAAAAACGCTTCTTGTAAATTCTTCTTTCAATCTTATAGCTCATGATTTTTTCTTGCGATTTTGATTATCAATACTTTATTTTTAATTATTACACTATTAATGTTAGAATCTAATCAGGTAAATTAAGGTCTTTATGCATTTCAAATGAGCTTGATCTTGAATAATTTAATTTTATAAAATAAATCTACGTCGACTTCAGACTTTTTCATACTCTTATTTATGTGAAAATTGAGTAATGACTGCCTTTTTGCTCCTTGCATACTTCATACGGCCTCTAAACAGTTCTTTGAAAGCAAACCTGCCTTTCTACTTCAAGTTGAACGAATCTCGTCGCACAATTTTTTGTTAATCTATAGAGGTTGGACATACAAGTAAAAGGCCCGAGCCAAAACCATTTACAGTATTCTTTTCGGAATCAAATAATTAGGCCGGTAATAGAACTAATTAGCGTAAAATGTACACTCTAAACATATAACCTTCATTATATCAAAAAAATATTTGTGAAGGGTTGTTAGTTTTTTGATCAATAAATTGCAAATACTATCGATTCTAGCAGCTTTTCAATTGGCAAGCCAATTAATCATATTTACAAATTCATCAAGTTAGAAAACACGATCTGATGATCATCTAATACAAAGAGAATCAAATAATGATCATACCTGACGTATATTTATTTTTGTTCCACATTGTAGGCCAAAAACTCACAATTTCATCACGAATAAAAAAAGCTCGAATTCAATTCGCACAGATAACCCTCAATAAAATGGTATTCAGAACAGCTCAAACATACGATCCTCTCTCCTGAATTGCTTCCTACTTTCATACATCGTAATTTTTTTCACGTAACTCACAAATACTCATTCCTCTTGACTAAAGCCTCGCGACGATCATTTACACCGCTAAAGTATAAGTTAAAATATCGAATGATATTACTGAACCATTTGTTACTAATGTGGAAAACTTTTCTTTGCTAAGAGTCTTCACGAGAAGTTCTTTGAAAGTAGTAAGATATAAATTTTACCTCCTATGTTTTTGTTCTAAGCGGATCTAGGCTTTTTTATATGCGTTTCCCGTCATAGCATACTCGTGCTGCGTCCTTAATGATTTAATTACATGAGACCCTACATATTCTCTGGCTACTCGATTAATGAGGTCTAGAAATTTATTGTTACCGATTCAGTTAAATTCTTTCTACTTCAGACCACCACTTTCTGAATTACCTATTTCCTAGATTTCTTTGATTTAAAGTAAAATTTATCTTTCAGGTTTGTATACAAAGTGTTATCGTCAAGAGGCATGTATTATTGAGTAAGAAGCGAATACATGTCGTTATTCATTCTCTTCACAGTTTACGTCTCTTCCCGCCTCATTTTTACCAAGTTTTTTTTAGGAAATTCAGTTAAGCATCGGTCGAATTTCTACTTATCTTATATAAAGCACCCTTCAGTAATTTTGTCGCATGCTTTCAAACCTTATTCCAAAAATGAAATTCATGTGAATTCTTATGAACCGGCTACTACTTAATCTAGTATTGTCCGCAGTGCCATAAACCGGTTACATTCGGAAATGGTACAGAACAAGGATTTGTGATGCCGCAATATAAATTACACGCAAATACTTTAATCGGAATTGAAAGTGACGTACTGGGTGAGTGTTTGATGCCAAGCCCCTATTTTCCGTGTTATGTCATCCTTGGCTTCATCGTGTATGTGCTATTTTTGTGCAAAAATAGAAAGGTAGACAATTTTCTAGTAAGGTTTTCTTACTGTTTTGCGCTATTTTAATATCATTTTTTTACCATTTATGCGTCGTAGTAAATCTATATTTTATTATATTCTTGTTTTTCGCTACCAAAGTTTTTCTTTATAATCCAAGTGAAGTAAAATAATATACTTATAATAAATTAATATAAGTTTGATATAGATTTCTTCTGTTGGCTTCCACAAGATGTTTACTAACAGATAAACTTATGATGATTTACTTAAAATTTTATTGAGTCTTTAGAAATATTAATAATTCGACGGATAAATTCATAAGACATTTTGGAAGTTCTACAAGCGGGTATAAATCAGAAAACATAGTTTATAAAAGAATTTTAACGTCTGCATTCTATTCTTATGTATTATTTTGGTCAAATATTTGTTTGCATTGCTATTTTATTATACAAATTTTACCAAAATTTTACATTAATCATATAGATTGTAAGATTATAACGCGATTATTACTTTGAAAACCCGCGATATATACTTCTTTCCGGTTTTTAAGCTCGTTTTAACCCTGAATTATGTAAAACCATACCTTCGAGCTTGCTTTATAGCTCGTTTATTAATATCTGAAATCAAGGCGGTCACAAGTCAGAATCAGAAAAAAAAATTTAAACACTCCAAACTTGGCTAACATATGTTTAAGAAGCGCCAGGTAATTCCTCATCGCTTTTTGATAACCTGAAAATATTTTTATATAAAAAGTTGTAAAGTTGGAACTTTAGAAAATCTTGTTTCAAGCTATTCTAAAATTAATATACTTTGATTGTCACTAAAATTTTATGATAAATTAAGTTAAAATGTAAAGTATAGCATTTTAAGTTTATAGTGCAGTTTCAAAGCAAATAATTAATTATAGGACGTGGTTGTTTGAGTTTCCAATGGTCAGGATTGTTCTTTGGCCACAGAAACAATCTAAATCAATAATTTTTATGGAATTTGTCAAAGTCAATACGTACCGATTAGTTTAAACACAAACAAGCTCGAGGCAAGCAATAAAACTTAAATTTCCAATAATATGGTTCTGAAGCGGGTTAGACGATAAAAAAATTTTGTAATAGCTTTCAAAAATGCTAAAAATCAAAATTTTTGAATTCTTGCTTTATAAAATCTAACTGTTAGTTAAATTTAAATAAAAATCTGTATTAAGTAAATATATTGACTAAGTTTCGCGCTATACGAAAAGAAAAACAGCACTTCTTTCGTTATGATGCCAATATTCATGATAAACCACACAAATGAAAAGTTCTTCATACCGCTGATATTATATTAACAAAAATATTTTTAAATAGGGGAATCTAATGAACTCATTGCCGCAAATCATTGCCATCAAGCTACATGATACAAATAATATTATAAGATACAATATATTACAATAAGGTATATTAAGATAGAATAGAATACGACTGGCAAATAAATATTTTTACTCACTTTATAAACCTAGTGGTTGTTTATTTAGATCAATATTTTTTTTATCGTTTAAGATACCTTAAATATCTAATTATCTTAAATATTTATCAAACGTAATATCTAATTCCGTAAAGAAACACCCAATAATATTGAATTTATCCACATTTTTTTTACTTTAATTAACAATAATTTATTATCTTTAATATTACGTTTCACAGCAAAGTCCAATGTATAAAAAATTAGATAAAACATTGTTTCAAGTTTATTCTTATAATTATGTTCAAAAATATGTATAAAGACAACGATATGACACTCAGTCTTGTAGAATTATTCTGTGTTCGCAAAGTATTTGACTGTACGACCCTACAAAGATTTAAAAAAGATATTTTATTACCGAATTTGTATTTAACTAGAGTAAAACATGTAAAAAAAGAAGATTTATTAAATGAAGCCCGCGAATCTTTATATGGTATAAGATTAGAAGAAGCGTATATTTATGTGTGTATATATGAAAGACTATCTACATGTACATTAGCAAGGTTAAAGAGTATATTATACTTATCTAGAATTATGGTAGCCTATGATTATAATCATTATAGCACAGTGTTTCGCGTATTATATCCTGATTTACATGAAAATATGTTCAAAGATTGCAAATTACTATTTAGAATCCAAGAACTTGTAAAAAATTGCAACGGAGATACTTCTAGGTTGGAAATTATAGATATTTTACATGTTGTTACAGAAGAAGTACAGCTGAATTGTATACTTGCTGAAGACGAACTTGCGTATTATTCTTTATTACATGATATACTTGAAGAGAAAACTGTGAACATGCCCAATATATTTGATTATATAGATCCTGTAGAATATTATAGTTTGTATTTAAATGTGACAAGATTTAATTAATATGTATGACTATCAATATTTTACTTCACTATCTCACTTAATATTAATATACTAGTTATTAGAATAATTATGAGAGATTATTAAATATTTTTTTATAGTTTATAAATTATATAATTAATTAAATTAAATGTTTGAATCAAATGTATTATAAGTAACAGAATTGTTAATAGTTCGTGGCAAAGATTAAAACCATATCAACTTAAAAGACATATATCCCCTACCAATAAATATATCTAATAATCTATCTTAAGTTAAAAATATGGATTATTAGATAACTTTGTGGACAGTCTAAGTTGTACACACTGCTTCAATACCTATGATATTAACCTACCTTTATTAATACTCTCTATTATAACACCCTTCTACCACATCCTTTGACACAATCACCCTTCTAACCCCACTCATATAATTATCACCCCAACCAACATCTATACTCTCTATAACCACCAAGGCTTTATTTATTACCCTTTTTACATTTGTCCTTTAAATATCAAGAAATGGAAAATATATTCACAAATAAAGACCTTTTAATTTATATAAGAAAGAAATTTGATACAAACATTTCCGAGACACAAAGACTTGCTTGTCTGTTTGCCGCTACACAAAAAAACCTATCGCCTGACACATTTGGACTAGAAATATGGATTATGTATATAACTATGCTATCCTGTACAGATGACTGGTGTGACATAAATAATATATTTCAAGTAATTAAACGAGATTATTATAAATATACAAAATATTGGAAAGAATATTTCTTGTTTTGTAAGAAATGTGGTGATAAGGTGTTTTTTAAGGCTGTTAAACAGAGTAAAGCTTTTCTTGACTCTAAGGAATTTAACAGTAAAAATGAGATATTAAATATTTTAGAAAATATAATAAATAACAGGGATGTAGATAGTGATATAGATAGTGATAAGGGTAGTAATTATAAGGGTGATAATAGAGATGATAATAAGGGTATTGATACTTGTAAATATAACGGTGATACAGTAATGGATAACGGTACTTGTAAGGATAGGGGTGATAGAGTAATGAATACTTATAATTCTAAAGGTCATAAAGAAAGTAATAATGAGTCTTATAACAACAACATGTATTACAGAAATATAAAATATAAAAATGCAGCTTTAAATGCATATTCTAAAGACTGTAAAATAACAGATAAAACTTATAACGATATTAATTATATTTATAACAGTGTAAAGGAGAATTATAAGGATAATAATTTTAAGGGTGAAAATAAAGGGAAGAATTTAAAAGGGAATGCATGTAATATTAACAACCCTTTGAATAATAAGATAGGTATTGCTGATATTAACACCCCTTTAAATAATGATATAAGAGTTTCTGATATTAACACACCTTTAAATAATGATATAAGAGTTTCTAATATTAACATCCCATTAAATAATTCTAAGAATCATGGTAATATTAAGACCCCTTTAGTTAATAATGTTAATATACCAATAACTAACACCCCTTTAAATGTTCATATGAAAGTACCTATCTCTAACACCCCTTTAGTTACTAATATTCGTAAAAATAATTTTAAGGAAAACCAGCGTGGAATACCTGTTTCCGTAGACATAAAAAACCCATGTGATTTAAACATAACAGCAAATCTGAATGCATTACAGGGAAAAGTACCACAGCAAGAATATGACAACACCATATACTACATAGATAACATGTCTCTAAAAGTAATACGCCAAATAAAACGAGGAGGAAGTTCTGTTGTATACCAAGTACTCTGTAACAAAGAAATATTTGCCTTAAAAGAAATAAAAATAACCGACAAAAACGACAGTCTTTCTAAAGAATATAAAAATGAAATTTTTTTACTACAAAAATTTAAAAAAAGCAACGAAATAATTAAACTTATAAATTATAAAATAACAGACACAAACATTTTAATTTTACTTGAGTATGGCGAAACAGACTTGTCTGATGTAATAAGAAATACAAAAAAACTTTCAATAAATTTTATTCGATATATTTGGGAACAGATGTTACTGATTGTTGAAAAGGTACATGATAGTAGGATAGTGCACAGAGATATTAAACCAGCCAATTTTGTTTTTGTCAAAGGACATCTCAAACTTATAGATTTTGGAATTTCTAAAATAATTCGGCCTGAAACTACAACGGTTTTTAGTGAAAATGCTGCAGGTACTTTTTATTATTTGGCGCCTGAAGTATTAAACAATAGAGATAAAAAGATCAAACGAAGTGCTGATATATGGTCCCTTGGGTGTATTTTATATGAAATGGTTTATGGAAATCCACCGCTTTATAATGAAAAACACGTTACTGATATTCTTTGTAGATTAAATGATTCTTCTTTACAATTCGAATACAAATTTATTAATGAGAGTTATGAAAGTGTCATAGATGTAATAAAAGGATGTTTAGTTTACCAACCAGAGAAGAGAAAGAGTCTTAAAGATTTAATAGATATGAGATTTTTAAAAATTACATGAAAAATATTAAGAATATAAATTACCAACAAGAGAAGAGAAACAGATTTCAAATTTAAAGTAAATTTTAAGCAGTTTCTTAAATTTATTATAAATATTTACAGAATTTAACAGTTTATTTCATTTTAAAAAGTTTCCTTCAAATTTTACATTCATAGATTTTAAATTTTAATAAAAATACATTTAAATGTAATTTTTTATATATTTAATTACTTTTTAACACTTTATATCTTTTTTTATTCTTTTTAATATCTATTATTACATTTTTTTATCACATTTTTACTTTTTTATCACATTTTTACTTTTTTATCACATCACATATCTTCTTTATCATTTTATATATTTTTTTTTATTATTTTTTGAAATTTTTATTAGTTATATTCATTTCATTGTATTACAAGATATAAAAGTGTATGAGACAATGTACTGAATATAAATATTCTTATAAAATTTTATATTCCTAATATAGTTTTGTTATATAATTTATTATTCCTAATATAGCATTCTTATAAAATTTTATATTCCTAAATATAGTTAATTAATTATAATCTGTATTTTTAGCGTGAAGAAGTAGTTATTTCCGTTTTTTAATTCATATATAATTTTAAAGAATAGTAACGAAATTAATGATATTTTATTGTTATAAAGAATATTTAATATTCAACATAAGAGAAATTATTAACGATTAAATGAAAATTTAAATAAAAGATCATATTCAAAAGTTACAAAAATGTTAAGATTTTTTAAAATTACTTTTATTTGTAATATAAGAAATGAATCTGTATTGGGTATTATTAATGTGATGTTAGGAAAAATTAAAATTGTTATTAAATTATTTTATGAAAGAAAAAATAGTATTTGATATTTATTGTAAATCAAACTCAGTATTGAAGTAAATTGGGGGGGGAATAGTAATTATTATGAATATAAAGTGTGATTGTTTTTTTGAAGTTTAATTAAAAATTATTTTATTTGAATTATTAAAATGTGGAGGGAGGATAACCACATAAAAAACTTTCTGCTTGGCAATGAGTGTTTGAAACTGGTGTGAGGTCATTGTTTGGATTTTTGGTGAGAATAAAACCACACTACATCTTTGGTTGTTCCATGGGAGTTGTTATGAGGAGGGGAGGTCTAAGAGATGGAGAAACTTTTTCTACAAATTTATTTGTAGTTTTTTATGTAACCAGATTGCAGACCGCAGCTGAACATGTAGGTAATTGCCATGTAAAAGCATGGAAACTTAGCCTTGCTCACTCTGGGTAGAAGACTTAGCGCCTGGGAGATATAAAAATAAAAACCATTAAAAGCCGGGAGAGCTAAGTAGCCGGTTATACCTGTTGGTATGACATTGCAGTGTCTAGGTGGACCCCATGTAAATCTCTGAAATATATCTTAGCTAGAAGTTTATTGGGTTCAGAAAGTGTAGAGTAAGTGGGAATGCTGCATAGTCTTGGGGGAGCCCAGGAGGGGGGGCTTCGGCCTTCGATCACACTCCATGCAACGGACACTAACGAACTCCGGGCAACTGCCTCGCATAGTAAACCGGTTCTACACACCTGGTAGATGAAAGGCTTTGGGACGTAGGTATCGCAGGGTTACCGATGGAGTGTTGGGGTACAGTCATTTATGTTAAACCTAGAACTGCGTTAATGTCATGAAAACAAATATAACACTTGCCACTATTTTAAAAAGATGTGATACTTTTAAATGAATAATGAATTATTAAATAAATACTAAAAAAATTTAATTAACTCTTACTGATAAATAGATTATAACTAAACTATTATTTAATTGTTATTAAATAAATTCAAAAATGTAGAATTTTTTTAGAATATTATTAGGTATTTACTTTTTATATAATTATTTCAATATTTTAAATTAAGAATAGAATAATACAATTAAGTCAGGTATTAGGAATATTTTTAATTAGAATAGTTGTCTTGAATTTTTTTGTAATTCATATCAACATTCATGTGTGAAAGTATAGTTTTTTTCTGATTTGAAATGTCTTTTAACTTTACCGGACCAATATACTAATTATATTATACAAATGGATTATGAATATAAAGAAAGGAATACCCTTTTAATTTAGCTGATTAATACCGACTAAAATTACTTTGATAAATGTGTTTGATATCTTAAAATAAATATTAGAAACATATAGATTTGGATAAGTTAAGTAAAGATATAGAGGATTTTTTGAAATGAGAATAAATACGCTCAAATTTTTAGAGCATAGAATAAAAATAAGAATTGAAATTATTAAAAGTAAATTATAGGTTTGTATAATGTTATTATATTAAAAATATACTGCCCGATTGGTTTAGATATTAATTTATATTAAATTTCAATATGTTTATTTAAACATTTGTTTAAACTAATTATTTTCATAACCAATACATTTTAATGCTTTATGTAATGTATTTACATTCGCTAATGCGTTTTCTTATCTTTATCCTTTTGTCTCGCCGTGAATTTTTGATTAAATAGCTGCAATATGTTCCATAATAAAAATCTTAGATAAATTGTATTCTTTTTATTTTGCATGAATTGTTATCGTTTTATGCTTTCTAGAAGTCTCTGTATGTAAGTCAAATATAAGTTGTGAATCGATGAAAAGGCAAAAGTGGTATTGTTGTTGTGATTAATTACATCTTAGAATCGAAATTATCTTATTCTATTTTTAAATATATATAAATCTTTTGTATATTAGATAGCTGGGAGTTGTAAGTTGTTACAACGGAGAAAAAAAATCTAATCACATAAAAAGATAGGACAGTGACGCGTTTAGCACGTGAAAGATAAAGAATGTTCAGTAAGACAGAGGATTAAAAGTTTAAGAGTTTTAAACAAATTTTTGAATCTGATGACGGAAAGACCAAGTGAATTTATTTAAATATAAACCGACACAGATAGGTGCGTTGCAAAGAGATCACACAGGCTGTATATACAAAGCAACGAATTTGCTTCAAATTTAAAAAAGAATTCCTATGTTTTTTGAGTTGGTAATGTAAGTCTATCAAGCCCGTTTTGGTTAAAACTGACTCATTTCTTCATAAAAAAGAAATCATGAAATAGTAAAACTTTGATTGTGGTTTGAATGAGCTTGTGGTTTTTAAATTAATCCAGCGAATCTTGTACGTTTTTAGTCATATTTAATGTACAAAAAGATCTCGATAGTCGTATGCTTAATAAGTATTGATTTTGAACAAATATGAAGTAAATCTACAAATATTTTTTTTATTGCGCCATAGCTATACAATTCGATTATAGAGGCTCCAAGATAAAATCTTGTCTGGCTTTAAAATTAAATTTAAACTCGGAAATTAGGTATCCAAAGGGAGAATGAGCCGATTTGATAACAAATATCGTTAAAAGATAGCTGGTGAAAAGTTACTTGAAAGCATAATAAAAGATACATTTTGATTTCCTATGTAATTAATGAATTGCAAAATTATATATTATAGGGTTTTTCGATCAATATAATAATCCTTGCAACCAATATAATAATTTTTCGATCAATATAATAATCCTTGCAATCAATATAATAATTTTTCGATCAATATAATAATCCTTGCAATCAATATAATAATTTTTCGATCAATATAATAATCCTTGCAATCAATATAATAATTTTTCGATCAATATAATAATCCTTGCAATCAATATAATAATCCTTGCAATCAATATAATAATTATTTTTAAAAAATAGAAATTTAAAAAAAAATTTATAAAATAAAAATTTAAAAAATAATTCATTCATTATAAAATTAACTCCCATGTCAAATTCTTTTTCAGGTAAAAATACCAACGAGAAAAATATTATTTTCATGTAGGTGAAACACCAGAATGTATAGAGTGCGAAAATGACAATTTTTTGAAGTGTCTTGTAGAAACATCGGGATCAAATGATGAAAATCTCTCCATACACACTATTCCAACTCTGAGGAAACAAAAAGTTTCTATTAATGATCGGGAACGCATAATTGAAAAGACATTAGAAAGCTATTCTATCTCCGTAATTGCCTCGATGTATCGAATAAATTACCAGACGGCTAATAGTATCGTTATACGATATTTAAAAACTGGCTTGGTATATGTCGATAAAAGAGGTGGTGATAGGCGCTCAAAGTTAACCATGGAAATAAAAGAGAGCTTACAAGCCTATGTTGATTTGGAATGTACAAAAACCCTGTATGAGTTGGCAGAATGGGTCAAATGTACATTTAATATTGATATGTCAACTAGTACAATTGATCGCGCACTAAGGAAGTTCCATTACAATCTAAAGCGTGTAACATTAGTACCTGAGCGTAGAAATACACTTTCGAAAATTGAGCTAAGAACCAATTACGCAACTAGTTTTCGTGAGTTGGAGGTTGATAACGATGACAAAAACTTTGTCTTTTTAGATGGAGTTGGGTTTGCAGTAGTCACACGCCCCAGTAGAGGTCGTAACATGAGAGGTGCATCTGCATACCTATCTGTAACAGCAGCTCGAAGTAGAAATATTTCAGTAGTCGCCGCAATGAACAAATATGGTATGATATACTATAAGATTCATGAGAGGGCCGTAAATGGTGAGGATTTCAAATTATTTTTTAAGGAGATTAATGAAAGCGTTCAAAGGCAAGGAATTTTGACTCCAATATTTGTAATGGACAATGCGAAAATTCATCACTATCGTGGATTGAATGATGATGAGGAAATTGTTTCGTATCGAATTAAATATCTTCCACCTTACTCTCATTTTCTTAATCCAATTGAGAATGTATTCTCAGTCTGGAAAAATAAATAATTCGAGGTGGTGCTCGTACTGAGCCTCAGTTGAGAATATTAATTTATGAAAAATTTAATGAAATCACGGGAGAACATTGTAGTTCTTTTTACCGTAAAATGTTAGGATATTTGCAAAAGGCCGAGGTACGCAAATGATTCTTGAGTAATAATAAATCTCAAGTACTATTTATAATTTTATTTTTTAAATTTTTATTTTTTAATTTCTATTTTTTTAATTTTTTTTTAAATTTCTATTTTTTAAAAATAATTATTATATTGATTGCAAGGATTATTATATTGATTGCGAGGATTATTATATTGATCGAAAAATTATTATATTGATTGCAAGGATTATTATATTGATTGCAAGGATTATTATATTGATCGAAAAATTATTATATTGATTGCAAGGATTATTATATTGATCGAAAAATTATTATATTGGTTGCAAGGATCATTATATTGATCGAAAAACCCTATATATTCAAAGAATTGGGTTGTAATCTGTTTTTTTGAATACTAGGTTCGAAAAAATAATTCTAGGACGAGTAATAACAAGACTCTAAACAGATACCCAGATAATAGTTATTGGATCACGAGTTAATATCCCGGAGTCAGATACTCCTTATACTATATGCAAACATTCAAAAAAGCATAAGAAGAAATTATTAGTAGCTTTTAAATAACTAAAAAATAAAATTGCTTATAATAATCCGAAAAATGCAAAGAGAAAGTCAAATATTACAGACCATCGAAAAAATCAGTAGAGACCATCAGCAAAAAATGCAAGAAGTTTGTCTATTAGACTTTTTTTGCTTGTCTAAAACGATTTCGTATTCAAACCAGCTGGTTAAAATGCAAATCTTCACCTTTTTATACATTGAATTTGCTTTTACACAACATCTATTCAAATTGCAACAAAAATAGGCCAAAAAGGTGATGCAGACATCGAGAACTGTCTAGGAAGGCGTAAAATTGGTTTGAAAATATATTTGGGGTTTTTACAAATAAAAATTTTAGTCTTTCTCATTTTTAAGTATACAAGAAAAATGTATTTAATTTTTCCATAAGTTGTTGCAGTAAAACTTATAACTCTATAGGAAATCAAGATTTGCTGTTCGCAATCTTTGAGAGATGCAAATAACACCAAATAAAGATATAAAAAAGAAAAAAGGCATAAGGTATGAGAGATTATATTATAAATCCGAAGAAAAACTATATATATCTTGAACTTTACAACAGACATTTATGAATTCTATATACAGAAAATTTTTGAATGTAATAAATGTATTAATTTAAAATTAGTTTTACACTTCATTTCAAACAGAAAAGGTTTAAAATATGGTCGCGATACATACTTCAGACAAATTAATTTCATTTGAAAAAAACAAGGATCTAAATAAATATAAAAGTAATAAGATAGAAATTCGCTGAGTGGAACCTTTGGCCCTTTCCGCTAAACCAACGTTAGTAATTATTGGTGAACGTGTTCTGATTTCCTAAAGTAGGGCTCTATAAAGAGGCATATTACTACCAAAAATAGATTTTTTGGCAGTTTAATAAGTCATTCTTTCATCAAGCTAAGAATATACTGTACTGATTCACTGCAAGCCTGAAATTCAACAGATTTGAGGATACAAATAGAAGAATTACGAACTTACACAAAACAAAATATCCAAGCCTAGAAATAAATGATCACTTTTGGAACATAGAACGTAAGAGGCTTGACAAGGAAGACAGAGGAACCTGTCAAGGCAATAAGTGAAAAAAAAAGAAATATCTCGCGGTTAATGAAGCCAATATGAAAGACCGGGAGATGAAATTTAACATTAATTCAATTATATCCTGGTGTAGGGAACAATCAAGAAGCCAAACGTGAGTTAAATTTCAGATTCACTCAGATGAATACAATACTATATGTAAGAGAAAATTATAACTGAAAAAATAATACCTTAAAATTAGTAGGATAATCCGAAAGGATTCGAATAAAAGTCTATGCGTAAATAAAGACGATCGAATTGAGAACCGGAACAAATCTAGAACCAAATTCTACAAAAATTCGAATAAACACCACAAATAATAAGATATCGGAAGAACAAAATAGAAAGTACAACAAATTAGAATACGCAGAAAAATGATGGTCTGCATGATTAAGAATTCAGAAATAAAAATTTGCCATGAATATTTGGCTTAGGCTAGCAAATGACATGATTATCCCTAACATAACATTTAAACAAACAAGGTGAATAAGTATACCGAGTAGAGCGCTCTAAGAGAGAAAAATAATTAATCTTTACATATCTGTAAGACATGAAAGATTGTAAAAAATTTAGAAGCCTAAAATAATAACAGTCCTCAAAACTGGAAGCTACAAACACCTATTATATCTAAGAGAATATTCAATACGCTAAAAGCAGCTAGAAGAAAAAACGCAGGAAAATGAATGCATCCAACGAAAAAATATAGAAACTGGGATAAAATTCTAAAGAAACCAAACTTGTTTCTGATTCTTAAGTCCAAAAGACAAAAAGGGTTGTGGAAAGAGCCTAAATTAAGAACCTGAAAGAACACGGAATATATTTAAAACAACGATTCGAACACATTAAGGCAGTTTAATGAAAGTTCTTGCCTTAAAAAAATTTTAGACGACAAGATTATGATCTATAATCCAAATCTTTAAACAAAAATTAAAGAAAATATAAGTAGATGAAGCCGTATTTAATGCTCAGAGCAGAGGAAAGCTACCAGGATTACATGAATAAAGCCCAGGGGGTAAAAACCGGAGCAGAGAAAGAAAACTTGACAGCCTATAAAGAGTTTGAAAGGTTATCCTGTGAATATTTTACATAAAATAGAAGAATCTTTACAAGAACGAAATTAAAATTTAAAATTTCCAAACGAGAACTCATAAACTAATTAACAGATGAAAAAAAGAATCTCCAAGAAATATAAGATTGGTTATGCCATGATGTACAAAGTAATTTTGAAGTTTAATGTCAACAGAAAAATTTAAACCCGAAGGAAACTACATTGGTACTATTGAAGAGCAAAAAAAGTTTCAACGTACAAACTAAATAGCCAAAACTCAACTCATTTTAGCTTTAAGTGAAATTAGATTCGGCTATTATGGATATGATATAGCAAAAAGTTCTAAAAATGCATGTACGAAGACGAAGAGACCATTTTTTGACACGTTTAATAAGAATAGCATTCAAACAAGTGTCTATACCGAGAGAATATGCGAAAACTGTAAAAACATTCATGCATGAGAAATGAGATGCAGAAATCGTCAGAACCACCGAGAAGGATATGCTTTGTTAAATTTGAAATCTACACAAGGAAACAATTAGAAGAATAAAGAGACCAGAGAACATTTTGAAATAGAGAAATACAGCTTCTGAAGCAACCACAGTATCCAGGACTTATATTTAGAATAAAAGCCTACAATAAATTTATGGAAATTAGTATTGATTTATTTGCCGCTAATTTATCCAGAAAAAACATCCAGATGCTCGGTTTTGCGTAAAAGAGCATTTACTCGAAAACAAACAACTATTTTCGCCAAACAGATTTAAGTTCACTAAAAAATTCAAAGGAGTATGTCTTAAAAACACATTAAATTAAAAAAAATTACCTTTACCGGGCGTAACCCAAGATTATCTAGCACCAATTGATTCATTGTTCTATTGACCACACAATGAAGGAAAAATAAGGTGGAGAAATACAGTTTAAGTATCGAAAATGAGTATTGAAAATATTTAAATATACGGTTTAGTATAAGTCGGTGCCGAGTTCTAAATCCAATGGTTCAAATTAAGATCCGCGAGAAAACCTCTAAATATAATTGATAGAGCAGAGAGAATAATTATAGAAGACAAATAAACCATAACGGAAACAATTAAGATATCTAGCCGAACCCAAAGCTCAATTAAAATAGAAAAACTTCTTTAAAACCAGAAAATAGCTTAAATTACCTGAAACATTTCTTGTTCCGATTTAAGACACGAGGAAGTTCTCATGCCTGAATAGCGGCAACTTAAAGATTATATAAAGCACATCACCTAGTCAAGCCTTTTTAGATAGGAAAGAGTTATTTAATTAAATCAAGATGTTTCACTAATTTTCGATCCAAATTTTTACTTTGACATATATATAAGTCTTAAGCCTTTATTTTTGAAAGTCGGCAGGCAACAAAGCGATTGAAATTATGTTTCTAAAATACATCATAGGAATATCTCGATGATACCTATTAAGATACTAGAAATTCAGACAGAACCATCCAACGAATCTTTTAGAAGATAGACAGTGAAATTCCGGGGTTTCAACATCGCAGCAGAATTAAAAAAATCAAAGAATTATTATAAAGAACATTTAAAGCAAAATACGTAGGAAACCCCAAATGATAGACCTATGATGAAATGTATTGACATTTTAAACTTTATTTCTTAACAGCAGAATAAACCCGGGGAGTTAAGCGCATTAGTCAACGAATGTTTTCTTTGTCGTTCCATCTGTTCCGACCCAATATTTAGAAGCCCAGATGATAAAATAATTTAACAGTAATTTCCTATTCAAAAATTTTCTTCTATTCTTTTTTAACCAAAAGCACAAAACAGGTTAAATTAGAGTAATCAGAATGTTTTTCTTTGAGGAAATCGAAATATTCATTAGAATTTTTAAAAATAACGGAAATAAATTCGGAATTTGTTGCATATTTTCGAATATCCTATATTTTTATTATTTGTTTTTTTTAAATTTTAATTTTCGACAAAGAGCATCTAAAGGCAATACAATATTACTGGACTTTGAGCTCGTATCCACGAACTTTCTTTTACATTCCTAAGAAAAATCCCGAAAATTTTTCTAAACATCACTATCGTAGCTATAGTTTCCTAACATTTTCAATAAAAATTTTATATTCACACCTAGTCTGTTCCTCGTAGATTTTTAAGTCGTTCAGTTTTGGATTATTTGCCGTTCTTTTGCATTTCCTAAATAAAATTTAGAATATTTTTTAATTAGCATATTCTCCTCCTTCTGTTTTATTTACTTTCAATTTTTCAGAGCTTCAGCTCGGCATTTTATGTTTAGACTGTTCGCTTTCTACCTCTTTTTATTCAATTCTGTCTTTTTTATCGAAGAAATTTATCCAGAAATTGAATTTTCTTTGTCTGAAAACACTGTTCTTTTAAATATATGCTGTATTATTAAATTTATTTATTCTAAAAATTCTTAGTCATTTTTATTAAAAATCAGTTCATTTAATCAAGAAGTAAGATCCATGAAGCTATTCAGGCAATATTTGTGTTATGCAATTATTATTGAGAATATAAATATATTACACAGAAGAACGGCAAAAAGCAATAATTGTATCAAAAGTTTTTTTATGCAACTGTAAATTCTTAGAAAAAAATCAGAATAAATTAATTGATTTTTTTTTCACAAATGGAAATTTATGGAAAATGAAAAAAACAAATTTATCATGTTATTCTTAATAAATACAAAATCTGGAAACAATTTTAACAGAGTTTATTTCAAATATCTTTTTGAAACGAATAGAATCTTTTTATGTGTTTTATGTTCAGTTCTACTCACTATTATTTGTTGTGTAAGTTTAATGAACAAATAGAAAGCGACATATCTTAATTAGAGCACGCATCTTGGTGTATTATATTCTTTTAACCAATTAAACATTTCGAGGTGAGTTGTCGTCGTCGTTAGAACATTACTGAATTATATAAATGATTATTCAAAACCTTCTAAAATAACAAAAAATGAAACTTAAAACTAGAAAATAAAAGAAAATTCAAAGCATTTAATGGTGATTGGTTCAAATCATGGAATTCTAATAGGCTGTTTTAATATACTCTCTTCACTGTTTACTTTTATGCCAAATAAATGATTAATCAATTTTTAATGACCAGAATAACAAATAAGAAAAGTACTTTGAACACATTTATGCCGTTTGCTCTTATTAAAGTTTTTTTTTGGTAACACTCATAACTTTTCGAAGAAATATTTATTTTTTTCAATTAATATTACCATATATTTCAATCTAGACTGTTTTCTCCTCTATGCATCAAATAACAAAATAAGACTCGTGTTATAAGTTTTCTTCTACATATATTTGCCTAAAGCGGGGTATAGAATATACTACTTTAAACATACATATAATTTGCTTGAAACCCAATACTTAAGAAATTTTACAAACTCTCATACAATGCCAGTTTAAATGACACATGCACTGCCTTCTTCCAAACCCTTATATACTTTTATAAGTTTTACATTAGTTCTGATATAAGTACGCTGGTTAAAGATTTTTTAGATTAAAAGACGCTTATTAATTAACAATTAATTATAATTTTGAGTACGCGTATTTTTCATTTCTTCATTGACAATGAAAATCAATGTTTTGATCTGCGTTGCCACTGTATTTGAAAAAAAACACGTTCAGTTTTTTTACTTCCTAATTGTTTCTGGATATATATATATAATGAGTCTATTATAGATATTTCAAATAGTAAAACTGTCGCTTTGTTCATCAAAATAAATGTCAAAAAAGCCTGTAATATTGTTAAATTGTATTATAAGTGGAGTTTTGATTGTGAACAAGTCGCGAATGTATTTTAGAATATTTAAGCGATTCATTCCTATGGCATAGCTTTATAAATTTTAAAAAAAATCTTAATGATTCAAAATTATACGAAACTAAATTAGGCTTTTGATGAAAGTCGGAGGAATTTTGTTTAAATTTCTACCCTTAAATAACTGATATCAAATTAATAAAGTTAAATAATTTAAAATTTTTACGATTTAAAATAATAGAAAGAAAAAGTTGAGAGCGAAAATATAAAAAATAAAAGACCAAAAACTGTAAACAACGGACATATTGCAAGATAGATTAAATTGAGCGATGTAGATGTAGCAACAATATCTTACAGACTTCGACTGACCATCCACCTACCACCAGGCAATAGTTGCCAGACTAAGCCGTTCTACCCGTTTAAAACCATACAGTCGTCCCCCTGTCCATATTCGTCTGCGTTTAGAGCTTCCAAGATCATGGAAAACCGCAATACAGCAGCTATTCCCGAACGAAACCGACTGTTAGAATTACATTCTATAGATGACTCTGTCATAGACATGGAGCAAGAAACGACTAGATATGCCATTCTTGCGGTGTAAATGATGTTTGGGAGGATGCCCAAAAATAGATGGTCAGCAATCCTTAGGTACTATAATAGCAAATAGTAGCGAACTGCTAGAATCGAAGTGTTAAAAAAAATAAAAGAAATGAAGCAGAAAGGAATTGAGAGCGACGTAGAATCGCCACTTGTCTCACCGAGCTATGTAATTTGTTTGGTACTAAATTCCATATTAAAACGAGAGAGAAGTTCTAGGTAAAAACAAGAAACTTACGGAGGAAAAATCGAACATATAGTGATCCGAACTAGAAAGCGTCTAAGTTTATTTGATAGTGAAGTTTTGAACCCAATAAATCAAATAACTGGCGAATATGCTATATCCTTGTATCTAAAACCGTACTGATGCATCTAGAATCATTTAGGCAGCCCATGGATACTATAATGAGGTGACACGTAAGGTAAAAATCAGATCCGCTTGGATGAAAAACATAGAAAGTAAAATTTCTAAGCCATAATTTCCTCGTATCCTTCGTGAAAGCTCGTAGCTAGGAAAAGCTCTGCTCTTAAGAAACGAAAGTCTCAAAAAATCATGCGAAATTCAAAATTTTACGGTGTAACTGATCTTTCTAAAGTTTTAGTTAAGAAGAATGTGTCTTAAAATATCCACAAAAAAAATTAAGATGTATGAGAGTAGGTAGCAATTCCGAAAAAAAATAATACGATGTACGAGTTATTCCGAGTTCGTTCTTATCTTAGGTTGCTTGAGCGTTGCATTCGAGCATGTGATCAATTGAAACGGAATTTTAGAATTATTGTCTAAAAAGTAGAACAAAGAAGATAAACTAGTTACTTAGGAAAGGGTTTAATGCCCTTTGCGTCGATTTCTCATCAGATCACGTTTCCTTTGCTTGAAAAGCTTTAGATATTATCAACTTGCTTCGTAACCGAAGATGCTTGAATTGATAGTATTTAAATTTTCTACATCAAGAAACTTAAAAGTATTATAAATATCTTTATAATATTGTAAAAATCATATTTTAAGAAGGAACGCCTTAAACCGAATGGTATTGCTGCGAACTTACTTATCTGATATCCAAAAGTACAACGAAGACCGGTTCTGATTGCAGATTAATTACCCGTATGTCCACTTTTAAAAGCGAAAAACAAAACCTATTAAGTTTGTTTTACAATTAAAGAATGAAGGCGAGAATTACTTCAGAAAATCAGTTGAGAGCTGTTAGAGGAGTCTAAAGAGAGTAAAAAGGCGGGCCTGGAAATTTCTATTGATAACAATAATATGAAAACAATATAAAGCAACGTGGATTATATAAAAGGCTTAAATTAAGTATATTATACCTATTTGAGTAAATATACGAATACATTAATTTCCTGGATTGAATCATAAAATTATGCAGATAGAAATATAAAAATGGAAATTTAATATTTCACTGAGCCATTAAAATGAGAACAAGAAGATTGATAGAGAGATTTTGTCAAGAGATAGTCTGTCATCACTATTGTTTGTCATAAGATTAAATCATTGAGCAAAAAGCCTGATTGAAATACACAATTGGAAATACAAACGAAGAGGTATCATATTCGACCAACAATTTCTTGTTATTTGCTGAATTTAGGAACCTTATAAAGATGAAAAATTATGGAAAAAATCACAGAGGAGGTTTAAAGATTTATGCACAACATGTGTTTTGAGATCAATAGAGAGAATTCGATCACGAATGATCTGTGTAGTAAAGAGCCTGATACCTTTCTTAGGGAATGGATTTTTAGAAAAACTTTGGAATAATAGAAGATAACAAAGAAATCCCAACATTGGGAATTCTTTGGAAGTACGAAAAAATCTATAGCTAGAATAGAAAGACTTTTCCGCCTGAGATTGAATGCAATAAATTCATTGCTAGCCATCAATCAACATGCAATCTTTCTACTGAACCATTACATAGGCATAAATCGTCTTAAATAAGCCACTTCTTTAAGTTATATGAGGCAGTACATGTGATGTTGGTAAAGAATAAGATCACTTTCAGCAAGGGTGTAGAGAATATCTATACCTTCCCGCAAAAACCCGAAAGAGGATTAAATTATGCAGAAATAGAGGCGAAAATATGTTTTTACAACTCTTGGATATTAAATGAGAAATTTAAGGATATATCGATCAGAAAGAAGATCAGCAATAATAAAGGGTAAAAACAACTATAAAACTTGCTTTGTACTGATAAAAAGCTTTTTAATAATAAAATCCAGTTGGCAGAGGAAGTCAAAAAGAGGAAATTAGAAGTATCTCAACTAGCAGCGATTCAAATGAAATTATAATTTCGCATTAAAATATATGATTTAAAAGTAATTAATATTCCCATTGGTATTATACTTGTTAACGGTGGAAAGCCATTTTTCAAACTCATCAAAAGGCAAATAAAAAACGACAGTGACTTAGAGCAAAAATTTCTATTGAAACAATAAGAATTGGCTAAATCATGTAATGTTTCTAATGGAACTCTAAAAATTGCCATTCTTTCTCTAAATGAAATCATTTCAGCTGTTTTTTAGTTATACGAAATATACAGAATATTTCTTCAATACTTTTGAAAACTCTAAAATTGGAGTTCAAGTATAATTTATATCATTTAATGATTCAAAATTGATTTCTTATATGATCCCACTAGAGCAATGCATGGTTTTCCAGAAGCAACCACAACTGTTTCCATTAAATACATGTGTTCTAATACAAAACACCTCTTTTATTCCTTTGAAAGAATTAGTGACCCGAATAAATAGTTTAAGTAGAAGAAGCAGTTTTGGGCGGGAAAAGTATAATGGGGTCGTCTTACTAGTCAAATATCTGTATCTGAGCCATTACGAGCACAAAAATGAAGGGCTATATGCAAAACTTTTCAAATAGAACGTTTGATGCTGAAAAAAATGCTATTTATGATTTTTTCTCTTTGGAAGTATTTATACTCCGGTGCACGGTAAAACTTATTTATATTTAGAAAAAATCTAGATTTTTCTCAGTATTTTGTGAACAATTAGACAAATTTTGCATCATAATCAGGTTTGATTTCAGCCATAATGCAAAATTTATGGTGGCGAGTTAATAGTTTTAACCAAAACTAATTTTAATAGTAGGCTTAAGTTGGCAGATTACATTTAAGAATTTAATTTTGAAATAATTATTGATGTAAAATTCGAAAAACACTGTTCTGAAAATTATTGCAATTCTATATTATAGGGTTTTTCGATCAATATAAAAATTTTTGCAATCAATATTATAATTATTTTTAAAAAATAGAAATTTAAAAAATAATTTATTCATTATAAAATTAACTCCCATGTCAAATTCCTTTTTAGGTAAAAATACCAAAAAGAACAAATATGATTTTCATGTCGGTGAAACACCGGAATGTACAGAGTGTGAAAATGACAATGTTGTGAAGTGTCTTGTTGAAACATCGGGATCAAATGATGAAAATCTCTTCATAACCACTATTCCAACTCGGAGGAAACAAAAAGTTTCTATTAATGATCAGGAACGCATAATTGAAAAGATATTAGAAGGCTATTCTATGTCCGCAATTGCCTCGATGTATCGAATAAATTTCCAGACGGTTAATAGTATCGTTAGACGATATTTAAAAACCGGCTTGGTATTTGTCGAGAAAATAGGCGCTCAAGGTTAACTTTGGAAATAAAAGAGAGCTTACAAACCTATGTTGATTTGGAGACTACAAAAACCCTTATGAGTTGGCAGAATGGGTCAAGTGTACATTTAATGTTGATGTGTCAATTAGTACAATTGATCGCGCACTAAGGGAGTTCCATTACACTCCAAAGCGTGTAAAATTAGTGCCTGAGCGTAGAAATACACTTTCGACAATTAAGCTAAGAACCAATTATGCAACTAGTTTTCGTGAGTTGGAGGTTGATAACGATGACAAAAACTTTGTCTTTTTAGATGAAGTTGGGTTTGCAGTAGTCACACGCCCCAGTAGAGGTCGTAACATGAGAGGTGCATCTGCATACCTATCTGTAACAGCAGCTCGAAGTAGAAATATTTCAGTAGTCGCAGCAATGAACAAATATGGTATGATATACCATAAGATTCATGAGAGAGCCGTAAATGGTGAGGATTTCAAATTATCCATTAAGGAGATTAATGAAAGTTGTCAACGGCAAGGAATTTCGATTCCAATATTTGTAATGGACAATGCGAGAATTCATCACTATCGGGGATTGAATGATGATGAGGAAATCGCTTCGTATCGATTAAAATATCTTCCACCTTTCTCTCCATTTCTTAATCCAATTAAGAATGTGTTCTCAGTCTGGAAAAATAAAGTAATTCGAGGTGGTGCTCGTACTGAGCCTCAGTTGAGAATATTAATTTGTGAAAAAATTAATGAGATCACGGGAGAACATTGTAGTTCTTTTTACCGTAAAATGTTAGGATATTTGCAAAAGGCTGAAGTAGGGCAAGTGATTCTTGAATAGATAATCTCCAGTACTATTTATAATTTTATTTTTTAAAAATAATTATTATATTGATTATAAGGGTTATGACATTGATTGAAACAATTATGATATTGATCGAAAAATTAATATATTGATCGAAAAACCCTATAAATGAACGGGATATTATTTAAGCCTTAATATTATAATATGACTATTTAAAAATATTCGTTATTATAGGCAAAGGTTTTTAACCTTTTTCCCCTGAAATCATACATTCAGTCGATGGTGCTTAAGAAGACAGTTGGAACGATTCCCCCTATTCCACGAAGAAAACCTAGGTTGAACTAAATGCCGAAGAGAGTGTGAAAAGAGCGTACCGCAGTGTTAATAAGCGAGCCGAGATGTACGATAAATTAACGTCTCTTTTGAAACAAGCGATTAAAGAGTAAGATGGTGTTAATCTTTTAAAGCCAAAAATTAATGAATATTATATATTATATGGAGGAACCAAATTAGAAAAACTTACAATAAACATAACCGAAGACTCCGATTTAGAAGGAAAAAAGTTGGTGGTGCAAGAGCAGAAGAAAATATTAAAGTGTGAAAAAATACGGTTTTGCTTAGGGATTTATTGAATAAATTTTCCTGATTAATTATTTTTTCCACTTTTGCTTCTATAAAGTCTTACCAATATTTTCATATTTAAAATTTCCACTGTTTAAATTAGATTCTAATATTCTTTCTGCTCGGTTTTGAAGCATTGGTTACTAAAAATATAGATTAATTTTGTTGTTATTATATTCTGGTTCAAAATTGTTTATTTATTGCGTCTCCTTAGAAAATGCATTAATTATGGTAAGCAAATGTGAATAAGAACAAAGAAAAAATATTTTTTGATGAATCCTTCTATATAAATTGTATTTCTCTTACTTGAATCAAGCTTTTAAATTAATATACGAAAAAATGTGTATTCAAAGGAGAGAAAAAAAACTGTGAGAAGACAAATATATAAAAAAAAATATACACTTAAAGACAAATTTTTTTTATTTGGTAATGATTTTACTTAATTTCTTTTTAACCTTTTTTAAGTAAATATTTTTTCATATATTTTTATAATTTCTTTTTATTGTTTTACTTTGGTTTTTTTATTCTTTTTAAATTTTTTTGCGACCACAATGGTTTTGTTTTATCAAAATCTTTAAATTCTTTACAAAATAATTAATTTTTCGTTAAAAAAGGCATAGGACGAATTTTTTTCAGACTTATCCGATTTAGAAAGTGTGAGGATCTGCTGATTTAATTTGAACGGTGTAAAAGTCAATAATAGGGTACAGAATATGGGGGGTGAATCTTTATAAAATACTACATTTATTATGTTTTGTAACTTAGCATAATCAAGTGGAATAATTGATTCTTCTTATAATCAATCCTTCTTCGATGATTAAAATTAACTTGGTTTGTATTAATGCTATGAAACACAATGATAAGTACTCCGATCATTTCTGTAAAAATAAACTACTTTAATTTCGGGAAAAGTATATTTTCATAAGAAAATTTTAATTGACATTAGAATCATTCGAGAAGGAAACAAAACTTCATTCCTTTATATCGTAGTAATTAAAAATTGGCGTACAGATACAAAAGGAAGCGATAGAAAAAAAATATGAATGAAATACCGTAGTATTCAACTAGACAAAACATTGGTTAGAATCATAATATGAAATTTATAAAAGAATATAAATTTATTTACCTCATGGTAAAAATGACAAAAAACTGAGAGAAGAACATAAGCCCTGATAAAATACCGCTCTTTTACAATAACTACCGCATCTAGCTGATTATTAATCTTTTTAGTCTACAGTGAATTCCGTCGACACGCAGAGTTATTTAACTTTGGGATGCTGACAGAATTATGGCATTATGACTTCATTTTAAAAATTTAATGCAAACATAAAACAATAGCTGTAAAACTTTGTAAATTTCACAAAAATAAACTAAATAGTAGCAAAATGCTTCTACCTTGAACAAAACTTAAATTTAAACGGAAAACAAATATTTTCTATCAATGAAAATTTAATTCGGAAGATTTATAAACGATTTTTGGAAATCAAAAGAGCTGTAAATCGAGACAGGCGAATAAATTGTCAAAAACAAATTTCTTACAAAGGTAGGTTAAAAAACATCCTTTAGAAAATTATAAAGTTTACTCGACATAAGAAACGATATTTAATTTAAAATATTATTGAATACGCAAGAATTAACGAAATTTACTTATTGGTCGGTATTGAGAAGGAGTTTTTTTGCAATTCTTGCAAATATAAAGACACCTAAAAAATAATCGGCCAGGTTTATATAAGTTAAATTTAAATACCAAGAAATGAAATAAAAACCGGGAGAACTCTATATTCAATGTTTTTATACTAAATATTTATATAATAAACAGATTTAATTTACATACGAGAGAAGAAAATAAAAGTACAAAAGTCAGGGTTCCAAATCTGTTAAGAGAAATGAATCTCGAATCTATATGTGAAGTTTATCCATATAAGGAACCAAAAAAATATTTTTTAGTATATTTAAAAACCTTGATTCTTTTATTCTTCTGCCAAACATCCAATAGGGGTTTAATTTTTTTTCTTTATTTAAAACGTTATAAAGAAGAATTTGGTCAAGAATAAAATCCCAAGAAAGTCATTTTAACTATTGTAGAAATAAAACAGTTAAAACAATACACAGAGGATATAAATAATATGCCATCTGGGATTTGTTTTTATGGAAAAAAGGTTGCAAAAACAAAGAACTACGAGTTAATAAATAAAAAATTGTTTTATAAAGAAAGAAGAACGTTTACAAAGAAGCTTTTTCCAATGATTATTTGAAAGCAAATGTTATATTTAATCTACCTCATCTACTTGATCACAAACGAATGCAGGCAATGTATGAAAAATCGAAAATTCGATTCATCTGGTTCAAAATGAAAAAACTAATGAAATGTTTAGAAAAGATTAATCCGCAAGAGATAGCAATTTTTATGTCGCATCTCGCATATTACACCCATCGTATTACTAAATCCATGGCATATTGTGAAAATAAATTCTGTTGATCTAAGAAATAATGATAATAGAAATAACAAATATAGGTGAATTGTAAACATTTCAGATTGCTATTTCAATTTCTTTTTCATTTGCACTGAAAAAAAATCAGCAAAAAAATCATGTCTGTTTTAAGAGAAATATTTTATTATAAATGCGCTTCGATTATCGTACAAAACGATAACGGAAGAGAATTCAAGATTTCTCGTTACTGAATTTCTAAGTTTACATACCGTTTGTTTTGCAAGAGAAAAGCCAAGACATATCCAAAACCAAGGCCAGATCGAAAGGTTAATCGAATCGTAGTAAAGAAAATAGCGAAGGCATTATCTGGTGTCAAAAAATGAGTTGAAATTCTTGATAAAAATGTATTTGAACACAATATATCAGGAAGTCGGTTAATAAACATCTCGCTAATGCAGAAATTTAGAGGTTTCAAATGTATAAATATATTGCCTTATGCTGTCAATACAACAGAATTGGGAAGAGTAACTGAATTTATAGAAGAAGAATCACTAATTGAATATAATTTAGAATTACATGGGGAAACAAACCTCATACCAATTTATAGTAGCGCTGAACTACAGGCCACTGCTTTTAGTCCAAAAGAATTCATATAAACCATAGAGGCATTTATTTTTTCGAGAATGGTCAAAGATGCCGATGTTCATTACCACCGTATCGCTTTAACCGAGGGGACTTTGTTCTGCTTCGAGAATCTTTTGATATGAATCAATTAACACATAGAAACAAAATAGATAGCTTTTATGAAGCAGGACTATTATAGAGAGAGTTAGCTCTTATGTTTTAAAATCCGTAATGAAAAATATCCAGGTATACCAAATGTTACCTCTAAAAATTGACTAAAGAAACTAAACTAAAATTCTTTGTTCCTATATTCCCTTTCTTTTCTTTTTTTTATTATTTCTTTTTATACTACCGTTTTTCTTTTTTTAATGTTTTTTTCGCCTTTTTTCTCTTTTTTATTGTTTTTTATATGATTTTATATTTTTTTTATAGTTTTTTTCTTCTTTTTTTTGATTTATTGTTATCTTGGTATAGGTTCGTACTTAGGTAAACTCCACATGTGGGTACGAAAATTAATCTAAGAAAATATTAAGAATAAGAAAGTTTAAAAAGACAAAAGTGACAGTGAATTACAAATATTAACAAATATATAAAGTTAATAATTATAAATGACATGCTAATTTGACAAATCGCCCATTTAACAACCAAATTAAGCTCAAATATTTTTTATTGTCAATATTCTTTTAATAAGTATTCCGATTTTTTTATTTATATTCATATTTTACAGCGAAAGAATAATAATGTAATATTTCTGATGTAAAAAATTTAAGCCAAAGGAAATATATTGTGACAAATATGAAAAAGAAAGGCTTAAAATACTTAGATTTTCAATGACATCACGTTCCAATATGAATCGCTGTAAAAAAAAATTTTAAAACAATCCACAAATATATGAATCGAAGATCATAAAGAATGCAAGTCTGATATTAACATGTGCAAAAAAAGTAGTAGCGCCTGTAAAACAAGTATTACGGCTCAATTCTCTGCCGTTATACATCTCTCAGGTCATATTGGCACAAGAGAAATGCAGCAGAAAATCATCTGAAAATACCAGTATGAGAAGAAAGAACATAAATATTTGTCAAAATATGCCAAAATCACACAACACTAGTATTTTAAGCGAAATAAATAACACGGACAACAAATGTAAATTGGGAAAGAAATAATTAGATAGGTTTTTAACAGAAATAGACCCTGATAGATAATAAAAATTTCAGATGAATCTTGCATATTTGGGATTTATACACAAAGTTTTTATTTGAGCTATTATTCAGATTGAATTTGGGCGTAAGTGTTCTAATGCACTTGCAAATCTTTTTACATCTAAGTACCTCAGTTATTATACAAACAGATATTTAAAACGCAAGTGTAAAAGACTATTAAGATATATAGTCCTAATCAAAAAATCTTTATTCAAGCAGGAGCAAGGTATTTACAATATCAATAACGGTTAATAGGGCAATCAAAATATAAGAAAATTTCAATAAATTTGAGATGCTCTAATAGAAAAGATATCAATTTATTTAAGCAATTGATGCCTAGATATAATCAGATTTGAAGCAGAGTATTAAGCAAAAAATTCATGGGGCTCTAGGATTCTACAACATAAGCAAGGGACATTAGATTTCATTGTAAAATATAAAATTATGCTTTATTAAAAGCCAAATGGTGGAAGAAAGGAAACAAGGAACTAAAGTAATAACACAAACAAAATTTTCCTTTTAAAAAACAAATCTTTAGTTAAACTGGTCAACACACCCTTTATTTTCAAAAATGGAGTTAGTCTCATCAAAGATACCTTTTATCTGAGTGCCTCGAAAGAGGTTACGAAAAATGCATCTAGAAATCTTTAGCAAAAAGTTATTAAGTACGAATAGAATGCTTTTTTCCAAGAAAATTACCCAAGTCTGAAGTAAAATAACAGACAAAGGTGACAAATTAAAATATCTAGATGAAATTTAATCAAGATAACTCTATAGTGAGCGTAAATCATCTTATAAAAATCAAGGATTTGATTTTTTTACTAGGATATCGAGGTATATGTTTAGCCGCAGAAGAAATAATGTTGATGTAAACTTCTTTTGTTTCAAATTTAATCTTGGTTATGTAGTGGTGTTAAGAAATATGTGAAGGAACATTTTAAAGTAAAAAAATGCAGGCTGGTTGGCTATTATGACAAAAGCTTTAAAGATTTGGGGCTAGAAATAGAGGCAATAGCTTTTTAATATATTTCGAAAGAGAGCAGAATAACGACCATTTATCGCATGAAAATGTATCACTATGACACTTTATCTTATTTTGACAACAGCATGATTGATTGAAATCTCTTTCTAGCATACAAATTTTATCTTTATGAATAGAATTCACAGTTTTTTTCATAAATTTCATAATGATTATTTTGCTTTGTTTTCTCCTTTATTTTCTTTTCTTGAAATAAAAAAATTAGAAAGTAGAAAAATGCGAGAAAATACATAAAAAACCGTTATAGTAATAAATGAATTTAGGTGTATAAAGTTGATATAATGTACTTTTTCTAGTGTTTATAAGAGACCAATTCTTTTGGATTGTGAAACACTTCATACATCTGTTAATAAATACAATTATGATTTATTCAAAAAAAGTTGTGGCAATTTTTCGTAATTTTTTTGTCTTATAAAAAATTATCAATAACATTTCTTAGTGATTCATATCTCTTCGTTTAGAATATACTTAATGAAAAGTAAATTAGAAAAAATATTTAAAGCTCATAAATTCTTTTATAGATGTCCTAAATCAAATAAGCTTTGTATTTACATATGTTTTATCTACTCTTGTTGAATATAATAGAATTTTATATGGTAAGTGTGGTGTTTAATTTTTTATATTTACATTTTATTAGTATCAATTTCTTGACAAAATTCAAAAAAAAAAGAAAAAATTAATTTATAATTTTTTTAATCGATAAATGTTTTTTTTTAAATTATTTTGCTATTAAAAAAAATTTGAAGGATTTTTTTTTAGATTAAAAGAAAGTTGCAAAGAATTTTCATCCAAATTAGATTTTAACGTAAAAATAAAAAAATGTATTTAACTAGAAAACATTCATTAAGAATAGCAATATGTTTTACTTAATTATTCATAATCAGTATAAAACACTCCATGTGCTATATTTGAAAAAAATATTTGTATTATTTTTAGATATAATACTGTTATTAGTATATCTTTTCAAAAAAAAATATTCTTTTACTTTTACATATTATCTATCTAATAAGAATCAACAACTTTTTTATGATAAAAAGAAATTTTTACAAGCGAGAATATAATTTAAGGAATTTTAGAATCAAGAGTATTGTCCAAATATTTATTAAAAATTGGATTTATATAATACCAAAAAAACTAATTTCTTATAATATAATTTTTAATTCCATATCGATTTAATGTTAAAATTATACATCCCGTGCACTATTACAAATGAAATTCGAGCATTTTTATTATTATTTAAATATATGAATAAATTAAATTTAAGCTGACTATGAATTAAGAAGTAAAAATAAGAGAAAAAATACTTTATCGAAATATCTACCCTATTTAGCCAACCCAATCCCAACTTACGGATACATGTATATCTAAATCCTACTTGAATATTAAAATGTATCAAATATAACCTATTTGATTTCAATATTTAAGAGCATAAAAAAATGAAAAATTGAAAATTGAAGACAGATTAGGTTTTAGAAGCAAAGATGTACTATTTAAACAAGTCTTATTGTATTTTTCCGGACTCAATAGATGAAAGTAAAAAATATTTATTCCCTATGTTCGAGTCTCAATTGATTTCAGAAAGTCTCAAAAATTATTTAAGAAAAATGAACAACTAGGTCCTCATTAAATTAAAAAAAAATTCGAAGTACAAAAACAAAACGTAGCTATAAACCTTAAGAAAATTCATGGATCCAGATAGAACCACTCAAAAGGGATAATATTATAGAAAAAAAATAAAAAAAGGATTATATTTTAAAAATGAAAGAAATTAAATTTTATAAATGGTTACTATATTAAAAAAAATATAAATTAAATTTTTTTTCGAATTTCATTAGAAAATTCAAAAAATCACTAGCAATTGCTTTAAAAATATGTGAATGGTCGGTGTATATCGAAATTCGTTAGCTGAAATGATTTCCGTTATAGATTCAAATCTCATTCTTTAAAAATTCAAGTCGCATAAAATTTAATAAAAGTAAAGATTCCTACATATAACATGAGAAAGGAACTCTATTATTCGTGTTACTTTGTTCTATGTCTTAGAAAATCAATACAACGCATCGTAATGAGATTTAGATATGTATTAATAATATATATATTTGAACTAATTTATGCAAAGAAGGAAAAAATTTTTTGACAAATTAAATTTCTATTAAACAAAACTACACCATTTACTATTTTGTGGCGAATCTCTTTTAAAACGTACTTTGTGGTTTTTAAATTATTTTACTTCTAGTATTCCTTTTTTTACGGGTACTGTATTTGCAAGGTATTTATGGCATCAGGATCAAATATTATTGTTTAAAGGTTACCAACAACCCAAGTGGAACCTTAAACTTTATAAGATGTACAATTAAATTTATAAAAAAAAATTCACCAAGCAATCTTGTAGGTATTCACGGTCAGCATCAAAGACTCGTTTTAAACTTCTATAAGTGATTTTTAGCATTTTTCGTAAGAAATTTAACCATCTTTTGCATGATTATGTGGAGTATTTGTTTTCTTTTACTCATAAAAACAATTTTTTTGCATTTAAATCTATTTCTAAAACAAAATCTACTGTATATAGAGATTTTTCAATAAAGAATTAATGTCTATTATGTGCAATCAATTTTGTTATAAAATGTGACACTTATTTTAAAAACAAGTATTAATATAGATAAATTAATGAGATCATCCCGATTAATAAATAAAAGTTGTTATAAATATTTAAATATACAAAAACCAGCAATGTCTGCCAAAATTTTAACTAGATACAAAAAAGTGATATTTTCTTTTGGAAACTCGCTTAATCTGGTGATTTGCTTTCCTATAAAATATTTCAAAAAGTATTGTGAGTATACATAAATATCAAAAGCCTTTGTATTCTATTTCTTGCTTTTCTAACAAGTTCCAATGTTTTAATCATCATTAAAGTAATGAAACAATCAATATGTTTAGAATGGATAAAAACAAGACACATTATAAAAAAGTTTTCGTAAATATACAATAATCAATCCTCAAAGACTCGCTTATCTTTTCCCTTTATACAGACTCCAGTTAAAAACAAAACCGAGACTAGCACTTATTCTATTTTTCCCTGAAAATTATAGTTCTAATAGGAATATGGGTCAAAACAATTCCTATATACTTAGGATTTCATAAATTCTCTGTAAAAATATTTATTAAGACTTTTTTTGATTTGCTTCGGGTTAACACAATAATGATTTTTTTTACTTTAAAATGTATCTAGAATATCTATGATAAATGAATTAGATGTAAAAAGACTAACGATATTTTTGCTTGATTAAAAAATAATCTATAATTGGTATTTAAAAAAAATTATGTAATTTTTAGTGATATAATAAAAAAAATATAATATTTAAAATCTTTACAAGTATTAAGATGCTGAATGATGTGGATTCGAAAAAATGTAAAATTTTTACGCTAAATTTTAGTTATCTATGCTGACATTTTCTTTGCTTTAGATTTCAATGTCCATGAAATAAACGTGTAGATCAATTTTATTATGTCTATAATCTAATTGGTATTGGTTTCAGCTTATTAAGTAAAAAAACACATTGATAGAATCTTCATAGGTGTTCGGACTTTGATTTAATGAATTTAATGAATATTGTGCCATTTACTTTTTTGAGGCGAAGAATCTGATATTAAAATATCATTATTTAGTGAAAGATCTTTGTGGCATAGATAATTAAGCGTCTGATAGACTTCTGCTTTTGTTTTAAATAATATGTGGCTGACGAAATCATTCTTTACAAGCCTAGTTACACCTGCGGTTTTTTCTATTTAGACTGAAATATACATCTAGTAGCAATCCATAACGTTTTCTTCGACTTGGAACAAATAATACACATTCTATTCGCAAAAGTTTAAATAGAAGCGTGGTGAGAAGATAATCTATTAAAACCTATTTGGTTGGCAATGAGTGCGTAGAATTGAAGTGAAATTCATCGCTGCAATTTTTGTGGGGTATAAAGTCACCAGATCCATAAGTCGATCCCCTATGATCCCGAGTTACAAAGGAATAAAAGAATCAAATAGAAAACTTCCAATTGTTTATCCTCAAACCGAGAAGTAAAAGAGGAATGGAATAAGTAAAGGAATAAGTTATTAAGAAATTAATTCTTAAATGATTTAAAATTTGGAGTTTTAAGAAAAGTTTTTTTGGTTGAAGAAATTAGCTGTTCGAACACAACCACCCGTAGATTCACACGCTTAGTAACGTTTCAGAAAGATTTTTATGAAATAGATAACGTTTCAAGAAAGTTTATCAGCAAGCTTTCCATGATCGCAATTACTTATAATTATATTTTTTAGAAGATTAAGTTCTTTTAGAAATTTCTGTAAATATATGAAGTTTTCAATAAAATTTCAGAATTAAATTGATCACAAACTTACGTGATTGATAACTTTAATTGTTTTAATTTTAATACATACCTAATTAAATCATTTTTTTTAGCTCTAATAAATTTTATTATCGTTTAAATATATATTTTATCTGTTTTTATCTAATATCAAATCATGACATGATGTTCTATTCTCTCTGAAATGCCTGAAAAAGTTGGGAATTTTCTATTCTAAAATATTTTTTATATTTGCTATCAGTTAAAGTTTTATCATTTCTGATTTTTTAAAAAATATAAATATAGCAAGGTTTATAAAATTTGATGAATGATGGCATAAATAATAATTTTGGAAATGATTTCCAAAATTCAACTTTTTACTTGAAACAAAGAACAAAAAAACCACGAGGAAATAACAACCATACCACAAAACAATCTAAAGCAAAAAGAAACTTTATTTTCAATGTTCGAAACTACGAGGAAATAGTAGTTATTTTTCATGAAATGGTCAAAGATACAATTTTATTTGAGAAAAATGCATTAAAAATGGAATACGGGATGCAACAAAAAATTTTCCCGCTGTTAAATAAAGCCAAAAAACTGTTATATCTATACTACAAGAAATATTTATATACTATTGACCGAACTTCCAATATATATCTTGAATCTCTATTTTCTTATTTTGAATGATTATCTTCTATAATTTTAATAAATTATATTTTTATATATTTGTTTACAGTTCGATAATTTATTAATTTCTAATCTAATATTTAGATCTCGTAAAATTTATTGATGAAAATTTTTTTACATCGATTCTAAAGTAAACTTTTGTATAACATTTATATTTATTTGATAAAATAAAACACTATAGATTGCAGATATACCATATATCGAATTTTTAAATAAAAATAAATATATAAGCCTTTCTTTTTCTTTGGATTTATTTAATTCGGCACCAATATGTAAATGAACATTTTATTAATGAATTCTTTATACAATTTTTTCTTTTTCAAATCCCAAATAACAAAAATATGTTTGTATATAATTTCATTATCCTATTTTCAAAATATTCAGACGGCTCCGAATAAATCCAAGACGCATAATTATTTCATTGTTTTAAGGATAATCAATAAAAAATTGTTTGACATTTATTTACAAAAGAAAGCAATAAATGATTACAAGTGGTTATTTTTAATATTAGAAATCTTTAATCAAATTTTATTATCAGTATTAGATAAGAAAGCCCCAAATTAAAAAAAAATATTTTCAAATAGATTATATTTATAAAAAACTCAACGTTTAATGTTAAAGAAAATATTCTAAAATTATCAAATGCATTAAAAAATCATTAATTTAATAACCTTTATATTTTTTGCCTGGTTTTTTATTTGAGTTGCAAAAACTTGAAATTCTAATATTTTCGTATATAGTTTAGGCTATTTTTTAGAAATTTACTTGGTTTTATACTAACAGAAATGGGAGATATTGTTTTATTTATTTATATCTCCCTATTATTCAATAATCTCATATTTGATTTACGTTTAATATGTAAAAGAAGATTTCACCTTCTGCGTTTTAATTAATTTCTTGATTTGAACATTCTGCTGTTTGATTATAAGAAGTCTTTTTGTTGGCGTATCTTTGCAAAGTGGAAATATATTGTACTAAGTTTTCCGCTCATTATATTACATACTTGTAAGCCCTTTACCACCCGAATAACTTCTAGTCATGGTTAACTAGTCAATCTATCAACAAAGAGGATTTCAGCGGCCTTTCTGAATAATTTAGAACAAACGCATACTTATATTCTTACCAATATATAATGATTCTAATATAAATCAATAACATTTTGTTACCTCCCAATTAAAACTCAATAAATTAATAAGCACTAATCAATAAATACGACTCAGTACATTTGTTAGCGTGTCGTATTAAGTACTCTTTTTAATACAATTATCTTAAGGAGCCTATAAACAAAACCAAAGCCGTAATAATTGCCCATTTATAAGTTTAATTAGTAAGTAAAAATTGCGTGTCTAAATGCCTATTTTGAGATCTCTATCTGTGTGATATTCTTACTCTTTCCTCGAGAATTTCTTCAACAAGATCGTAGTAGATAGATTTTTTTAAAAAAACATAATTATATTTATTTTAAAAATCAAATTTAGGATTTCATTCATTCCTTTAGTATTTCTAGTATTCTTCCTAATATATTTTGACACCGAGTTACCAAGCACCTCACTTCCTTCTTTCAGAATTTCATAAAATCGGCGTTTACTTAATATCCCTTTTGTGATTCAAACGTTCAGAATATCATAAAATAAGGCTTGATCCTGTAGTTTGATATTCCTCCTTTTTAGCAGTAAAATAAAATAAGAAATATCAACATTCATATTTTTCAGCGTTATTTATTGTTAGATATGATTTCTCGTTTTCTATTTTGCTGTACCATGAAATTATTTTGAATTTTCAATTGACATTGAACAAATTCACAATCTAAAATAATTAAAATAAATGTAAAATATTCATCATTACAACGTGAGTTTTTGGTCTTAGCCTGCATTTATATTTTTTTTCGGCTGATGATATACATTATTTCTTTCTAGACAATAAATGAGAGACAATTATTAGTTTAATTTTATTGCAAGAGTTTTTATTTCTATTTCGAACTATATATTTATTAACTCTTCCTACACATTCATCTGAGTATGACTTTGTTTTGTTATAATATTATTTGTTTTATATAATTTAACTTCGAAAATTCGTTTATTTGAAGTTGAATGCCTTCAAATGATAGTCCATTGCCCAGTATTCAATTTCTTATGAAACAAATAATATTAGGTGTTATTTATTTAAAACGATTCTTTTTTTTAAATATTAATGGTCTCGTCATTTCTATGCCAATAAATGAGTTTTAAATAAAAGTTTTGGTACTATTCCATATTATTTTTGTGTATTTGTTGATTTCGATAACATAATTAATTAAATGCCAGCATTTTTTTGCAAACTGCAAATAGTTTCCGATTCCCCAGTCTTTATTTCTAGGTCTAGCTTTTATATTTTAAAACCCCCTTTTTCATTAAGATTGAACCAACCAGGTGTTGTCGAGGAGCCTGAAACAATAGATAAAACAAATAGTTATTTTTCGTAACAAACCTTTTTTTCATGCCATCGTCATATTTAATTATTTTACATCGTTTCTACATAATAGAAACATACACAACACAAACAATAAAGGAGACAAGCTATCATTTGAGAAATATAATTTTCATTTTTTTATTCATATGGGTTTTCCAACCCTAAAATATTTACTTTTAATTTTATTTGTTTATTTTCAAAGGAGTGAGTTTTTAGAAAATAATTTATAATATCAAATTATAAGTGGAGGGAGGATAACCACATAAAAAACTTTCTGCTTGGAATTGTGTGTGTGAAACTGGTGTGAGATGATTGTTTGGATTTTTGGTGGGAATAAAACCACACTACATCTTCGGTTGTTCCATGGGAGTTTTTATGAGGAGGAGAGGTCTAAGAAATGGAGAAACTTTTTCTACGAATATATTTGTAGTTTTTTATGTAACCAGATTGCAGACCGCAGCTGAACATGTAGGTAATCGCCATGTAAAAGCATGGAAACCTAGCCTTGCTCACTCGGGTTAGAAGACTTAGCGCCTGGGAGATATAAAACAAAAAACCATTAAAAGCCGGGAGAGCTAAGTAGCAGGTTATACCTGTTGGTATGACATTGCACTGTCTAGGTGGAACCCATGTAATTCTCTGAAATATATCTTAGCTAGAAGTTTATTGGGTTCAGAAAGTGTAGAGTAAGTGGGAATGCTGCATAGTCTTGGGGGAGCCCAGGGGGGCTTCGGCCTTCGATCACACTCCATGCAACGGACATTAACGAACTCCGGGCAACTGCCTCGCCTAGTAATTAGGTTCTACACACCTGGTAGATGAAAGGCTTTGGGACGTAGGTATCGCAGGGGTTACTGATGGAGTTGTGGGGTAGCAGTTATTTATGTTAAACCTAGAACTGCGTTAATGTCATGAAAACAAATATAACACTTGCCACTGTTTTAAAAAAGATGTGATACTTTTAAATAAAGTTTATATTATAATATCAAATTATAAATTTAGTTATTTTTGAGATTTTAAATTATTTTATAAAAAGGCCCACTTTTAGACTTAAGAATGCGATTTAACTTTTGAAGAAACTTATATTTAAAATAAATATAAGAAAATCAAATTGTAAGGAAAAAATTTAAATCATTGTTCATACTAAATAATTGCTTTGCTTTTTTCAATAAAAAATAAAAAATTTAATTCTCAGAAAAAAAATTTAAAAAAAAAATAATTTAAATATTATTCAACCTAATTTAGAACATGGATTTTTTTGTATAGAAAACATTTAAAAAATAAATCTTAAGAATTTAAAATAATTGAAAAAATTAAATATTTTTTTATTAAAAATCCAACCCATCAACTTCGATGAATCCACAAAACAATTCTAACAGCATATACAACACCCTTTTATTTTCCTCAACACCAAAAAAAGACCAAAGAACTGAGACATCTTCATTTGGTTCCACTCCTTGGTCACAACAGATTTCACAACCAGTGTCTACAATTAAAGGTACAAAAGATACGCCTTATAAGAAATCATCTGTAAGAGACACGGTTACACATTTTCCTATTGATATACTTCATATATGTTCTATGAAAGAATATTCTGACAAATGTATAGAAGAAATTAGAAATGAGGATTATATCTTAGGAAGAAAACAACAAACCTCTTCTTCTTTTCAGATGCCTTCGATTCAACCTACTTTTTCTTCTTCCACACAAACAACCTCTTCTTTACTGCCACAACAAAATTTTTCTTCTGTTTTACAACAGCCTGCGGCACCTTCGTTTCTTTCAAATCAAAATACTTCCTCAATTTCTCAACCTGCATTTAATTTGAACAAACCCGTTTCCTCTACACAACTTGGATCAACACCATCTTTTTTTTCTCAGCCTACCACTTCACAGAGTAGTTTTTCACTTACACAACCCTCCTTTCAAACCGGTATTGCTACAGGTCAACCAACGGGAATCAATTCTGGAATATCTACTGGTTTTCCATCTAATCAGCCTTTGGGTGCTTCTTCTACGACTTCAAATATTTTTGCAAAACCCCAGACTACGCAACCTTTTCAGTCTTCTTTTCTTCAAAATACTACAACAGCACCGAGTTTTACGCAACCTTCTTTCCTTCAACCCTCTGCAACAGCACCCAGTTTTACGCAGCCATCTTTTCTTCAAAATAGCACAACCGCACCGAGTTATACACAGCCTTCCTTCCTTCAATCTTCTACTTCTGCACCAAATTTCACTCAAAATATTCCAAGCCAGCCTTCATTTGGCCAACAAAATATGCCACAATCATTATTTCCACAGAATATTACAAATCAACCAACACAAAGTAATATATCAGTTCCTTCTGTAAATTATGCCGATCCCTATCTCGTTTCGGATATCAGATTTGAAAAAGCAAAAAGAGAAACCGATATAAACCGTAAGAAATTTTTAGAACCAATTTTTGAAATAGAAGATCAAATGAAAGAAGAAAAAAACGAATTTTCCGTTTTCAAAGATTTCAAGGATTTAAATAACACAATATATACAATTCCAGCCACAGAAGGATTGGATCTAAACGTAGTAATTAGCAATCTAATTATAGTTTTTGAAAAGAAAGGAAGAATCGAATATTTAGAAGGAATACGAGCCAAAGACTGTCGAATAGAAAATATAAAGAATAAAATTTTTTTTAGTGGCAAAGAAGTAAAAATCAGCGATAATATCGGTACAGGACTTAATAAAAGAGCAAGAGTGTATGTAGAAGGATGTTATCCGTATAGCAGAGGAACTGGTGGATTTATTATAGGAAAAAAAGAGGAGTTTCCTTTAAAAGGTGTACAGGAAAGGTACATTTATGGATTGAAAAGTGATAACTTTAGAAAGTTTGTGGATTATGATTGTGAAAAGGGAATTTACAGTTATGAAGTTGCACATTTTTAGGAAAATGCATTATTTTATATAAAAATAAAATTATATCTTATTTACTTATTTTAAATAATTTTGAATTTTTTATAATTCTCAACACTGAGATGTACAAAAAGACTTGAATATATAAACGAATTATACTTTTTTGTTACTTCAATATCGTTTGGAATTCTTGTTTTGTAAATTATTTTTATTTTTAATATTTTTTGATTAATAATCCTAAGTTAATATTTTTTAATGTAAATTTTGCCTTAACTTATAAATTTCAGATAGTTGATTTATGAGGAAATCGGAATTTAGTAGAGTGTTAAGTTTAAAATATGGATTTAATATTTAATTGGTGCGTTTAAATAATATTTGTATTAAAATAATTATATTATAAGTCGTATAAATATAAAAAATTGTTTCTTAATTTAATTTGTCACATTTAAACAATAGATTTTTAGAAAAAAAATATTATAGGTCAGTATAAATCTTGAAATTAAGAAAAGTTGAATGAATTTTTGTGGAAAATTGCAATATAGATTTTAATACACAATTTTGTTTAAGTTTTATTTCTATGATGTGAATTCTTATGAATGATATTTTTTGACAGTTTTTTCTACAATATGATGTATATATAAATAAAAGATAAACTTTTTATATTAGATAATATTAAAATAGTATGGTTATTTTGATTGTGGTTAAAATACATTGTAATGTATCTTATGAAAAAGTAACAAGTGTGTATTTGATTAAAAGTTCTATATTATGCGCGAGAAGTAAGATTATTTTAAACTCAACAAATAAAAAAATATTGATTCATATTAGTCACTGATGATATAATTTTTGATCAAGGGAAAATATTTAATATAGAAAACCAAACAATTGTAAAATTTATATGTAGAACAAATCATCTTGTATATTATTTTTTCAGTAACTTTGGGTTTCTTAGATTTTAAAAATATATGATTTTTGTTTTGAATCATTAAAAATTATTGAGAATTCTTGATTACTTGATTTCCTTCTTTCGATCTAAAGTATTATTATATTTGTTCAGATATTCTTAATCAATCAAATTATTATTTGATAAATATATGTAAGCTGATTTATATGTGTATCACGCTGTGTGATGAAAATTCAACTTATCTAGATATTTGGGTTTTACTACATATTAATTGTTTATAGGTTATTAAAAATTGATGATTAAATATCTTATCATAAACACTGTGTTATAAATATCATAAATAAAATATTTTTGCTATATCATGTTTTAGTCGAATAATAAAAATGAACTTCGACAGACCAGTGTTTTTTACATTGGATTATTTGGCGGTGGATCATAATATTAATAATCCATGAATAAATTTTCTTATTTGTGAAATATTTATACAATTTTTTTTTATAATTGTAAAAATCGTTTTTCATTTGATAATATTTTTTTGAATCAACAAGTTCTTACGAATTAATTGTCTGTTTCCATAAATCATCTTTGTAGTATGAAATCTAGATTCAAAACCTATAAATTACAATTTACAATATTTTAAATTTTGTTTTCTATTCTCTATGATTTAATTTGCCCATTTAGAATTCTAAACTATATACCATTGATTTTCTTTGAAAGATACAAATTAATTGGAATTCCCAGTACATATATTAACAAATTCTGCAAATTTTTACCATCATTCTTTAAAATAATTAATGGTCTTTGTAATGTTATATTGAAAATAGACTTTAGAAATTCATATTTATCTAAAATAGTTTCGTTTTTAGTGTAGAAATTATGAATCATTTGTGTTTTATACTAACATGTTTGGTATTTATAAGTTTACGTTAGAAACTTTCCAATTATTTCGTTCAATTTAGTTATATCTCAACCCTGACGACCTAATATTTTAAAGTTTTACGTTTTTTAGAAAACTTGGAAATTCAAATTTCGATAAAATAGCTCAAGTATAAACGATACTATAATATTATCGTAAAAAAACCGCTGAATGTATATTATTTATGATTTTAGAATTTAAATGGGAACATAAATATTTGTTTCTTTATTTTTTTTTACTATTTTTACAATTATTTTGCATCCGATAGAATATCAGTAATAGAAAAGACAATTCCTTCTATGAAAAAAAATAACTACGATCTATTAATAAAAACTTTACCGCCTATAAACGAAAAATTTTATTATTAACACCATTACATGTTGAAGGCAGATGTTAGAGGCCCTCTTTATCTTATAAGTCTTGTATTTATGTAGTAATGTATGCTTGTAAATTATGATATTATACAGTTGAGACGATATCCTATAGTTCTCCTTTATTAGTCGATCTTTGAACCGGTAATATTAGATTATTGACGTTTCATCACTTATTGTACTACCAATCAAATGCACGTAGAAACAGTAATCATCTCCCGTCATACAGTATATTAAATAAATTAATTTAACATAAATTACTAATTATTTATTATGAATCCTGTATTTTTATAAATTATTATAATAAGCACATTTTCATCATAATTAAAAATGCGGGTGATAATTTATGTTTCGTATTCAAGATATTGTGATATACAATCTCGTTTGACATTTGAATCATAATCATTTTATATTTTAAACATGAAATCGTATTTGTCAATCGATGTAAAAAGTTTGATAAAAGAAAATATTTTATCATGATAAATATATCAAATTTTTATGATATAACAAAAAAACATGGGAATATGATTATATTTTAATTTAAGTATTAATTTAAATTGTTATTTCTAGAATATATAGTTTTATATCAATAAAATATAATCTACGATAAAGGAATTATATCTCTAATTGACATATTATAAATGATTGATTTAAAAGATTTTACCCGATCTAGAACATATCTAACCATTTACCCGAAATAGATATATGTGGATTTTCCAATAATATAACATCAAAAGTTTTAATTTGTTATATCCCAGACAATATGACATTTATAAAAGATTTTGAAAGAAGTTATAAAAAAATGTATTTTAGTAAAAGAAATAGAGATGTTTATGTAAAAGAGAATGAAGAACGACATGTATCTAATATAAGAAGTGAAAACGCACTCTTAAAAGCAAGCGATAGGTTTTTTCACGAACAAAAATCACCCGAAACATATAGAGAGTCATATTCGAGAAACACCAGAAAACCATTTATTTATGATCCTAGATACAGAGCGGAAAAATCTGAGTATTTTGATAGAAATGAAAAGTATTACATAACGCAAAGCAACAGGCCTCACTATACAGATCGTAATTTAATAAGAGATGAGATTCATTTATTACCAAAGAGGACAAAACCAGGCAGTAATTGCTATTACGATAGCGAGAAAGAAGAAAATTCTTTGTTTTATGAAGCTGCACAGGGTCTTCTTAAACTTTATTATTACCAAGATTTGTGATTAAAGTAGATATTTGCTATTATTTATATATTTGGAAATCTAATTTATTTTGGTTTTTTTTTAATCTGTATTTCTTATTTTTGGTAAATTGATTATAAAAATCTTTTTTATCTTCTTTTTTTTCTAATCTCAAAGAAAGTTTCATAGGATATTATAATGGTAGACATAATTTCATTGTTTTAGTCATCTTTATCCACTTAAAAATTTACATTTTGGATAGTAAAATAAATGTATTTCTAATTTTTGAATTCAATAAAAATTCCTTTAATTTAAATTATTCATTAAAATTAGAAAAAATAAAACATGAGTTTTAAGATTTTCTGAATCAATGAAATTCTCTTTAATTTTTTTTAAGAACCTATGAATTTACAAGACTATAATATATATAAGTAGAATCTATAGAATGATTTATCTTTGCCAATTTACTGTTTTAAGTATTTTAAAAATTGTTTTTAAGAAACTTATCATAATAAATATTTAAAGTTTAGTAAGAGATGAATTTATTTATCAATTATTTAATCCTAGTAGAAAAATCACGAAAAATATTTTCTAAACAAAAATTATTGCTTGAATTAAAATGAAAAGGCAAAGATTATTATAAATGAAGCATAATTCTATTAAATTCAACGGGAAAACACAAAAAGAAATATATATTTCGCAGAAAAAAAATTGTAAATTTTAAAAGTTCTCTGTATTAACTTCATCAAATCAGATTTAAATATAAAATGTTTTGTTTTAAAGAATTATCAAGATTGCTTTTAAAAAAATTATTGATCTTAAAAATTTATTTCGGAATTTCCGAAAAAACTCGTATTAAATTTTAGTTTTTAATTTTAGATATCTTGTTTGTATCATATTACATTATTAGAGTATTTTTTTATAACTAAAAACCAATTCAGTTAATCCAAGTCAAGTTTTTTTTTGTATAGATCTTATGTTAGTTAGTCGATAAGTTTCAACGAAAATACCAATATTTTATAAAACTGAACAAAGCCAACGTACAATAAGCCAAAATAAAGATTTTGATTTTATCAACGAATGTTTAAGCTCAAAATCACTTTGTTTAATTGTCGTAAATTTAATCTTGAAAGTGTTATACTATTAACGTAGAATAGTGTATTTTATAGGGCAAGAATCGTGGAATGAGGATAAACTCAAAGAAAACTTTCTGCTTGACAATGAGTATATAGAATTGGTGGTAAGATCTTTGTTTAGATTTTGGTTGTGAATAAAACGAACTACATTTTCGGTTGTTCCATGGGATTTATATAAAGAGAAAAATGTTTATGAAATGACGAAACATTTTTTACAAATTTATTTTGTAGTTTTTTATGTAACAAGATCACAGACTGCTTCTGAAATGTTAGGGGATTACCATCTAAAAGCACAGAAACTTAAGCCTTGCTCGTTAGGTTAGAAAATTTAGCGCCTGGAAAATATAAAAGAAAAATTATTAAATCGAAAAAGCTTAGTAGCGAGTTATACCTGTTGGTATGACATTGCATTGTTTAGGTAGAAACATCTAAGTCGCCGAGATATATCTTGGCTATAAATCTATTAGGCTCATAAAGTTTAGAATAAGTGGAAAAGCCGCATAGCCGTGGGGTGCCTAGAATAGGTTTTCGACTTAACATAGCACACCATGCAAATAAATTTACGAAATCCGCGCCACTAAATCGTTCATTAATTAGGTTCTACATACTTTTTTGCTGAAATTCGTTGGGATGTAGGCAGTTTAGGGGATACTATGGGTGTTGGGTAGCAGTTATTTATCCTACCCCCCCCCCCTTGAACTGCGTTAATGCAATGAAAAAAATAAAATACCTTATACTGTTTTTAAAAAAAGTGATGTTTTTTTAAATAAAGATATACCGTTTTAAGTCAAGAAATGCAAATTTAAAATACATAACAAGCATCTAAAAATTTAGAAAAATTTAGTTTCATATGCACACTTACAATATTATTTTATTATTCGCTCAAAGTAATTCAATCTAGGATCAAATTTATATTTATATTAATATTCAATTTAACTTAAATTATTTAGAGAAAATTTATAATTTGTATAAGATTCATCATCTAATGAGACATTTGGGTTGTTTGATTTTTTAACTCATTCTTCAAAACGTAAATTCTAAGAACCATGAACTTCAAATATAGTGTATTTATAAATCCAATCGGTTTACATTATTAGACTTTTATAGCAAAAAAAGCATTAGATAGAATATATCATTTTATTCTTATATTTATTTATTCTTAGGATTGTGAGTTTTAAATTATTTATTTTTTTTGACATTTTTTGCACAGAACAGTTCAACTGAACATTTCTGTTATTTATTTAATAGCTCGCACCGCCTTACGATATTTCAAATTCCAACCATGGATAATAGCTTCACCAAATTATAGGCGTTCCAAAGACATTTCCTTTTGCTTGATTCGGGCATCAGCCTCACGCAAACTTTCCGAACGAAAGAGGAAGAGTGCACCAACCGAGGGACCGAACCCGGCTATTCGTAAGTAAACACCAACTTCCTTATTAAGACTATTGGCGATGAATATTTCTGTTAGTAAAGAAAATATAGATGCTAGTACTAGAGTTACTCTTTTAATTTAAATCAATGAACTACCTAAAAATTACAGCTTCTTACTTATTTATTCTTAGTATGCGCATTCAATGGATCTTTTATTTATCGCATCGAACATATTACATGCAAAAAACACTTTGAATAATATTTAGATATATTTCATTTTGTTCATAATCGTCTCTGCTTATTTGCCTATTTAAGACGTCATCTGAAAAGTCTTATTTCTCTCTTTGTTTTTTTCATATTATTAAATTTCCAGAATTGAAGGTGAAAGGATATACAGAGTCTTAACCTGGTTATAGCACATGATTTTTCGCTGTTCATGAATAGTTTCTTTTAAGTACGAAAAACAACGGTTCGCCTTTTGCTACCAAAGATCATTATGTAATATTCTAATTAACATATCATGAAAAAATGAAGCAATATTGATGCAATCGTCGAAGAGAATCAGAACTAGAAATATTCATAATACCAAGAAAATTAATTTATTTAGAACATAGGTAAACCATTATCAATGTATTTAATCGATTTAATTTCGCTATTGTAAAATGTTTTCAAGTTTACAGATAAATCTTCGTTTTTCTATTAAACTCGGGTATTGAAGATGCAATTTGAATAACATGAATTCAAAATGATACCCAGCTAACAATTAGTATTTAGATAACTTTATAAAAATTATTTTCCTATCCTTTCGATAAAATGTGAAATATATGAAAGAAATATTGGTAAATATTTTATCAAAAAGAAATCTAGCTAATTATAATTATGCTATGTATTGAGAGTAAAAACTATTATGAAATTATTTTATTTATATTTGAATATTTAATCAAAAATGGGTTCAAAATATTTTATTATGTAGATAAAGGCATAGAAAATTCAAAAAAATTTTTTATAATGCTTTTGTTTAGCTGTTCCAAAATTGGTAACAGTTCGAACAAAATTATATTGTATCGAAACAGGTAATTGGTTTCTTAGAAGTGATTGTTAAAACAATCGAATAAAGTAATATAAAGTACTTAGTTGATTTATGTATAATGTTTTTCAAAACGAATATATTATAGGCCTTTAATGATGCATTAATTAGTGTCACAATCCAATATTTTCCTATTATTTTCTATATACTTTTATTTTATTAACACATTGCCTTTTTAAGCATTCCCTTTGTTGCCAGCACTTATGTTCCATTCATTTACCGTAAATCTATATTTCTTCGATATCATAACTTTCCGAGTCCTTCACTTTCAATATCGCCATAATAATTCTTATATATGAAATAAAACGGTGCGTATATTATAAATCAAAAACAAATAAATATAATTTTCTTACCACTTTCTTTAATTTAAGATTTTTGTTTTAATTTCGTAAACTTTTACGGAATAAAGGTGTAATATCACCCCTTGGATACATTCCAGAACGCCCAATACCATATATTCTCATCCATAGCTTTTGATATTCTTTCCCCCTTATCTTCAAATTTCAATTTCCTATTTAAATATAGAGTTTGACAATGCCGAAAGCTATAAGTAATAATAACTAGGTAGAATTTCTATGAAGACCCGAGGAAAAACAATAATTTGTCAGGAAAACAAATAAAATTTTTACTTTAAATAAAGAATTTGAAATCAATGGATTAAAAGATTATTAAATGTATACGATTTTATAAATATTTTAATTTCGTATTAAACAAGTCGAATCTAAAAGTAATCGATTTTCTATTTGTATGATTTCGCCAATGGTCTAGTGGTGAATATATCGGAATTTAATTTCGAAGGGTCGGTCTCGATCTCTGGTTGGTGTCTCTTTATCTTTCGCTTCGAAAAGTTAGCGTAAGGCTGACAACCTAACCTATCTAAAGAAAATTGTCGTTAGAAGGCCTATAACTTGGTGAAACTATGATTCATCTTTAGATTTGTTCCATCCCTAGGGAAAAGAACGGCTAATAAATAAAAATAAACATTTGATCAGAAATGATGTTTATTGTTGACACAAGATCAGTTTAATAAATATAACACGTTTGTAAAATATTCGGTCTTTAGGTTTTATTTCGAATTAATAATAAAACATTATTTTTTGCTTTAATAGAATGCAATCATATTAAGCTTACTACATAAATAGTAATATTATTGGGTAAAAGGAATAAAATATACCTGCGATCGTCTAAATTACATTATGAGCATTAAGAACAAATTTTTTGTATAGCTCTAACTTGTTAAATGTATAAGTCCGAAAGAATACATGAAAAATATTCATTTCCTCACGAATTAATAATTTTAATGAACAAAAAGAATGCGCCAAAGAGCAATGTGAAACATATGCAAATCTACACCAAAAGCTTTATTAAAAAAATATAGGAATCTTTATAGTCAGAAAAACTTTATTTGATAAAAACACACTGTATTCCTATTTTTATGTATGTATGGATAATTTTCATAGCCTCTGGATCGATTGATGTTTTTGAAAGGCTCAATTTTACAAGATGTTTCAATCTATAAGTCACTTCTTCGGATAGACCAGAATTCGAAATTGAACAATCTTCAAACTTTAAAATTATCAAAGAATCTTGAGAAATTAAAAAGGATAGAATATAAGAATCTATAGTTGTATGAACAAGCGACAAAACTTCTAATTTTTCAAAATTTAAAATACCATTCATTTCATAATATTTAAGTAGAACGCTATTATCAAACGATATTCTTAAATATTTTATATTTTTGAATTGACTTAATGCAAAAATATCAAATGTATTTAATTCATTATCAGATAAATCAATTTTTTTCAACAAAAAAGGTTTCTTAATACATCTTAGAAAATAGAATGACCCGGAATTAAGACCACATCTTGATAAATTAAGTTCTTCTAAATTTTCAAATGTTCCTATGAAGTCCAATGTGTGACGAGAAAGCATATTTTGTGATAGATCTAATGCTTTCAATATCCTCGAATGAAATAGATCATATTCGCTCCAGTTCATTAAATAATTACTCCTATCATAAAGTTTCAAAGAGTCCAAGAAACAATAATTTTTTAAGATATCATATAAATTCCAGGTATTAAATATCATAGTGCAGCTTAAATATTTCGTGCATCGAAACAATGATTCTTGTTCTAAGATTCTATGAGCATCGGTCTGGCAGTGAATATTTTCTAAATAAAGATTTTCTGAATACAAATCAGTCGAAAAAAAATCTAAAAATTGTTTTCCTAATTTAGAACCCGAAATATTAAGCGAATGGAAGTATTTATTCCATGCGCTAAAATTAGTTTCTTTATTTGAAAATTTTGTGAAATCAATATTTTTCATGCTTAAAGTGCGTAGGCACGAACTTTTCATAAAGAAATCAATGATCTTATGAGATAGACTAGAAGAATCTATCTTAATTATTTTAAGTATGGACGAAATTCCATTAAGTTTATCATGATTTGATTTATCTATGATTTTACAATATGATAGATCCAACTCTTCTAATTGTAATGAGATTAGATTATTGATAAAATTTGTAGACAACGGTATACCAATAATATTTAAAATTTTTAAACTTGCATAGAACTTATAAAATTCTATAAGGAACCAACAATGTTGAGGAAACACACATTTGACTAATATAAGCGTTTCTAGGTAACTCAAACGTGATATATAGTCTATAACGGTCTTTGATATAAATATACATTCTAAATCCAAAAATTTAATTTCTGTTTTGATCAAAAAGTCGAAAACACTAAATATATTATAATCAGATAAGTTCTTAGAAGTAAGGAGATCAACTTTATCTAAACAACTATAATATATATCTGGGTTTATATACTCCGAGTAATATGTATTGTCAAATGATATTTTGATTCCATTGATGTTAAAAAAGGAAATAAACCACGGAAGAAGTACTTCATTTTTAAAAGAATCGCTCAGTTTCATTATTATTAAACACTCTGGAGTTATTCTAATTTTCATTCCTCCAAAGGTATCTGTATACAAGAAATTGCATTTGAAATTTTCATCTTTTTTAGAAAATAAAATCTCGTTTAGTATGAAATCTAATTTTATTTCTATTTCATCATAGAGAACACCTAAAAACGGCAAAAAAATTTGTTTTATTCTTTTTAAATCCAAACCAAACGTTTGAAAAGCAGGAGATTCACATACAATCGTTTTATATGCTACTAAGAAGGAAAACAAATTTTTATACATAATTTCGAGTGCGTTAGATTCAGAATACACAAATAGATCGCAAAGAAGCCCAATATACTTTATTTTGTCTTCTTCTTTTAAAATTGAAAAATTTGTATTTTTACAAAGGCGTAATGAATGCAACATAAATGAAAATAAATCCCGATTAATCTGATCTTTTGTTATGCTTTCTATATCTATAGTAAGATCATCATATCCTGAATAAAGGTAATTATCTAACGTCTTAGATCGAATTATGTATTTCGATGAATAGTCAAAAATTAGGTAAGATTTATCAAATTTAGAAGTCAAACCTCCTTCTACATATTTCGAAGCGGTTTGATTTTTTAAGGAGAAATTATCTGAAATTTTCATCCGATGTTCCTTTTTCATTTGATATTCTTTCTTTTGCAGATTGTTTAAAAGATGGGAGGCCTGCATATAATCCACTGGCTCAATGCGCCGTTTAAGCTTTATTTTCAACGAACAGGCTCTACATTGATCTGCAACATTTATGTTTTTTGTTAAGTTAATCGCACAGTTGTAAGATTTATCATGTATGTTTTGTTGTAAAGATGTCTTGATCGAACCGGTTTCACTGTAAGCGTCTGAGGGCTGATGCGTAAAATATTCATCACACTCCAAAACAAGATCTTCTGAACATGCTTCGCCAGTAAATCCGATTCTAATACGAACGCAATTTATCATATTTGTCAAGTAATATAGAATCAGAAAAGTCAGGACTTTATGTAAAATTAATTTATACCGAATAAATATATGAGAGCCAGGAATTTCACTGAGCTCATTTTTTTTGCAATTCGTATATTTATTCTTAGAAATATAATTTTTCATGCAGGGTATATAAGAAAATATCTCTGTATTTAATTTAAATTCCTTCGTATATAAAATATTTAATTTACCGTTTTGATAAAAATGTTTTTAATTAAAAATTCATTCAACTTTTTTGTTTTTATAAAACCCTTAATTAATTTTTTTTTCTTATCTTAATCAGATTTTTATGTACTATTCAATATAAAATAATTTTAAATACTTTTTGATTTAATTTCTGCGCTTTGAAGATAAAAGAATTTTACTATTAGATTTAAAAGACAACAAAACAATATTTAATGATTATATAGTAGAAATTATGATAAATCTTGATCATAAATCATTTTTCCTTATAATTCTTTAGATCAGAGAGGGAGGCTTAGATTGACAGTTTGATCAACATAAATCCACTATAAAATAGCATAATTACAAACCTAGTTGTTCTTAAAAACAATGTTTAAACTTCGACTACCATTAGAAGGTTCATGTTTATATTTTAATAATATAAATTATTTATTTAAACACACCTAATTTCTTAATATTTTTTGAATTATAGCTAACAGATCTAAAAAAAGCTTTAATTTTTATTTAATAAAATTCTGGGTTAAAATATTTTTTACCATTTTTACATGTTTTCTTCTACCTCTTTGACCACTTTTGTCTCTTCTTCCAAATCCGACTCTTCATTTATGTTATTGGTCGGTTCCTCTAAAGTGGTTCCTCCTTGTAAAATAAAGGGGGCTTTATATTTTGGTTTAAAATTTTTGGCACCATCTTCCTCTGTTTTCGCTTCTTTTAAAGGGGGTATTGGTTCCTCATGCATCTCTGATCTCATAATAACACCCATTGACGCTCTCTCCCAGCTCTCTTCGGCATTTAGTCCTGACTCAAGTCCTCTTCGTCGATCAAAGGAAATAGTTTCGACTGTCTTTTTAAGTACTATAGACTGAATGTATGCTTCTACATTCATGGGTATTTCTAGTCTTTTAAGATGAGATTTATGGTATTTTGTCACAATACCGTCCCAGGTCATCACATAAGGGATTATCTCAACACTACACCTATAAATAAGACCCAACTCATTGGCTAGCAGGTCATACTTCCTAAGTTTTTCAGTTTCAACTATTTGAAGTGAATCTTGGGAAGTGATTCCTACTTCAATGAGTGTTATCTTATTCTTCTTCTTATCTAAAATAAATATGTCCGGTCTGTTATTCCGAATTTTAACATCAGTTTTAATTCTGGTGTCCACTCTTATCTCTGCATACTCATTATCAAGAATTTCTTGAACTGAGTGGCTCCTTATTCGTTTTGAAGACTTAAACTTATATCTATTTAGAAGGAGAAGGTGTAGGCATCTAACTACTTCATTATGCCGTCTAGTGTAATCATGGCCTAGCATTTTTTCACATCTAGTTGCTAGATGATCCACAGTCTTACCAGACTTCCCGCAATGTTGACACACACCATCTGCTCCCCATAAAAAAAGCTTTTACTTTTATTTATTTATAAAATAACGGATAAGTTATAACCTATATTTAGATCACGTTATTAGAATAATTTTTTTTTACTTTCATAAATAAGCAACATTCGTAGTTTATAATAGATTATTTGCTATAATTTAATGTGGTTCAAATGCAGGGAATGATTTCTATTCATTTGGATAAATTATTCTATAAAAAAATGAATTTAATCGCTTAAACTTTCTTAAATTTTTTCTAATTACTCAAAAAATATCATATTTCGTATAATTTTTTCACAAGAGTTTGCTTAAAAACTTAAAAATAAAATTTAATAACTTCTAGAGTTATAGAATAATTCAATACCTTAAAAAAATGTAAAATAAGTTAGAGTTTATTATTAAATATTTTAGGTATGATCCTATACGCTTTTCTACTGCTTATTGTAATTATTTGCGTTGCAGCCCTGTGGCGCGACCAGGTGTTATTTCATTTTTGGTTAACGCTCTTTACGAGCCTTGGTCGCCCTCGGTACTGCCACCTACCCGTTTTTTTGTGAGCTTTTATACTTTTTTGAGTTTATTAACAAGTGGTTTTTAATGAGAAGTTGTTAGATTTACGCCCAACCCCAGCCTTAAGGACCATTCCATTTTAGTTGCCTCTTACGACAAGCAGATAACGCACCAAGCAAATTCTGTTTCCGGTATGGTGGGGAAACCAGATTTTAATGCCACAGCAAATATTTGTACATACAAATTAAGAAATCTCGTTGGCTCATTAATTTGCGATTTATACTAAGTTTTGAAGAATCTGGAAGGCAGTTTAGTTCAATGTAGGTTTTTAAAATCTTGAATTAAATAAAATAAGTGCTAAAACAGGCTTATAAAATATACAGGTACAACAATCAAAATTGTTGTAGTTTATACAACTGTTTATTAAAGATTGAGCAATAAAAACATCTGGGTTGGACAAGACAAAAATATTACGGCGAGCAAATTATTATATTTTTTTCGAGTCGTAGTTTGTTACGGTCTTATATTCCTCTATGATATCGATAGAGCAAAAAAAATTACAATATAGGTTATTTAGACCAGCAAAATCACAAAGATAGTGATTTGAACCTAAAATCCTCCGTTATGATTAGCAGATTTTAGAAAACAGAATCTCATGATATAATAGCTAGTATATTCTAAATCTCACTACCGTTTATTATAATAATCTAACATTCATAATTAGTGTGCTTGTATGGCATTGTTGAGAAAAATTGACTTTTGTATTTCCCGTATAGGACTCTAGAGTGTGTGTGAAAAGTATAAAAACCCATAAATAATCTATTTTTGAGATTTTTTCAAGTTGAGTTTTGTTAAAGCGATTCAGGCAGGTATAATCTGCGATAGTGTTGTCAGGATTTTATTGTAAAATTTTAAGTTTAAATTTTTAAACAATATAATTAAACAATCCCAAAAAAAATATTTTTGCCTTTGCATAAAAATCTTGTAAAGTTTCCCTTTTCAGATGTTTTCTAACGGCGTTACTTAGATTCCCTATTATAGTTTCGATCCATTTAGCATATCTATGATTCAACCATTGGAAAACCCATAACTGTTTACTAGTATAAATACCTATAGAAGTTTTCACTGTTGGTTCCAAAGCTAGTGAAAAATTTGGCCGTTAAGGTCGACAACATATATGTATCACCCGTTACTCGATAAACTGCTGATAGGCTCAAAAGTGCTAATTATTTTTGAATTTGAGATGTAATATACGGGTCGAAAACAGGACAGATTGCATGTTAGATTTACAAAATTTTTAAATTTGGTACTTATATTTATAAGATTATAAAAACAGAACAAAGGCAAAAAAAATTGTAAGCATTGATAAAAACCCTTAGTTTTGTGGTGTATTCAGGATAAAACCCAAAAGTGCTTGGTTCATTCAAAATTTATTATAATATAAATAAAAAAGATTTTTTTTCTCGGTAATACAAGAAAGAAAATTGTTCATAAGTTAGAGGGAATACTACACCAGAGATAAGGATTTGTACCTTTTTACGGTTTTGTAGATTTAGTCTTTTGTTTCGAATGCCTAATATATATTGCACATATTTGGAATACATTCGTATATATATCTCATATTGCGAGTTCCTATTTTTTTAACTCACATAATGGTTATTTTCTATTATAGGTCTATCCTTAGCATAGATGACAGGAACGGTAGGTGGCTTTTTTGAGGTAATAAGTCTAGAGATCAGGAAGAATGTTTTATCGCGAATATCATGCCTTATGGTATGTCTCGCTTCTAGAACTAAATAAATTCTATACGTAACCTGGGCCAATTAAAAATAGCAAAGAAAAGTGTTCGAAACGTCTTTCGTATAGATCAACCAATACTATACTGCGATTTTTTAGCACTCATCGCAAAAGATACATTAACTAATATGTGTTTCTTTCATCAATAAAAATACAATATCGTACTTCAAATAACACCATTGAGTGCTACGAATAGTATCATCTGACTTTTTAAGCCAATTCATATAGAGCCTAAGATTCCAATGAATAAAAAGTAAACACAAATAGGACGCAAAGAGAGGTTTTTACTTGAAAAATATATCTAAAACACTTTTTATAATTTTATTTTCATTAAGAAAAAAAATTTGCGATTCTTTCTATGCTTTTTAATATACCAGAGCACAGAGAGCCTCATATTTTTGCTGAAATGGTTATATAGGTTATCTTAGACTAATTAAAGACTTTCTTCAGGGTAAAATATAAGATTTAATTACAGATAATCAAAGGAAAGTAAGCGGAAGTTGAATTAAAAAATTTATATATCAAAATAAAAAACTAAAAATTAGTATGCAAAGTTAGATATTAGTGAAAAAATCAAATACTATACGTTATTAGTTCAAAAAAAACTTTAAGAAAAATATCACGAAGAGAAAAAAAAAGATGATATAAACATTATTAAATTGGCATTTATTTTGGTATTGGAATGAATATATCAGTTTGAATAATATTGTAATACTCCAGAGAATGGCACACTTGTTGTGTAAAAACACCTTAAAATTACCTCAGCACGAAATACCGAGTAGTTCGATGCATAAAGCTAGCCTTTTTTTAGAAAAACATAAATTAAATTATTTAAAGAGAAACATTTCCGCCGTTTAAAAATTCCCTGAACATGACTATTTAACAATAAGCCTAGACACTACGATAAGTGGGTGTAGAAATCGAGAGTAGTATATTATATATCTAATTTTGAATAATGAATCAATAGATTTTTACTTATCGAAATGGAAAATTCTTCAAAAAACACCTGTAAAAATTTTTCACTATGCTAAAAACACAAGGCTAATGCTTACAGACAAGTAACTAAATCTTTTCACTAGTTTTTTTGAAACAAAATTAGTGTTATAACCTGTAAATAATTATTATTAAACCAATAAAACATACCTATAAAGCTCTGCTCCTCCTCTTATGAAAATAACTGCATATATCAAGTACAAGCTATCCTTAATAAAGTTAAAATTATTTATTCTGTAACGAATAAAACCGGTTCAAGAATAAGGGCCGAAATTATTTGGAAAATCTCGAAGGATCTTATAGAAAAATCGAAAACGCCGGCTAACATATTCCTTTATATAAAATATGTGGCAAGAACCATTTATTTTTACACCGGTGAACCAGAAAATACCCAACTCTTCATTCTCGATGATAAAATTACAAACGAAAATAGATAGAAATCTAAAATTAACCGAATATTGGATAAAGCAGTGAAACATTGAGAAGTTACATAGTATCGTTTACAAGTATTTAAAAAAATTTTACAGTTTATTTAAATAAATAAAAAATTGCGTCTTTGTATATATAAAAAGTATAATAAGGCCAAAAAATATTCATAAATAAATCACTGCAGGTGAATTTTTAAAAAAAAATATTTTTGAAATATTACAAGAAATTTTCTATAAATTCTGAGTCAAGATAATCATTTATATTTTTTGATCTTTTCTCACGAGAAGGTTGCTTTAAAACAAATTTTGTACTTTTAAAATCATTTTTTTTGAACTTTATAATAGTTTCATAATCAATTTGTTCGCAAGAAATAAAAAGAACTGTCAATTTATAAAATTTCTTTATCATAATAATATCATCTTCTCTGATTTTTTTAAGAGCCAAATCTATATAATATATTGAAGCATATAATTGACAATTACTCAATGTATTTCTTAGACAGAAACCATCTGAATCATATATTTGTATTATTATAGCTTCAAGTGCATTCATTTGGGAAAAAATCTTGAAATCAGCATTGGAAATTCTATATACCTTGTAAATCAACTCATTAAGTTTTGATAGTTCGTAAATATGTGATAGGGAGGCTAATATATCAGCTTCTTTTTCGGTATTTGATTGCAAAATTATCTCTAATCTTTTCAGAGAGATTTTCTTTGGCGTTTTTTTGAAAAGACTATGCAAATAAGCAAAAAAATATTCAATTATTGATTTCGTGACCCTGAATTCAATATCTTCCAATGATAACCCTACCAAGTGTACAAATCTACTAAGATACCACAAGATTTCCTTCTTAAAGCAAGAAATAGAATTCCTTAAAAGCATATATCTCAATTTAAAATTTTGCGTATTGATTTCAAGAATTTTTTTAAAATCGATTTGAGTAATGAAATTAGAAATATTTAAATAAACAAGAATATTAGATTCTAAGATATACATAAGTAACTCGGTAGTTACCTTAATATTTTTTATGGTTAAATATTTCAAAGTTTTAAAATTCATTAAAGAACTTATAGTAAATTTATCCAAATCAACAAATGATATACTATCAGTTATTACAATTGTGAGTTCTTTAAATTTAAAACAATCAAATAAAAAAATGTTGTATGAAATCATAATATCTGTCTCTGTTAGAGATAAATTATACTGAGACATAAAAGGAATGAGATTTTTAACTATAAATACCTCTTTAGTGTCGATTCTTAAAAGATCAACATAAAATAAAAGATTTATAGGCATATTCAACAAAGAATTTAAATCAGTATTTTCAAACTCATAATAAATACATCTAATCTTGTAAGCCTTTGTCGAATTTGTTCTAGCAACCTTTATAATTAGACTTAAAAATTCAAAAGTAACTATTGTACATTTTATCGTGAGTTTCTGAATATTAGAACAAACTTTAAAAATATCTTTTACATCTTTTGGTGATATATTTGCACTTATTTTTAGTATCTGAATACTATTTGAAAAAATTGTAGTTAAAAAGTCGGCTATAAAAACATAATTTACCTTCATTATAATGTAAATTCTTATGCAATTAAGTTTTGTGTTTTGAAATAGCACTATTGCCTGCTCTATAGATCGTTTATTTTGAAATAAAATGTAAAAATATTCAAAGGTTGCTATATTTAGCAAAAATTTCCATGTTCCTAGAAAAAAAGGTAAATGACTCATTTTGTACAAATTGTAAATATCTCTGTCTATAAATTTAATATAAAATTTAGTTTGAGTTACTTTTTTCATCCAGTTATAAGGTGAAAAATGGTCTTGATTTTTAAGATTTAAACATTTGTTTGTTGATAGAATCATGAAACGTTCTGCTGCTTTATTATTGAAACAAATTATATTAATGAAGAATATTAGCAGGTCTTTTATCAAGAATCTATCTATTTCATTTAATGAAAATTCATTGAATTTATTTAGGAAATCGAAGATATTAGAATGGCGTTCTAAACCAAACAAAATATTTTTTATTATATTTTTCAGGAAAAAATCTCTTTGAACGATTTAGCTATATCCAATGTAGTAATTATTTTCAATATATCTAGAAGATCGACTAATTTCATTTGACTGATAAGCCCATCTGGGTTCTCTATCGCCTTGAGAAAAAGTAGAAAGGCTGTATAAGAAACATTTTTAACAAATATATTTATATTATTCTGAGTATTGTTCAAAGACTTTTGTATAAGATTTGATGATTGTAGCATTTTTGCGCATGGTACAGTAATAATTTCTGGTTTAAAATATTTTATAGGCTTTTGTGGCGACTCAAAACATAATATTTCATTTCTAAGAACATATACTTTATAATCATTGCTAGAGCATATAGTATTATGAAATTTTACACTATTTTCTTCTTTTTCATGACTTCCAACGAATTCTCGAACTTCATTTCCATCATTTGCAATAAAAAAGCTTATTGTAGGAGAACATATACAATATAAATGGTTTATTAGAAACTGAAAGGAAAACATCTTTTCTTTTATAAAGAGTATAATCATTTTTTCTCACGTATGAGAGGCATTAAATATATTTCTAATTGTTTTTTTGCCATTAGATTAAATTTTTAATTTAAATCCGAGATGTAATATTTAATCTCAATACTATTAATCGAAAGAATATTAAAAAGAACATAAAAATATTTTATGGGAAATTGGACTGCTGTTTTTGCCTTAATAGCTTTAATATATATAAATTTGATAAATGAGACAGATTTTTAATTTTTACATCGCTTCCAATTAATCTGCTTTTAATTACAATCTTAGCATTTTTATTTTTATTTTTAACGTAAGAACTGTTGCAAGTTTAATTCCTACCACATTTCATTTATTTTAGTAGCACATAATGCGCACAAATATGTCTTTAGATTAATGTTTTTTCTAGATCATATTATCACAGTCAATGGCGCTTGAGATTTGAACATTAAAGATAAATTTAAAGGTTTATAGTTAAATCTATCTTTAATACTTGATCTCGAATGTTTAGATATTTAATGACGTATTTTTTATTTTAGCCAATTAAATAAAGTTGGTGCAATAAATCGAATTAACCTAGATTCATTGCGTTTCTCTTTTATATATTAGAAGTAAATATGAAGGATGAAAGAGCAATATTAGAAAGGAATATAAATTAGTATTTGAATTTAATCTTTAAATTTACAGTCGATTTAAATTAAATTTTAAAGGCCCAACTTAATTCCAAGCGAAAAATACTCTACAAATTCTTAGCACAACGGCGGCTGAAATTAGAAAATTACATTATATTTTCAGTCATTTATAGGTTTTAAATTTTTATTCAAACATTATTGATTCTTTTATATATTTTCAATCGATACCTTTACATTGGAAAATATTTCTATGATTCTAGTTAATAGCATTGATTTTCTTTACCATACTTTTTTCTTCATATTTTACGAAATATATGGTTTTTTAATATTCTATCATATGTATCTTTCGTTTCTGTATTGACGCAGGTATATTTAATCGATTAAAAGCATTATTTTAATCAGCTTATTTGCGCCGAATAGGTTATATGTTTCGCGTGCATATTTGGCATTCTTTATTATAAAAACTACTATACGTTTACAAATATTACATCAAATTATTCCTGGAAAAACATCAAACACTCCTTAAATAACTAGGCTTATGCTGCATTTTGTAAGTTTATATCTTAGAATTACAACAAATTAATCAAAACAAACGCTAAATAAAAATTGCATTTTAAAAGTTTGAATCCTTTTTTTTTTCTTTTTAATCTTTATCTATGAACTTTTGGTTCATAATTTGAGAGGGTTTTTACCCAGAGTTAACCTTAATTTTAGATAATTTTTGCAATTTTTGAACTATTTTCACGTTATTTTTATAGCCTAAATATATATTTATTTATAAAAATTATATAGATATAACAAACACTATTGCCTTTACTTGTCATGTTAACCTTTTCCAACGTATATTAATCGCTTGGAAATAATGCTTCGAAAATTTTGCAATAATGATTACTTCAATCGAAAATAATCCGTTTTTTTAAAATTATTTTCTTTACGAAAAACAGAAGATAATTCTTGCTTCCTTTGTTTTAACTCGTTCCATCTAAACATTCAAAGAATAATCATAAAAAAATAAATTGCCTTAATTGACTAAATAATAAAGAAAACTCGGAGGTTAAATATAAAACTGACAAAATTTTCTAAATAAAACAAAGGTATTAAACAGATAGAATCGAATAAAAAAATACTATAAAATAGATAACGTAAAGTAAAAGTAATAAAAATTTTTTTTAGAAAGCTTGTATTTAAAAATAAACCCGGATAAAAGTAATTCCACGCATTATCAAAGAACAAGTAGATAAAATTTTGAGTATGTAGGAACTAGATAAATTTAACTTGATTACGAATAAAATAAAAATTATTGATTGACTGTTCCCAAACGCCAATATATTTGTTTCAAAAAATATTTATCTGCCCTTTCAGAATTTATAATTGTATCATTTCAGCAAATATTTCAAAAAAAATGTATTTTATAAATTCATGTAATCTAGATTTTCATTTGGATAATTTGACAAAAGTTTGGCAAGATATTATTTTCCAAAGAAAAATATCAAATGTACTGTTAACTTCTTCGATTTGTTGAGCTGGTGCTGTCTTTAACGCTGAAACATTAATTCGAAATACATATTTGAATTTTCTTGTTTTTTCAGAACTTTAAAATAAAACGAAAAGAAATTTGGTATTATTTTACAAAGCTACGACTTTTATTATAATAGAAAATTAAAGAACTAGTATTTTAATGTGTATATCTTGGATTTCAAAACTATAAAAATATCTGGTTTATTGGTTAATTTATATTTTTATAGTTTAATATTTTTATATTTTTATTAGTGGAGGGAGGATAACCACATAAAAAACTTTCTGCTTGGCAATGAGTGTGTGAAACTGGTGTGAGATCATTTTTTGTATTTTTGGTGGGAATACAACCACACTACATCTTCGGTTGTTCCATGTGAGTTGTTATGAGGAGGAGAGGTCTAAGAAATGAAGAAACTTTTCTACGAATTTATTTGTAGTTTTTTATGTAACCAGATTGCAGACCGCAGCTGAACATATAGGTAATTGCCATGTAAAAGCATGGAAACCTAGCCTTGCTCACTCGGGTTAGAAGACTTAGCGCCTGGGTGATATAAAAATTAAAACCATTTAGCGCCGGGAGAGCTAAGTAGCAGGTTATACCTGTTGTTATGATATTGCACTGTCTAGGTGGACCCCATGTAAGTCTCTGAAATATATCATAGCTAGAAGTTTATTAGATTCAGAAAGTGTAGGGTAAGTGAGAATGCTACATATCTTGAGAGAGTCCTAGATAGGTTTCGACCTACAATCCCGCTCCATGCAACAGAAATCCACGAACAATGGGTAACTACTTCGCTCATTAAACAGGTTCTACACACTTTTTAACCAAAAGGCTTTGGGATGTAGATATCGAAGGAGTTACTGATGGAGTATGTGGTAGCATTTATTTAAGTTAAACCTAGAACTGCGTTAATGTCATAAAAACAAATATAACACTTGCCACTGTTTAAAAAAGATGTTTTTATTTTTGAATAAAGAAAATTGTTATATAAAATGTAAGAAATAAATAAAGGATTTTACACTAAAAATAAACCCTAAATTCGAAAAATGTGGATTTCATAATCTTGTCATTAGGTTAAGACATATAACGACTTTCGAGGTTCATGTTTTTTTATTTATAGTTTAATATTTACACTTAAGGACAGGTCTTCAACTAGCATTTATCTTTTCTACTCTTATATTATTATGTTAAAAGCAAAAGTGATCCAAAATATAAGAATAGCACCCCGTATTTACAAATCAATCAGTAAACTTTCTAAACCCCAATTTGCGTCAAAAGGCTATAAATATAACTTGAAAATGTGCCATACTAAAGTGTTTGAACGTAAAGATAGTTTGAAAGCTGCTTTCCGGCACCTTTTCAAACACCTGACATTCAGTTAGTTTGCCTAGGTTACCTCTAGGCCAGTTTGCTGGCCTTTTCAAGCAAAAAAGTATTCAAGAATACATACTATATATAGTATTATATCTTTGATGATTTGCTACTTTTTTTAGCTTTATTTTGCGATAATTTCTATTATGTTTTATAGATAAATCAAAACAATATATTTCTTCATATAATTCAAAATAAAGTATATTCTGTCTTTCTAAATTGTGAATTTTCTTCTTTCTATAACAGTAGCAAAAAAACTATCAAGTTAAATCTTTAAATTCCAAATCTAATATTTAACGTTACTTATTCGCATTTATTTTATTTTTATTTTAATAAAAATAGAGAACGGCAAAAAAGAAGGCAGACTGTGAATGTAGAACATTTAAACAGCGAAGAAGTCAGTTATTAGATCTAGACGATCTAGAGTCAATCTGAATATTTATAATTACTACTATTTCTCCAAAGAATACGAGAATAAATTTTATCTCGTACGGAATCGTCTCTAATCTTTCAATTATCTTTGGTTTTAGGAATTGAATAAAATAAAATTTTAAATGTGAGCTTAACCACAAAAAAAATAGTTTAAGATACACAATGCTGAACAAAAGTAGCAACTCGAGCTAGTTTTCAGCTACCTCTTTTTTTAGAAAAGATTGTAATCTTTCTACGAAATAAGAATAAATTAAAACTGTATGTTTTCCGCTGCATTAATAATATGTCTATAAAGACTTAAAACATTCGAGTTTTCTACCGACATAGTAGCGTAAGGGATGGACAACATCTCGATTATTTATTTACATGATTGTCTGATAATTCAGACATTGACGACTTCCTTTGGGTTTGATGACTTGCAAAAAATTTCTTAGATAGCTATTTTTTTTCTTTTGTTCAAATAAATGATCTATTTTTTGAGTATATAAGAGCTAGGAATCGCTTATTATTAACAGCACGACACTAGACAAAATATTCATAATGATGTCAATTAAAAACGTGAAAGAACAACCTTTGATTTGAAACTTGAAAAGTATAAGAATTCATATTCGAAAAAATAAACTTGTTATTGCTCTTAATGTATATGTTATAAAAAATGAAGGAGGCAAAAGCATGGACAATGATTTATATTATTAATAAACAGTGGTTATATCGAAAATTCTAAGGCGATTCGAAAGTTTCAAAATCATTCACATGTCCTGTATAATATATCCAATTACCATGCACCCAATAATACCGTCTTAGCGTGTGTTCAGAGAAAAAATCGATAAAAATATTTTTTCATATAACACTGCGGTTAGTGGCTTCAGCCGTGGAAATTTTTGAGGCTAGTATTCAACCTTAAAAATTACCGAAATAGTTATAAACGAAAGAAATTATCTTTTTGGTGCGAAAGCGAGAAATGACCATGGATTTGGGCGTATTCGGGATTTATCTCAACCTAAGAATTTTATTAGTTTAGATGGCAAATTAAATTATTTAATGCATGAATTATAAATTAATATTTTATCTATTTTTATTATATATAGTCCTATTTTAATTCTAAATAAACAAAGAGAGTTTCATCCGTTTTAGTACACCTCAAATATTTAGTAATAAAAAATAGATATACTATTTTCGATAGATTTTGCAATAGAATCATTAGATAATTTGATTATGAATACTAACTCACGTTTTCTGCTTTCGCTTAATAGAAAATATAATATGATTTCTCGGAATTCTTGTAATGCAGACGTACAAAATCCTAGCCTGAATATCTCAATCAAAAATTATATACATATGCGATACTATGATATTTCTAAAGAAAAATTTAAATTTATTACATTAGAATTTAATAAAAGTCTTACCACTGAATAATAACATCCCATTTAGAAATCTGCGGGTGTTTTATTTTTGCTTTTCAATTTACAACTCTGTATTGATAAAATTTCTCTTAAATTACAGAAAAAATATTTAAAGATTCGAATAAACAGATAAGGATAAGAACTCCTTGTGAATTATATGAACAACTAAATCATATATACAAGTTTAACTATCTATTGAGAAATCTGAAGTGATTACTCTAATTTATAATTTATTGATCCACATTTTTTTTTGCATTTCAGTTTTTTTTTGTATAAAAAGTAAACATGTGATTTATCATGAATATAAAAAGTTAAATTTAGATATATTTTCGTTTTACCACAGCTTTCTTGTAAATTTATAGATAATTGTAATTTTCTTTGTATTATTTGTTACACTTTTTTTAGTATTATTAAAAAAAAATTATTCTAAAAAAAGCTTGGCGAACCGGATCAAGCGATTTGTAAGCTTTCGCAAACCTTGACTTAGAGATTTATTTATTGATTAAAACATTTCAGTGAAATATAATGGTTTTTTTTCACTTTATAAGTGTTTGAATTCAGTACTTCATATTTCCTCAAATAATCCTTTCCAAGCGTTATTAGAGCAAAAATTCTTTCGTGGATAATAGGATATGATGTATCAATTTTTATCGAAAAATTCATATCTTTTATAATAGGAATTTTATATGAGGAATTCTGTCTTATCACAATCTAATTTTCCAAAACGATTTATTTAAGGCATTAAAGTTAGACTGAAATATATGTTAACCCAAAATTGGTTTTCAGATAAATAGGATTGTGTAATTCAAAAAACTTCGTATATTTCTTGAAGATTTGCGATACTATTTTTTAATGTGTTAAAAACTTTTAAAAGCAATATTTGATGCTAAAAATTTGAAAAAAAAATTTTGGATACAATATAAAAAGAATATTTGCAGATAGCATTGTCTGTATAAGGAAGGGAGGAAAATTTTCTAAAAATAATGATCTAAAAATGATTTATATTCGGAAAATACTATAAATTTCGAGGACAAGGGTAATTTCTATGTAGAACTAAGTATGAGGGGTAGATTATTGTCTTAGTTTTTTTGAGAAAAACATTAGTTACTGATGACTTATATAGTATATTAACAATTGTCTAAAAATGAAGTCTTTACTTCATTCATTAAAAGATTATAATTTTTTTTATTCTCTAATCAATTTCTTAAATCTTTTGATATTTTTTTTATCAAAAGTTTAAAAAATAGCAAACCTTATTGATTTTCTAGAAGAAATATTTCCTAAAATGGTAAAAAATTTACCCTTTAAGAAATTTCTAGAAAATTTAAAACTATAAATATGCCAGAGAAATCCATCCCTATGATGAGACGAAAAAACTTCTTTGAGCCGCTTTTTGAGAATGAAAAGTTTGAGAACGACAAGATGAATATAACATTTAACTTACCAGAGGGAGTTGATCCTAATAACGTAGAAATAAAACATGAAAAGAACGCATACCACATGAAGTACAAGACAGAAACAAAAGATGAGAAAGATGGTGTTTCTTTTTCTAGTTCCAGTTACGGATATTTCTCGCGATCATTTCCTTTTGAAATAAAGAATCCACATGCAGAAGTCAAAGAGAATAAGCTGTTTTTTAGTTTTGATCGAGGGGAAGATACTTCTGGTTTGAAAAGTATTCCAATCAAAAATGGTAATTCGAAAGAAAAAATAGTCACTAATAAAAAGGAAACAGATAGCAATGCAAGTTGTTCTTCTGGTAAGTGTCAGCATTGTGGAAAGTAAAAAAAATAAAAGTAATTTGAGTAATTTTCTTTGTTATTATTTTATATTTTCCATTTTTTTTAAAAGTTTAAATTTTAAATATGACATATTTTCAGAACAGTGGCATATGTTATTTATATTTTCATGAAATATACGCAGTTTTGGGTTTTGCATCTAACTGCCTCTCAATACTCTATCAGTATCTCCTATTATACTTACATCTCAGTGCCTTCATCTAAAAGGTGTTAGAAGCTAGTTAATAGGCAAGGCGGTTGCATGGAATTAGTACCTGTTCGCTGCATGGTGGGTGATAAAAGACCAATGCTCATCCTGGGATTCTCTAAGACTATGCAACATTGCCACCTACCCGTAATTTTATGATCACAATAAACTTCTAGCATAGATATATCTCCAAAACTTACATGGGGTCCACTTAGACATTGCATGTCAACCCTACAAGTATAACTTGCATCTTATCTCTGCCAGCTTTAATGGTTTTTATTTTTATATCTCACAGGCGCTAAGTCTTCTAATCTGAGTTAGCAAGGCTACCTTCCATGCTTTACATGACAATTATCTACATGTTCAGCTCCGGTCTGCAATCTAGTCCCATAAAAACCAAAAATAAATTTGTAGAATTTTTTTTGCAATTATAAAGACTTCTTTCTTCTCTTACGAACTCCAATAGACCAATTATAAATATAGTGTAATTTATTGTCACCATAAATCCAAACAATGATCGTTATATCAATTTAAACTCATCATCGCTAACAGAAAGTTTTGATTTACTTATCTTTTTCCAATTTCTGTATAGAATTATATATTTTTCTAAATAATTCAAGGAAAAGTCTAGATTTTTCTCAAGAACTATCCATATAATTTGCTATATTAAAAGCAATTTAATATTAAAACTTAGTTATTTTTTAGGTCATTCAGAATGCAAAATTATAATAAATTAAAAAAACCTATAAAACTATTTAATTAATTAATATTGAGAATTCCAAGCTTTTTTCTACTTATTTTCAGTTGTTTTTTAAAATGTATTCTTTCGATTTATAGAACAGGCTCTTTATGTCTGAAACTTTATCTATATTTCAAGTCTAAGCTTTGAGTATTGTATAAAAAGTTTTCTTTTTAGAATATATGTAGTAAGTGTATGATTTTTTCGTGCCTTCAGCTCCTTGAATAACCCAGTAGATTCTTGTTACCAGCTTTCTTCAAAATTTGGTTTTGGCTTTCAATCTTATCTTGGCCGTAAGAACATTCTACTACTATTCTTTGTTTACTATTGCATGAATATTTGCTTAATTTTTACCGAAATTTTTAGGTTCAAAATTTACATTTTTTTATATTTAGGGATAAAATATTGCAAGTTTATCAGATATAGAATCATAAGAACACTTCATTTATGATTGAGAATTTTTCTTAGCCGATAAATTTTACTTGTCGGTTTTTCTGTTTAAAAAATAAAGTCGAATATTACGAAGTAATTTTGGCTTTTATAACGGTAAAATTTTAATTTTCTTCCCTAAATTACATAAATAATCATTTAATCCCAATCTTGTGGGTTTCTATTCTGGCTTCTAATCATATTTTAAAATACTCATTTTAAAAATCTTCTACACGAAGAAGACTTATGTCTTATTTAAGGCCAGAATGTATATTTATCAATTAAATTGATGTGGACACAAAACTTTACTTAATGAGTATGATGCAATTTTATGCGGGTGTGTTCTCTAGCGGCTATTCATTAAATCTTCTAGATTCTGATTGCATTTACTTGATTTACATATTTTTTCTATAATCTAAAAATAACTTCTGAATCTGAGATGTAAATAAGAGTGTTTTATCACATAGGTCGATTTTTTCCGTCTTAAGCCATTTTGAACGGTTAAACACGTTTATAAACCCAAAATTGCATCATTATATAACTTCGAATGTAATTTATCAACTTCAATTATACATATAAATTCATCATTAATTTCAAGTTTGAAACTTCATTCGGAATAGCACCTATTATAAAATATTAAACATAGATAAAGCATTTACTTGGTGCAAGGGGTGTTCTATTATCATTTTATACCCTAGCTGTTGCTAAGAATTTTGTTGTTTTTCTTGATTCTTAAACACTATCGTATATTTACAATGAAATACATCCGTTTATCAGCTAAACATTAAAAAAGTTTTCTATGCCCAAGTTTACGTAAGTCAAATGAACAATACATTAAATTCGAAAATCACCTTATTCTTCATGGTTTTGCATACTTGCAATAGTATAACCGCAAAATAACTGTTTCAAGTTGAAATAATTACACGAGATAGTTGATTTAGGAAATTAAACGTTCATTCATTGTGTGAATATATTTTTAAAATAACATTCGATCTAATTAGCTCTTGATTCTTTACTTTACTTCACTTTTGTATCATGAATATTTAGAGTGTTTGAGTATTTTTCCATCGTATAATATTAAGTATTTTTATAGATGTTTTGGTTTTTTAAGATTGGCTGTGCCTTTATAACTCTCATTTTTTGTTGCTGTTTTTTTCTCTCTTGTTTTAAACCTATTCTTAAAGAGTTATTATTGCATGAGTTTTAATCTTTTGATGCAGCATCAACGCTAATAAGCTTGCATCAGTATAAAAAATGAAGATATAATTCACGAGAACCTTTATTAGAATGTATAGACTTGTTTGTGTATTTACTATTGTGTTTGGTTTTTTTTAATCTATATACAACACACAGACTCTAGCAGAAATAATATCTCTTGGAAAAAACTTCTTTCAATATCCTCGGGTGAAATCTTGCATTTATATTCTATATAAATTTTATTTCTAGTATTCTCGCATCAAAGATTTTAGTTTCTACCTAAAAAAGTTGTCAAAAATAATAGCACATTTTGTAAAATCAATGTTGTCTTGATTTTTTATTTGCACACAAGAAAGTGAATATATATGAGCCTAATTTCTCGGCTACATACATATATCTTGGAGCTTCTAAGATGTTATCGGCTTTCGCTTTTATGTTGAACGATTCTTTTATACTTTTCTTTGTTATCTTATAGAGGTTTGACATATGGAATATCAACTTGTCGTCCAAGACTTTAAGTCGTTAATTTTCGATATCAAATATGTTAGAACTTCTAAAATATTTCGTTACTTATTCTTTTAAAAATTAATTTTGTAATATCAGAGATGATTGCTAGGAGTTGAAAAGGTTTCTAGATTAAAAAAATTATAATCACAACTATTTCTGCCGCTTAAAACAAAGAGAAGACTAGTTTAATATTAAAAAACTTAGAAACTAAGGCAACATCGCTACAGGCGGTGGCGTTATAGAAAAGACTAAATAATCGTTATAGGGTACGATTTATTATTTTTGTTAGACATCCGCATTAAGAACCTTTTATTTTAACACGAATATCCATATCCTACTCAAACTCATACGAAAGACTAAAATTTAATAGTTTCTGAATGGCTCCAATCAACGGTTATTTTTTCATTATTACTCTTTTTATTTGTTTGTCTTTTTTGTTCCGTTTGGATTCCAATACCCATTCTTAAACAGAAATACAAAGAATTTATTAGCAAATCAAAATTTTTAATAAAGTATAGTATTGTGCGCCGGTGACTATGTATTTCAGCAGTAATAGATTTTCTGATGTCTGGTTTTTTAAGTTGATTGTGCGAAATGCTTACTTAGTGATTAAATTTTCTTGTATTCCTTGGTAGCATATTTATTTTAATCACATTTTTTCGCTATTAATAGTAATAGAAAGCTCGTGTGATGTCCGTATGTGCGGTAACAAACCTAGATGTGCAAGAGTGGTCTGTTAGCGCCTATTTCATAAATTTAAAATCGGAAAAAAAAATTATTTATTTGTTAAAAATTTTTTGAGTTAGGAGAGCGACTTGGTAAATATTCTTCTTTATTATTTGATTAATTTCATAAAATCGATGATTTCTAGGTTCAGTACTTATTCTTGTCTATTAAAAAAGATTGCACATTAAAAATCAGCGTTTAATTCTCCCCCTTGATTCTGTTCACTGCATTTTCCAAATTCATTGCGTTACACTTTAGAATCGCTTCTTGTTTTAGACTACAGGCAAGGTTTCATTATAAGAACCATATAGCCTTGGCTAATTTATTCAGTGGTTCTTTAAGATCTTGTTTGAACCTAAAACAAAACATATTCAAAGCCTTCATTCTGATCTATCGTTACAAAAGCGAGCTTGAACAGCGTTCCATATATATTTCTTGTTGTGAATATCCAAATACAGTTTACTTTATGCAAGATCGGCTTATATGCGAGTTTTAAGTTGAAAGAAACCATATGTAAGGTAAAATTAGATTGTAATACCCGAAAAACGTGCTCTATTGCTTTTATATCTTGTTATGTTTTAGGGTTTTTTCGTATTTGGGAGAAAAATTGGGGTACTGGTACTGGACAATAAATATTTTTTCATGTTTTTGTAAAAGCTTTGCCTTCAATCTCGCATCATCAGCGTCATTCATAGCTTTTGTTCTAATTATATCTTTCTTGCTCTTTCAATTTAGTTCCTTTTCCTTGGAGATATATAATGGTCTTTTCTTTATAAATATATGTTAAAAATACACGTAAGCATAAAATTCTGTGAAACTAAATATCTACAAAATTTTTAATTGTATAATTTGTCAAGTCAAAATAAAAGCTTCGAAAAACCTTAGAAATGCTTTGCAGTTCAACGATCATAATTCAGATTTTCGGTGTTGAAAGCTGAAAATATTTATTTTTATCAAAAATATGTTTTTTGTAAATTTTAGTTCTTTGATCTAGATTCAGATGAATATTAATCGGCGTTAAATACTAAATGTAAAACCATGAAATTCTAAGAAGCTTAGATGAAAAATCAGAAAAAAATATGCCGAATCATCGCTCAGAATCCGTCAGGATGCTTTAATTCGGAAAACAGACCAAAAATAGATTTAAAAAGACAATCTGTTAAAAAAAATATTTGATCAAAAATGTAACAAATACTAAATTAAATATTGCATTTTGAGTAAATTGAATTCGCCCAAACTCAATAGAAATTAAACAAAAAAAGAACTATAAGTTTAATTTTTTATTTCAATAACTTATTCTTTATGCCTAAAATTTCGAGATAAAATTTTGCAACTATAAACTGTAAGTAATTTTACATTCTAGATTTAAGTGGATTAAAAACCCATGAGAAAAATAGAAGATTTGTTAATAGTTTCTCGAGTTTCATTTTGGCAGACGCCATATTTGAGTTACATCAACCGATTTTTTTTTCGGACGTCAATAATAAAATTTTTAAAATAAATGCAAAATTATAATCATATATTAGTAGAATATGAATGTATATATTCAATACTGGAATAGATCCAGGTATTCATCCCGAATAAAATAATAACAAAAAATTTTTCAATTTATAGAGTGTGATTATTTTGAATTTTTTTAACATCCTTAAACAAATCTAATAGAGGGCTGTAATTGGGTTTCTTTTTATGATCAACGACTTTTGTATTGAAGTTCATGAGCAAATACGCATTTAAATATAACTTTATAAAATTCAGGCATAAATTTGCACTTAATTAGCAATAAATTCCGTTTAAGAATCAAATTTTGTAACATAATATGGATTTAGGTTTATTTTAAAGATTATGTGAATAGATAAGCCAAAAGCCACTGATTATGTTTTTTAAAGAAGAAACTTGTTCTCAGACCCTAATTTGTTTAGCATCGGAGATTTCTATAATAAATATCTGTATTCTTAATAAATTACTTGGAATTATTCCACCGGGTTTATGATTTAAAACGATAAAAAGAAAATAACTATAGCTGATAAAACTAAAATTGAATATTTAAGAACTCATTTCTCGTACTGAATTATTTATATTGAAAATATATTATTTCTCAAAAAAACATTTCAAATTTTTGTGTTTAACTTTGAACATTTATATCCTATAGAAATTTATCACTATAAAATATATTTTATTTATTCACGTTGGATTGATTATGATGTGTTTTAAAACTTTAATCTGAATTATAAGAAGGAATTTGTGAGGGATCTATAAAGTATTCTTTTATGTGTATGTCCCCTTAACAAGTAAGTAATCACCTATAATTCTATTTCTAATAACTATATCCCGAAAAATTTTCAACTTTCTCTGGTTTCTGATTCTTACAAATAAAAGAATTTTTTGCGGTATACCGAGATTTACTTAGTGTATCCACTGTCTAGAATTAAAATTTCCAGAATCATCATCTTAAACGATAATATATATTATTTTTCATATTTAAAGATTTTCTATATGTGCTTGCTTGAATTATTCATAGAAGTTTGTTTCTGACGATTTAGTAAGAAACAACTATAAGCGGTATAATTTATATATACTTCTTAAAACTCTCAATTCGCCTTAATTTTGCCACACGAAAGTATAGTTCGTAGGAAAAAAATGTTTCATATCTATCCTCATTTTATATCAAAGTAGAAAAAATAAGAATTTGGTAGATTTTTAATAGCCATTTGCTTACAATTATTTAATGGTGTATTGAACTTAAATCGTTTTTTTAACTCTAAAATTTTATTAATTTAATAGATTTATAAATAGCTTGAAGATATCCTAATCTAATATTTTAAATAGCGAATCCAAATATAAAGTAATTTTAACTTAGGTATTAAGTAAAAATTGATGTTTGCGGTTTAAATAGTGTATATGGGTTTTTAATTCTATTTTCCAAACCTTTTAATGTATTATTTTGTATATATTTTAATATACTTATACAAAATTTTTCAGTTAAATTTAGTTTATAGAAGTATAGATAAAAAAGCAAGTAAATTGATAAAATATTTTCTGATGATGAACAGCAAAGAATAAATCAAAAAGGATTACATATAATAAAATATAAAATAAAGAGATAAAAAAACGGCTACTCTTTAATTATTTCAACATCAATGGCCGGTACGTTGGTAAGTTTAAAACAATTAGTGATGTTTTTTATTTTATATAAAATACATCTTAAAAAAATTCACGGCATTTTTCGATTTCTTGATCACTCACTAAAAACATTTCTTGATTTTTCTTTAGTTCTTTGATAAATGAATAATATATTTCCTTGAAAGATTCTAGCGAAATTTCAAAAGCAGAAATATATAATTTGGAGTTAAAGTTGTTTCTATTTACATATACCTTGTATATTTCATGCAAGAAATCTGTCCAAATACTTTTATTAAAAGAAGAATGATCGATAAGTTCTTTGGTTTGATCAGATATGCATACATGCTCTTTACTAGCGATTTCACTAAGGCTTTTTGGCACTGAAGAACCAATCAACCGATCGGCGTAGTTCAATAAAAACTCAGGGAAGAAAAAACTTAAATCGATATAAGAAAATTGAAATATTCGTAGGTTTGCATTAATTCCACCATATTCTATAAAATCACTTATAGTTTTATTGCAAAAACCATATCCGAAATAAATAGCACTTTCCGAAAACATAAAGGCTGGTCGAAATATTTTAAGTTCATCTGTAAGAATTCCAGTAAAAAGGAACCGCGGGTTTGATTTTCCTAGTTTTGAATTGAGGCTGATTTCGGCGGTTCTTGTACAAAAAACTAAACAAATTTTGATGTATTGAGATGCTACATTTTCGGACGAAAAAGGAACAAAAATATTATTAATGTCCGCATCGTATTCGATTCTCACTCGCTGACTTTTTAATCTTCTATAAATCAAGTTTTTTTCTTTTTCAATAGCGATACAATCTTCATTTGTTTTCCTAAAAAAATTAAAGTATATGTCTTTCTTAGATTTTACATATAAAAATTGAAAAAATTTAGATATCAAAATTACGCCACAGTCATATAAAAAAAACCGAGACTTAATAGCATCAAGTAAATCTGAAATATTTCCTTCCTTTGTATTATCACCACATGCTTGAATCAACTCTTCTTCATATTTTTTCTTAAATTCAGAAGTTAACTTATTATTCTCTTGGTCTAAAACTAGAAATGCATTTTCAAATAGATCTGCATTGCTTTTATTTTCTTCCAAAACTCGTAAAAATTTATTGTGCAAAAACGATTTTAACTGTTCAATTACTAGCGAGCCAAACCTAGATAATACAGTATTTACATAAACTTCCCTTTTTATGTTTTCTTTCATTAAATTCTCTTTGACTTGTTTTTGGATTTCCTCAATGATTTGATCCGTAATGAGAAAGTCAATCGTATCAAAAATAGACTCTTTGATACATCTAAATCCAGGTTCGAAAATGTAATAGAAATCAAAAAAATCTTCCATTGAATTCGTAGTTATAAAACAGAATCTTTTATCTGGCAATCTCGTAGAAGGATTTATAGAGTCGCGCAAACAATCTTGCATCCACGCTTTACGAACAGATTCATTCAGATCTTCTTGCCAATCTTTCCTGAGTTCTGCGCCTTTCTTCATCGCTCCGTATATCATCCCACAAATCATATAATGTGAACAAAAGCCATTATTCATATCCGAAATGCATTTTGTGAGCAGCCCAATCAACTTTATAGTTCCTACAAAAAAGCTTTCCTTCATTATGAATATTTTTCGAAATAATATTTATATATTTTCTAATCAATTTAATATCTTTTTATCTGTGTCAATTTACTTCAATTGAATATTTTTATCATTCTAGTATACATGATATAAATATATTATCGTTTATGATTTTTAATTTAAACCAACTTAAAATGGTTTCGCTTTAATATTAATTTACTGTTTAATTAATTTAATTTGATTATTTTATTTAAAATGGTCCATCGGCTATGGAATATTTTATTATATACAAATTGAACGAAATTTTCGGAATATTTGGTGGTTTTAAAATTTGGAATTTCAAATCCACGGAGCACCAATTCCATGATAGCAGTAACTCAAATTCAATGCATTCTATTATCTCGAATTTCTGTCCTTATAATATTAATAAAATACGGAATATTAGCTAAAACGAAACAAGAAAAAGAGAAATATATTCTTATTTGTACGATTGAAAATTTTAAACTTTATAATGATGCGAGCAACTATTGGAGAAACTTATTGAAGAAAATAAAATTTACATTCTGAGAATCACATCTTCTCTTTTATAAATCGTAATTTTCAATATATTCTATGTAAAAAACGAAGTAAAGAGACTAAGAATATATATATCTTATTATTCTGATATATTATCAAGAATCTATCGTGTATTACTTATTTTCTTTAATCTTTAAATACAAAATTTACCAAGTTTTTTAAACACAGTACAGTAACACATGTTCATAAAAATATTATTTAATAATGTTTTTTATCCGATTTTCCTTTTTATGTGATACTATAAAATCTACATGCTATCTATATGAATGACCCATTAAAATGAATCCAATCCTCTTCCATAATACCTTGGTTTTGCCAAATGATAATCTCATAAAGATAAATAGAATGATCAAAAAATATAAAGCAAGTCTCTGTAAATTTTTACTTTTTTTAAATTCTTAATTCATCATGGTTTAATTTTCTAAAAAAACTTAAAGTTATCCTTTGTACCAAATGTATTAATAATAAATTGTAAAAACGTTCAAGTTGAAATGAAAAATTCAAGATTATAACTGAGTATTTTCTTAATACTATTGAAATGTTTTACATCTGCTAAAACAAAGTAGTGTATTTTCAACATTACCATGAAATAAACCAAACTATTTTAAATACAAAAAGAATAAATAAAGAATTTAAAAGAACTCAAAAATATATTCAATATTTTAGCTACAAATCATCAATGTATATTGGAAATAAATAAAATATTTATAAGATCACGAAAAAAAAATACGAATAAAACCTAAGGCGAATAGCCTGTTCGAGAAAATATATTCGTTCGTTCATCTTCGAGACTACAGCTCTGCCTATGCCTTGGTATTCCTAGGTAATTCCGCCCACTGGGCTCTTTTTAGTGGTGTTCGTTCGTTTTTTTGGGTTTCATAACAAGGTTAATTTAAAGATGGGGTGTTAGCTCTACGCCCCCCTGAAGAATCAATCCTTTTTAGTCGCCTGTTACAACAAGCAGAGAATACTCCAAGCCAATTCTGCTCCTGGAATAGTGGAGAATAGGGAAAATATATACTTCTATAAATTGCACTCATATAAGAAGACCAAAAAATAACCAGAAAATATTAAAAAAAGACTTTTATTTATTTATTAATGTGGCTAAAGTAGATCGAAATAATACTTTACCTTAAAATATAGAAGAACGGCTAATATTAAGGTAAATTTATGTGGAAGCAAAAACAATTACCCAGCAGGTTAAAAAACAGCGGTATAATCCGGAATAATTAAAATAGAAATAGTCTATCGATTATACATTCTTTCCTTCTTGCTATCTAAAGATTGTATCCGTTTCCAATATCAAGGTTTTTTTTAATTCAAATCTATATATGAATTTAAAGCATTAAAAGCATGTCTATGGAAATAATAAAATATTTTATATACAATTAATTAGAGTATTAATAATAAAAAATAATATTTTTAGTAATGATTTTTATTCTGATTTATTTATTGCTTTTATGACTTCGTTTTCGAGAAAAACATTTCTTGTGCTGTATAACCCATTAAGGAAATGATTAATATCGTTATTTAATGATTTCTCTTCCTCGTAATCAACATTAGATTCGGGTATAGATCTACCGAATCTTATATTGCTATTGGTTTTTATTTCGGGTACTTTAATTATAGTTTCTGATAAACAATCATCCGATAAGGTAGAGTTTCTACATATAATAAATAGATTTAATTTTGAAAGTTTCATGTTTATCTTTTGATTTTCGGACGTATTTATACTTTTAAAATCCTAATTTTAATTTATTTACAATAATTACATTTAATTTAAATAAAATATTTTTTATAAAAAAATTTAAGTATATCATTTTGTATGTAAATCAAATTATTTAGGAAATTTAGATAGAAATTTAATTCAACTTTCTTTTTGTTCTGTTAATTCTTCAAACTCCGTAGAATGAATTAAAAATGTTATAAATAAATTTATGCTATCATTAGCAAGAAGTCAGAAACATCATCACATGAAATTTAGATTAAATATCGAAATTTAGTGATATTTTTATGATTTTATTAAAGTATAAATATTCATTTTTTATCTAAAGTAAATTTTCATTTAAAAAAGATATCTTTGAGGTATTAATGTATTTCAAAGCTGTATTCCTCGTCTGTCTTTGCCTATGATAACATTTGTGGATTATATTGCAGTTTATCTACTATTTGGCATTTCAGAACTGAATTTTGCAATTTTTTATACCTTTTTTACAGTATTTTAAATCTATAAGTTAACTTCGCTGTCTTATTTATGAAGTTTACTTTATATTCAAAAGTTTTTTTTTGCAATTCCTTCCAATACGTTTTTAAATACAACCTATATCCGAATGATTTTGTTTTTTTTAAAATGCACGGTATTTTTTATCTTGTTTGAAAAATTAAAATAAAATTCTGCAATAAACTTGCCAGTGTGTAACATAGTATAATTTAAGCAGTTCTATCAGGATTTTTTTATAAATTCTTTATACTACGCTCGTATAGTTGAAACCAAGCTATATATCTTAAATTATGTCATATGCGAAAAATAATTATCTGTCAACTTTCAATTTTTCATCTCGTTTATTTTTCAAGTGCATTTCCAATTCATTCGATTAGAATTTGGAGAAACCAAAAATTATATTAGTCAACCATATTCATAGCAATCAAATCCACAATATGATTAAACTCATAATAAAATCAAAATTCTTTATATGATATAAATTATGCGATATGAAAAAATGCGAAAAAAAATTTAATTCATTGATTTATGATGTAACTTGAATCAAATAATTTCATTATGATTTGATAAATTTTAAACGTACGTTTCGAAATTCTTAAATTATATACGAAACCTTTCTAATCAAATAAATATGTTTATTAAATAGACATAACAAAAAACGAGTTAAATTCTATTTTTTATTTTAAATTGGCTATAAAATGGAACACGTTTCCATCATAAAATATTACAAGTTCGTTTTATAACCTCAAATAAAAACAAATTTTAATTTGAAAACTAACAAATTTCTTAAAACAGTTACAAGTGTATATTTTTTTTATGAAATTAAAGTAGTTCAGGGATAACATAAATAACTGCTGCCTCAACACTCCATAAGTACCCCCTGCGATACCTAAGCCCCAAAGCTTTTCCTCTACCAGGAATGTAGAACCTGAATAATAGACGAGCCAGTTACCCGGTGTTCCTTAATTTCCGTTACAAGGTGTGTTATCGCATGTAGAAACCACCCCATGGCGCCCCGATACAAAGCATCATTTTAACATATTCTACACTTTCTGAACCCAATAAATTTCTAGCTACGATGAATTTCAGAGACTTAGTTAGGAACCACCTAGACAGTGCGATGTTATACAAACAGGTATAACCTGCTATTAAGCTTTCTTGGCTTTACAGAGTTTTATTTTTATATCGAGAGGGTGTTAAGTCTTTCAAGCCGAGTGAACGGCTAGATTTCTCTGCTTTTACCTGACGATTACCTAAAGGTTCTGTTGCGTTTTTGATCAAGTTGAAAAAAAAGCTGCAAAACAGATAAATAGAAATGGTTTCGCCATTTTGTAGACAAATTTTTATCATATGAAATTTCTTCGAGCAACCGAAAAATTTGTCTGATTCACTTTTCGAAATCCAAACAGCAATCTTCGAGCCAATTTCACATACTCATTACCAAGCAGAAGTTTTTAGTGTGGTTATTCACCCACCCTCCATCCTTAAAATATGATAAATACTAATTTCGGCAAACTAATAATGTTTTTTTATAGATTAATAATTGAAAAATTCTCATGAGATAACTCGGTATGGTATTATAACCAAATAAGACGAATTTAACCTTAAAATCTTTTCTATATTAGAACGGTAATATGCAACTGCAATCATACTAAAACACAGTTGAATCTGGTATTTTTAATTTAGAAAAGTTAATAGAACAAATTAAATAACTATGAAAGTTAGAAAAAAATAAACATAGATTTAAACATCAGATAGGACTGTATGCATAGCCTTGTCGTTCAGTACAATAAAATTATTTAAAACGAAAAAATTAAATAAAAAACAAAATATGGAAGTCGAATTTCAAATAAATGACTTAAAGACTTTCCCGATAGACAATGTAAAATATATGTCAAGTTGAAATATTTTTAGAACGAAAATAAGGAGTTTAGTATGAAAGACCTAAAAATATTTTATAGTATAATTTGTGAAAAAAAATACTCAGAAACTCGCTTCTTTGCGCATCAAATTTTGCTAGATGTAACTATCGCGGATTTTTTTTAGAATGGCCCTCGTTTTGCTATCAATTCTACACATGGTATCATTTTTTTTTGGTTTTTCAACACACGTTTAATGCATCAAAGAGTACGAACCAGTTTTATTCACTTTTTGCATGTTAATAGTTTTTATCTAAACCTAACAATAGCCAATAAACAAGATATTAAACCTATCTTCTAACAATAAAACTAAACATAAAGAAGATATTCATATTGTTTATGAGCAACCAAAAAATTTAGCTACGATGAAAGATGGCATAAATATGTAAAGGTTCTTTATTACCCAGCCTATATGGGTCTGCCGTTTTCTCAATTTATGAGGAAAAAAGTCAAGGTTAATATCTACTGCGACCGCAAAAAAGATATGAGCTAAGTCTATAGAGGTTGTAATATGTCATTAAAAAAACCTTTCTAGCGATGAGTTAATTTTCGTCGAAAAAAATGCATTCTAAATAAAAAAATCATATACTTACTAAAGCGAAGCCTGCATTAGTCTTTTAATTTCGAATGCGAGATAAAATCTTTTAGCAACTTTTGTAAATTTTACGCTGAGCAAAATTTTTTTGGAAACGTTTCAGAATAGTCATATACTGAACACGGGAGGTTCTTTTCGAATAAGCTGCTTACGTCGACGAGCTTGTAACATATAAAGACGTTAAGAACAACACTTGCTTGATTATTTTGTTGAACTAATATTATTCTCTGCAAATGTTGTATTGAACCATGGCAATGATGTCCAAAAAAGACAATTCTTAGCGCATTTATGTTTAGAAAATTTTGAGACTGTGACTTCAGTATACTCAACAACTGCGTTTTTTTTAGTATTTTTGAACCTTCAATCCTTTTATTGGATAGCTTTTTCGCTACGAAGCCCAAAATTCTAGGGCCTCGAAGAGCAAAAACAAACTTTTGCTAACAAGATTAGATTCCAAAGCAACTCACTCTTTAATATTTGATGCCCGCGCTATATGTTTTGTTCAATTTATATTCCAGAAAGAGGCTCGAACTTAAACACTTTAGTCGATTAGCAATTCTAGAAGTTTTGCTAAAAATCATCATGTATCAGATGGGTTTTGTCTTATTCCATCCGACGCTAATTCGCAGAGTCACTCATATGTATAAAGTATTTTGAGGCGAAGAAGGCATGTTTTTAGCTAATCTCAAAAAAAACATTTCGTAATTTGTATTTAGAATATAAAAAACATATTATTAAAGTTTTCGGCTTAAAATTCATTATAGTGACCAGTGGGAATAACATTAAGGCCATTATGAAACATATAAAGACAGAGACGGTAGAAGTAATCAAGAAAATCAGTAACTTTACGTTTTTAACACCAAGGGGGAACAATCAGTAGATTTATCCAGTTTGCATAAAAAGTATGTCTTAAATATGAACCGTAAAACCTATATAAAGTTCTAAATATCACGTAAATTTTAAATGATTAAAACGTGAAGAAAAGAGGTCATTTAAAATGCTAAGCGAGACTAAAGTGAACCAAGTTTTTCCTGTGATGCTAATAATGACGTAAAATTCACTTTAGAATGTTATTCTCGTAATTTAATAATGATATAAGACGGTGTAAGAATTAAGACCTAGAATTGAAATATTTGCTAATTGGAAATAGGAAAGTATTTATGGAAGTTTTTACAAACTTTTTTTGGCTGAATAAAGCGACGGCATGTCCAACAACAAATATAAATTTTCCGAACGCTTATGTAATTTTACGCTTAATTTGCACCTTTAAAATAAAAGTTTGCTCTACCCGCTGAATGCTTCTATTAAGTCCTATGATGACTTATTTATTTTTCAATTTTTGTTTATTATACTATGTTAAATCTATAATAAAGTATGCGATTAAACCAAAATAATAAGTAACAAATGAGAACGATCGCGTCCAATATATTTTTTTTGTATCATTAGTTTAAGAGTTAGATTATATAGCTGTTAGGATAGCCAAAGGATTATTTTAAATGCCTAAGAAATTGTAAAGATGTTTGAAAATATATTTTGAAGGTTTTGAACAAATTTTATTAGCTCTTACTTAAAATGGGAAACTATAAATAATTAATTCCGCTTCTTATTTTCGTAAATCCATCTTAGGTTTGAAATTAATTTAATTCGATACAAAAAGTTTTACATCATAAAAAATTTGACTATTACGATGGGAGAAAAAAGATTCATATCAGTCTCATTCTATAAGATTTATGATATCGAAAGTTTCTTATACAATTTAATAAAGAGTTTTTTATATTAAAATCTCTTTCTATATTCACGAAAAATGATACATTTTATCTTCTAATAAAAAATTAGATTTACATTTTTTTAAAGAAATTAAAAATAGAGGGATGTATAGCTCTTTTTAAATGTTGTAAACAGTTAGGTGTTTTTGATTCTTTAAATAGATAAAATAACTGCAGAATGAAAAGACGTTAGTTTTGCCTAATTAAACCTTGGTAGAAATATCTATCCCAAACCAATCCTAAATACAAAAACTATAAGTATTATCTAAATTTATGTTATCTTATACCAGGTACGACAATATTAATTATATAGAGGAATTGTGCTGAAACCCATTCTACCTCTCTAAGATTTGAAATTTGGCTGGCAAAATGATTGAATAATCATCCTAACAAAAATGTATTTTAATGGGAGAAAAAGCAAGAATAAACCTATGATGTGTATAATTTTGGAATTCAAAAAACTAAATTTTTAAAATAAAGTAAATATTGTAGATTTTTAAACTCAGATTCCCTTAATTTTGCGCTTTAATTCTTAGAAAGTAAAATTAGAGCTATGATTTTAGAAAACCTAATTAAACCCTGTTCTTAAATATACAGTTAAATTTAATTATTTTATACATTCTAAATTGGCTTCCTCAAGTTAAATATTTCCTCTATGTTGGATCTAATCAGGTCATGATATGTTTTATACTTTCTCAATAGACATTTATGAATATGATAATCAATTATAACCATTAGAATGCTCCCATATAAATATAAATTCGAAGTTTTAATTTAACCTACCTTTTCGATAAATGTTTTGCTGAATTTAAAATACGCAATTAAGAAGAATATAAATCGATCAACAATAGAAATTAAAATGTTTCTTAGGAATACTAGATGTATTCAAAAGACACAAAATAACAAGGTTTCGTTGAAATTTAAGTAAAAAAACACACTCAAGACCTAAAGCATGTTAAATTTGTATGCTGAGGGGACATTATAGGAAATTTACTAAAATCATAAAACTGCGCATATACACAAGAAAGTCATCATTAAGATAACATATAATTATAATAACAATGCGAATATTAGATAAAAAAACTAATGACGAATGAACCGTGTACTTTAATTGAAAAACAAAAAAGGCATTTCGAGTTAAAGCAATGCGCAGGAAACGAATATTATGATTGTCTAAAAATAAACAAAAAAGGATTATGAATGAATAAAATAATCAATCTAAACCACTAGAGGGATAAATCTAAAACAATTTTAGTTGAAACTATGATAGTTAATTAATTACAAATTCCATGAGCAAATATGTATTCATCGGAAAATTTATCTCCCCAGTAATTTTCATTGGTTTATATATTGAATTTTATCTTTTTGAATAATAGCTCTCTAATTATCTCCCCTTTTTAAAAAAATGTATGAAGTTATTCCTTATAGAATATAATGAGGATTTTGAATAAATTTATTTTTTTGAATTTAATAAAGGTTTTAATTATTCGATATTTCTTTAAAAATATATCCAGCAATCGGTCATTTAAACCTATATTGCTTCAATATTTTCAAATCCTTTTTTGGCATCTTTTATATTTTTTTATCAAAAGTTTAAAAAATAGTAAACCTTATTGATTTTCTAGAAGAAAGATTTCCTAAAATGGTAAAAAATTTGGCCTTTAAGAAATTTCTAGAAAATTCAAAACTATAAATATGCCAGAGAAATCCATCCATATGATGAGACGAAAAAACTTCTTTGAGCCGCTTTTTGAGAATGAAAAGTTTGAGAACGACAAGATGAATATAACATTTAACTTACCAGAGGGAGTTGATCCTAATAACGTAGAAATTAAACATGAAAAGAACGCATACCACATGAAGTACAAGACAGAAACAAAAGATGAGAAAGATGGTGTTTCTTTTTCTAGTTCCAGTTACGGATATTTCTCGCGATCATTTCCTTTTGAAATAAAGAATCCACATGCAGAAGTCAAAGAGAATAAGCTGTTTTTTAGTTTTGATCGAGGGGAAGATACTTCTGGTTTGAAAAGTATTCCAATCAAAAATGGTAATTCGAAAGAAAAAATAGTCACTAATAAAAAGGAAACAGATAGCAATGCAAGTTGTTCTTCTGGTAAGTGTCAGCATTGTGGAAAGTAAAAAAATAAAAGTAATTTGAGTAATTTTCTTTGTTATTATTTTATATTTTCCATTTTTTTTAAAAGTTTAAATTTTAAATATGACATATTTTCAGAACAGTGACATATTTTATTTATATTTATATGAAATATACGCAGTTTTGGGTTTTGCATCTAACTGCCTCTCAATACTCTATCAGTATCTCCTATTATACTACATCTCACGTCCTTCATCTAAAAGGTGTTAGAAGCTAGTTAATAGGCAAGGCGGTTGCATGGAATTAGTAAATGTTCGTTGCATGATGGGTGACAAAAGGCGAAAACTCATCCTGGGATTCTCTAAGACTAGGCAACATTGCCACCTACCCGTAATTTTATGATCACAATAAACTTCTAGCATAGATATACCTCCAAAACTTACATGGGGTCCACTTAGACATTGCATGTCATGCCAACAAGTATAACTTGCATCTTATCTCTGCCAGCTTTTAATGGTTTTTATTTTTATATCTCACAGGCGCTAAATCTTCTGATCTGAGTTAGCAAGGCTACCTTCCATGCTTTACATGACAATTATCTACATTTTCAGCTCCGATCTGCAATCTAGTCCCATAAAAACCAAAAATAAATTTGTAGAATTTTTTTTGCAATTATAAAGACTTCTTTCTTCTCTTACGAACTCCAATAGACCAATTATAAATATAGTGTAATTTATTGTCACCATAAATCCAAACAATGATCGTTATATCAATTTAAACTCATCATCGCTAACAGAAAGTTCTGATTTACTTATCTTTTTCCAATTTCTGTATAGAATTATATATTTTTCTAAATAATTCAAGTAAAAGTCTAGATTTTTCTCAAAAACTACCCATATAATTTGCTATTTTAAAAGCAATTTAATATTAAAAATCAATTTCTTTTTTAGGTTGTATTTTGGTAAAATTATAATAAATTAGAAAAATACCTATAAAACTATTTAATTAATTAGTATTGTGAATTCCAAGCTTTTTTCTAATTATTTTCAGATGTTTTTTAAAATGTATTCTTTCGATTTATAGAACAGGCTCTTTATGTCTGAAACTTTATCTATATTTCAAGTCTAAGCTTTGAGTATTGTATAAAAAGTTTTCTTTTTAGAATATATGTAGTAAGTGTATGATTTTTTCGTGTCTTCAGCTCCTTGAATAACCCAGTAGATTCTTTTTACCAGCTTTCTTCAAAATTTGGTTTTGGCTTTCAATCTTATCTTGGCCATAAAATATTCTTCCACTATTCTTTGTGTACTATTAGATGAATATTTGCTTAATTTTTACCGAAATTTTTAGGTTCAAAATTTACATTTTTTTATATTTAGGGATAAAACATTGCAGTTTATCAGATATATAATGATATGAACACTTCAAAAATGAATGAGAATTTTTCATTAGCCCATAAATCCTACTTGTTGGTTTTTCTGTTTTGAAAATAAAGGCTAATATTACGAAGTAATTTCGGCTTCTATAACACTAAAATTTTAATATTCTTCTATAAATTACATACTTAATCATTTAATCCCAATCTTGTAAGTTTCTATTCTGGCTCCTAATCATATTTTAAAATACTCATTTTAAAAATCTTCTACACTAAGAAGACTTATGTCTTATTTAAGGCCAGAATGTATATTTATAAATTAAATTGATGTGGACACAAAACTTTACTTAATGAGTATGATGCAATTTTATGCGGGTGTGTTCTCTAGCGGCTATTCATTAAATCTTCTAGATTCTGATTGCATTTACTTGGTGTAAACATTTTTTCTATAATCTAAAGATAACTTCTGAATCTGAGATTTAAATAAGAGTTTTTTATCACATAGGTCGATTTTTTCCGTTTTAAGCCATTTTGAACGCGTAAAAATGTTTATAAACCCAAAATTGCATCATTATATAACTTCGAATGTAATTTATCAACTTCAATTATATATATAAATTCATCATTAATTTCAAGTTTGAAACTTTATTCGGAATATCACCTAATATAAAATATTAGACATAGATAAAGCATTTACTTGGTGCAGGGGGTGTTCTATTATCATTTTATACCCTAGTAGTTGCTAAGAAATTTTCTGTTTTTCTTCCATTCTTAAACACTATCGTATATTTACCATGAAATACATCTGTTTATCAGCTAAACATTAAAAAAGTTTTCTATGTCTGAGTCTATGGAGTCAAATAAACAATACGTTCGGTACCTTTGTCTCCTAATTCTTCATGATATGGCATACTTGCAATAGTATAACCGCAAAATAACTGTTTCAAGTCAAAATAATTACACGAGATAGTTGATTTGGGAAATTAAACGTCTATTCATTATGTGAATATATTTTTTAAAATAACATTCGAACTACTTAGCTCTGGATTCTTTACCTTACTTCATTTTCGTATCATAAATAGTTGGAGTGTTTGAGTATTTTTCCATCGTATAATATTAAGTATTTTTATAGATGTTTTGGTTTTTTAAGATTGGCTGTGCCTTTATAACTCTCGTTTTTTGTTGCTGTTTTTTTCTCTTTTGTTTTAAACCTATTCTTAAAGAGTTATTATTGCATGTGTTTTAATCTTTTGATGCAGCATCAACGCTATAAGCTTGCAACAGTATAAAAAAAGTGAGATATAATTCACGAGAACCTTTATTAGAATGTATAGACTTGTTTGTGTATTTACTATTGTGTTTGGTTTTATTTAATCAATATACAACACACAGACTCTAGCAGAAATAATATCTCTTGGCAAAAACTTCTTAAAAAGTCCTTGCTTGTAATCTTGCATTTATATTCTATATAAATTTCATTTCTAGTATTCCGGCATCAAATATTTCAGTTTATACCGAACAAAGATTGTTAAAAATAAATATTTTATACTAAAGATGTCAAAATAATAGCACATTTTGTAAAATCCATGTTGTCTTGATTTTTTATTTGTACACTAGAAAGTGAATATTCATATGAGCCTAATTCCTCGGCTACATACATATATCTTGGAGCTTCTAAGATGTTATCGGCTTTCGCTTTTATGTTGAACGATTCTTTTATACTTTTCTTTGTTATCTTATAGAGGTTTGACATATGGAATATCAACTTGTCGTCCGAGACTTTAAGTAGCTAATCTTTCGGTATCAAATATGTTGGAACTTCTAAAATATTTCATTACTTATTCTTTTAAAAATATAATTTTGTAATATCAGAGATGATTGCTAGGAGTTGAAAAGGTTTCTAGATTAAAAAAATTATAATCACAACTATTTCTGCCGCTTAAAACAAAGAGAAGACTAGTTTAATATTAAAAAACTTAGAAACTAAGGCAACATCGCTACAGGCGGTAGGCGTTATAGAAAAGACTAAATAATCGTTATAGGTGACGATTTATTATTTTTGTTAGACATCCGAATTAAGAACCTTTTATTTTAACACGAATATCCATATCCTACTCAAACTCATACATACGAAAGACTAAAATTTAATAGTTTCTGAATGGCTTAAATAAACGGTTGTATCTTCATTATTACTCTTTTTATTTGTTTGTCTTTTTTATTCCGTTTGGATTCCAATACCCATTCTTAAACGAAAATACAAAGAATTTATTAGCAAATCAAAATTTTTAATAAAGTATAGTATTGTGCGCCGGTGACTATGTATTTCAGCAGTAATAGATTTTCTGATGTCTGGTTTTTTAAGTTGATTGTGCGAAATGCTTACTTAGTGATTAAATTTTCTTGTATTCCTTGGTAGCATATTTATTTTAATCACATTTTTTCGCTATTAATAGTAATAGAAAGCTCGTGTGATGTCCGTATGTGCGGTAACAAACCTAGATGTGCAAGAGTGGTCTGTTAGCGCCTATTTCATAAATTTAAAATCGGAAAAAAAAATTATTTATTTGTTAAAAATTTTTTGAGTTAGGAGAGCGACTTGGTAAATATTCTTCTTTATTATTTGATTAATTTCATAAAATCGATGATTTCTAGGTTCAGTACTTATTCTTGTCTATTAAAAAAGATTGCACATTAAAAATCAGCGTTTAATTCTCCCCCTTGATTCTGTTCACTGCATTTTCCAAATTCATTGCGTTACACTTTAGAATCGCTTCTTGTTTTAGACTACAGGCAAGGTTTCATTATAAGAACCATATAGCCTTGGCTAATTTATTCAGTGGTTCTTTAAGATCTTGTTTGAACCTAAAACAAAACATATTCAAAGCCTTCATTCTGATCTATCGTTACAAAAGCGAGCTTGAACAGCGTTCCATATATATTTCTTGTTGTGAATATCCAAATACAGTTTACTTTATGCAAGATCGGCTTATATGCGAGTTTTAAGTTGAAAGAAACCATATGTAAGGTAAAATTAGATTGTAATACCAGAAAAACGTGCACTATTGCTTTTATATTTTGTTATATCTTAGGGTTTTTTCGTATTTGGGAGAAAAATTGGGGTACTGGTACTGGACAATAAATATTTTTTCATGTTTTTGTAAAAGCTTTGCCTTCAATCTCGCATCATCAGCGTCATTCATAGCTTTTGTTCTAATTAGATCTTTCTTGCTCTTTCAATTTAGTTCCTTTTCCTTGGAGATATATAATGGTCTTTTCGTTATAAATATATGTTAAAAATACACGTAAGCATAAAATTCTGTGAAACTAAATATCTACAAAATTTTTAATTGTATAATTTGTCAAGTCAAAATAAAAGCTTCGAAAAACCTTAGAAATGCTTTGCAGTTCAACGATCATAATTCAGATTTTCGGTGTTGAAAGCTGAAAATATTTATTTTTATCAAAAATATGTTTTTTGTAAATTTTAGTTCTTTGATCTAGATTCAGATGAATATTAATCGGCGTTAAATACTAAATGTAAAACCATGAAATTCTAAGAAGCTTAGATGAAAAATCAGAAAAAAATATGCCGAATCATCGCTCAGAATCCGTCAGGATGCTTTAATTCGGAAAACAGACCAAAAATAGATTTAAAAAGACAATCTGTTAAAAAAAATATTTGATCAAAAATGTAACAAATACTAAATTAAATATTGCATTTTGAGTAAATTGAATTCGCCTAAACTCAATAGAAATTAAACAAAAAAAGAATTATTAGTTTAATTTTTTATTTCAATAACTTATTTTTTTGTGCCTAAAATTTCGAGATATAATTTTGATTCTAAAAACTGTAAGTTAATTTACATTCTAGATTTAAATGGATTAAAAACCCATGTGAAAAATAGAAGATTTGTTAATAGTTTCTCAAGTTTCATTTTGGCAGACGCCATATTTGAGTTACATCAACAGATTTTTTTTTCGGACGTCAATAATAAAATTTTTAAAATAAATGCAAAATCATGATCATATATTAGTAGAATATGAATGCATATATTCAATACTAGAATAGATCCAGGTATTCATCCCGAATAAAATAATAACAAAAAATTTTTCAATTTATAGAGTGTGATTATTTTGAATTTTTTTAACATCCTTAAACAAATCTAATAGAGGGCTGTAATTGGGTTTCTTTTTATGATCAACGACTTTTGTATTGAAGTTCATGAGCAAATACGCATTTAAATATAACTTTATAAAATTCAGGCATAAATTTGCACTTAATTAGCAATAAATTCCGTTTAAGAATCAAATTTTGTAACATAATATGGATTTAGGTGTATTTTAAAGATTATGTGAATAGATAAGCCAAAAGCCACTGATTATGTTTTTTAAAGAATAAACTTGTTCTCAGACCCTAATTTGTTTAGCATCGGAGATTTCTATAATAATATCTGTATTCTTAATAAATTACTTGGAATTATTCCACCGGGTTTATGATTTGAAACGATAAAAAGAAAATAACTATAGCTGATAAAACTAAAATTGAATATTTGTGAACTCATTTCCCGTACTGAATTATTTATTTTGAAAATATATTATTTCTCAAAAAAACATTTCAAATTTTTGTGTTTAACTTTGAACATTTATATCCTATAGAAATTTATCACTATAAAATATATTTTATTTATTCACGTTGGATTGATTATGATGTGTTTTAAAACTTTAATCTGAATTATAAGAAGGAATTTGTGAGGGATCTATAAAGTATTCTTTTATGTGTATGTCCCCTTAAAAAGTAAGTAATCACCTATAATTCTATTTCTAATAACTATATCCCGAAAAATTTTCAACTTTCTCTGGTTTCTGATTCTTACAAATAAAAGAATTTTTTGCGGTATACCGAGATTTACTTAGTGTATCCACTGTCTAGAATTAAAATTTCCAGAATGATCATCTTAAACGATAATATATATTATTTTTCATATATGAAGATTTCCTATATGCGCTTGCTTGAATTATTCATAGAAGTTTGTTTCTTACGATTTTGTAAGAAACAACTATAAGCGGTATAATTTATATATACTTCTTAAACTCTCAATTCGCCTTAATTTTGCCACACGAAAGTATAGTTCGTAGGAAAAAAATGTTTCATATCTATCCTCATTTTATATCAAAGTAGAAAAAATAAGAATTTGGTAGATTTTTAATAGCCATTTGCTTACGATTATTTAATGGTGTATTGAACTTAAATCGTTTTTTTAACTCTAAAAGTTTATTAATTTAATAGATATATAAATAGCTTGAAGATATCCTAATCTAATATTTTAAATAGCGAATCCAAATATAAAGTAATTTTAACTTAGGTATTAAGTAAAAATTGATGTTTGCGGTTTAAATAGTGTATATGGGTTTTTAATTCTATTTTCCAAACCTTTTAATGTATTATTTTGTATATATTTTAATATACTTATACAAAATTTTTCAGTTAAATTTAGTTTATAGAAGTATAGATAAAAAAGCAAGTAAATTGATAAAATATTTTCTGATGATGAACAGCAAAGAATAAATCAAAAAAGATTACATATAATAAAATATATAATAAAGAGATAAAATAACAGCTATGCTTTAATTATTTCAACATCAATGGCCGGTACGTTGGTAAGTTTAAAACAATTAGTGATGCTTTTTATTTTATATAAAATACATCTTAAAAAAAATTCACGGCATTTTTCGATTTCTTGATCACTCACTAAAAACATTTCTTGATTTTTCTTTAGTTCTTTGATAAATGAATAATATATTTCCTTGAAAGATTCTAGCGAAATTTCAAAAACAGAAATATATAATTTGGAGTTAAAGTTGTTTCTTTTTACATATACCTTGTATATTTCATGCAAGAAATCTGTCCAAATACTTTTATTAAAAGAAGAATGATCGATAAGTTCTTTGGTTTGATCAGATATGCATACATGCTCTTTACTAGCGATTTCACTAAGGCTTTTTGGCACTGAAGAACCAATCAACCGATCGGCGTAGTTCAATAAAAACTCAGGGAAGAAAAAACTTAAATCGATATAAGAAAATTGAAATATTCGTAGGTTTGCATTAATTCCACCATATTCTATAAAATCACTTATAGTTTTATTGCAAAAACCATATCCGAAATAAATAGCACTTTCCGAAAACATAAAGGCTGGTCGAAATATTTTAAGTTCATCTGTAAGAATTCCAGTAAAAAGAAACCGCGGGTTTGATTTTCCTAGTTTTGAATTGAGGCTGATTTCGGCGGTTCTTGTACAAAAAACTAAACAAATTTTGATGTATTGAGATGCTACATTTTCGGACGAAAAAGGAACAAAAATATTATTAATGTCCGCATCGTATTCGATTCTCACTCGCTGACTTTTTAATCTTCTATAAATCAAGTTTTTTTCTTTTTCAATAGCGATACAATCTTCATTTGTTTTCCTAAAAAAATTAAAGTATATGTCTTTCTTAGATTTTACATATAAAAATTGAAAAAATTTAGATATAAAAATTACGCCACAGTCATATAAAAAAAACCGAGACTTAATAGCATCAAGTAAATCTGAAATATTTCCTTCCTTTGTATTATCACCACATGCTTGAATCAACTCTTCTTCATATTTTTTCTTAAATTCAGAAGTTAACTTATTATTCTCTTGGTCTAAAACTAGAAATGCATTTTCAAATAGATCTGCATTGCTTTTGTTTTCTTCCAATATCTGTGAAAATTTGTTGTGCAAAAACGATTTTAACTTTTCAATTACTAGCGAGCCAAACCTAGATAATACAGTATTGAGAAAAACTTCTCTTTTTATGTTTTCTTTCATTAAATTCTCTTTGACTTGTTTTTGGATTTCCTCAATGTTTTGTTCCGTAATGAGAAAGTCAATCGTATCAAAAATAGACTCTTTGATACATCTAAATCCAGGTTCGACAATGTAAAAGAAATCAAAAAAATCTTCCATTGAATTCGTAGTTATAAAACAGAATCTTTTATCTAACAATCTCGTAGAAGGATTTATAGAGTCGCGCAAACAATCTTGCATCCACGCTTTACGAACAGATTCATTCAGATCTTCTTGCCAATCTTTCCTGAGTTCTGCGCCTTTCTTCATCGCTCCATATATCATCCCACAAATCATATACTGTGAACCAAAGCTATTATTCATATCCGAAATGCATTTTGTGAGAAGCCCAATCAACTTTATAGTTCCTACAAAAAAGCTTTCTTTCATTATGAATATTTTTCGAAATAATATTTATATATTTTCTAAATAATTTAATATCTTTTTATCTATATCAATTTACTTCAATTGAATATTTATATCATTCTAGTATACATGATATAAATATATTATCGTTTATGATTTTTAATTTAAACCAACTTAAAATGGTTTCGCTTTAATATTAATTTACTGTTTAATTAATTTAATTTGATTATTTTATTTAAAATGGTCCATCGGCTATGGAATATTTTATTATATACAAATTGAACGAAATTTTCGGAATATTTGGTGGTTTTAAAATTTTGAATTTCAAATCCAAAGTACACCAATTCCATTATAGCAGTAACTCAAATTCAATGCATTCTATTATCTCGAATTTCTGTGCTTATAATATTAATAAAATACGGAATATTAGCTAAAACGAAACAAGAAAAAGAGAAATATATTCTTATTTGTACGATTGAAAATTTTAAACTTTATATATGATGCAAGCAACTATTAGAGAAACTCATTGAAGAAAATAAAATTTACATTCTGAGAATCACATTTGAACTTTTATAAATCGTAAAAATTCAATATATACTATGTAAAAAACGAAGTAAAGAGACTAAGAATATATATATTCTTGTATTCAGATATGTCTTCAAAAATCTATCGTGTATTAGATATTTTCGTTAATTGTAAAATATAAAATTTACCAAGTTTTTAAAACACAGTACAGTAACTCATGTTCATAAACATTTCATTTAATAATGTTTTTTATCCACTTTTCCTATTTTATGCAATACTATAAAATCTACATGCTATCTATATGAATGGCCCATTAAAATGAATCCAATCCTCTTCCATAATACCTTGGTTTTGCCAAATGATAATCTCATAAAGATAAATAGAATGATCAAAAAATATAAAGCAAGTCTCTGTAAATTTTTACTTTTTTTAAATTCTTAGTTCATCATGGTTTAATTTTCTAAAAAAACTTAAAGTTATCCTTTGTACCAAATGTATTAATAATAACTTGTAAAAACGTTAAAGTTGAAATGAAAAATTCAAGATTATAACTGAGTATTTTCTTAATACCATTGAAATGTTTTACATCTGCTAAAACAAAGTAGTGTATTTTCAACATTACCATGAAATAAACCAAACTATTTTAAATGCAAAAAGAATAAATAAAGAATTTAAAAGAACTCAAAAATATATTCAATATTTTAGCTACAAATCATCAATGTATATTGGAAATAAATAAAATATTTATAAGATCACGAAAAAAAAATACGAATAAAACAAGGCGAATAGCGTGTTCGTGAAAATATATTCGTTCGTTCATCTTTGAGACTACAGCTCTGCATATTCCTTGGTATTCCTCGTTAATTCCGCCCACTGGTCTCTTTTTAGCGGTGTTCGTTCGTTTTTTTGGGTTTCATAACAAGGTTAATTTAAAGGTGGGGTGTTAACTCTACGCCCCCCTGAAGAACCAATCCTTTTTAGTCGCCTGTTACAACAAGCAGAGAATACTCCAAGCTCATTCTGCTCCTGGAATAGTGGGGAATAGGGAAAATATATACTTCTTTAAATTGCGCTCATATAAGAAGACCAAAAAATAACCAGAAAATATTAAAAAAAGACTTTTATTTATTTATTAATGTGGCTAAAGAGACCGAAATAATACTTTACCTCAAAATATAGAAGAACGGCTAATATTATGATAAATTTATGCGGAAGCAAAAATAATTACGCAGCAGGTTAAAAAACAGCGGTATAATCCGGAATAAATAAAATAGAAATAGTCTATCGATTATACATTCTTTCCTTCTTGCTATCTAAAGATTGTATCCGTTTCCAATATCAAGGTTTTTTTTAATTTAAATCTATATATGAATTTAAAGCAGTAAAAGCATGTCTATAGAAATAATAAAATATTTTATATACAATTAATTAGAGTATTAATAATAAAAAATAATATTTTTAGTAATGATTTTTATTCTGATTTATTTATTGCTTTTATGACTTCGTTTTCGAGAAAAACATTTCTTGTGCTGTATAACCCATTAAGGAAATGATTAATATCGTTATTTAATGATTTCTCTTCCTCGTAATCAACATTAGATTCGGGTATAGATCTACCGAATCTTATATTGCTATTGGTTTTTATTTCGGGTACTTTAATTATAGTTTCTGATAAACAATCATCCGATAAGGTAGAGTTTCTACATATAATAAATAGATTTAATTTTGAAAGTTTCATGTTTATCTTTTGATTTTCGGACGTATTTATACTTTTAAAATCCTAATTTTAATTTATTTACAATAATTACATTTAATTTAAATAAAATATTTTTTATAAAAAAATTTAAGTATATCATTTTGTATGTAAATCAAATTATTTAGGAAATTTAGATAGAAATTTAATTCAACTTTCTTTTTGTTCTGTTAATTCTTCAAACATGTAGAATGAATTAAAAATGTTATAAATAAATTTATGCTATCATTAGCAAGAAGTCAGAAACATCATCACATGAAATTTAGATTAAATATCGAAATTTAGTGATATTTTTATGATTTTATTAAAGTATAAATATTCATTTTTTATCTAAAGTAAATTTTCATTTAAAAAAGATATCTTGGAGGTATTAATGTATTTCAAAGCTGTATTTCTCGTCTGTCTTTGCCTATGATAACATTCGTGGATTATATTGCAGTTTATCTACTAGCTGGCATTTTAGAACTGAATTTTGCAATTTTTTATACCTTTTTTTACAGTATTTTAAATCTATAAGTTAACTTCGCTGTCTTATTTATGAAGTTTACTTTATATTCAAAAGTTTTTTTTTGCAATTCCTTCCAATACGTTTTTAAATACAACCTATATCCGAATGATTTTGTTTTTTTTAAAATGCACGGTATTTTTTATCTTGTTTGAAAAATTAAAATAAAATTCTGCAATAAACTTGCCAGTGTGTAACATAGTATAATTTAAGCAGTTCTATCAGGATTTTTTTATAAATTCTTTATACTACGCTCGTATAGTTGAAACCAAGCTATATATCTTAAATTATGTCATATGCGAAAAATAATTATCTGTCAACTTTTAATTTTTCATCTCGTTTATTTTTCAAGTGCATTTCCAATTCATTCGATTAGAATTTGGAGAAACCAAAAATTATATTAGTCAACCATATTCATAGCAATCAAATCCACAATATGATTAAACTCATAATAAAATCAAAATTCTTTATATGATATAAATTATGCGATATGAAAAAATGCGAAAAAAAATTTAATTCATTGATTTATGATGTAACTTGAATCAAATAATTTCATTATGATTTGATAAATTTTAAACGTACGTTTCGAAATTCTTAGATTATATACGAAACCTTTCTAATCAAATAAATATGTTTATTAAATAGACATAACAAAAAACGAGTTAAATTCTATTTTTTATTTTAAATTGGCTATAAAATGGAACACGTTTCCATCATAAAATATTACAAGTTCGTTTTATAACCTCAAATAAAAACAAATTTTAATTTGAAAACTAACAAATTTCTTAAAACAGTTACAAGTGTATATTTTTTTTATGAAATTAAAGTAGTTCAGGGATAACATAAATAACTGCTGCCTCAACACTCCATAAGTACCCCCTGCGATACCTAAGCCCCAAAGCTTTTCCTCTACCAGGAATGTAGAACCTGAATAATAGACGAGCCAGTTACCCGGTGTTCCTTAATTTCCGTTACAAGGTGTGTTATCGCATGTAGAAACCACCCCATGGCGCCCCGATACAAAGCATCATTTTAACATATTCTACACTTTCTGAACCCAATAAATTTCTAGCTACGATGAATTTCAGAGACTTAGTTAGGAACCACCTAGACAGTGCGATGTTATACAAACAGGTATAACCTGCTATTAAGCTTTCTTGGCTTTACAGAGTTTTATTTTTATATCGAGAGGGTGTTAAGTCTTTCAAGCCGAGTGAACGGCTAGATTTCTCTGCTTTTACCTGACGATTACCTAAAGGTTCTGTTGCGTTTTTGATCAAGTTGAAAAAAAAGCTGCAAAACAGATAAATAGAAATGGTTTCGCCATTTTGTAGACAAATTTTTATCATATGAAATTTCTTCGAGCAACCGAAAAATTTGTCTGATTCACTTTTCGAAATCCAAACAGCAATCTTCGAGCCAATTTCACATACTCATTACCAAGCAGAAGTTTTTAGTGTGGTTATTCACCCACCCTCCATCCTTAAAATATGATAAATACTAATTTCGGCAAACTAATAATGTTTTTTTATAGATTAATAATTGAAAAATTCTCATGAGATAACTCGGTATGGTATTATAACCAAATAAGACGAATTTAACCTTAAAATCTTTTCTATATTAGAACGGTAATATGCAACTGCAATCATACTAAAACACAGTTGAATCTGGTATTTTTAATTTAGAAAAGTTAATAGAACAAATTAAATAACTATGAAAGTTAGAAAAAAATAAACATAG